>JAVJIX010000117.1:1320000-1690000 GCA_036785185.1 Paratrypauchen microcephalus | reverse complement strand
TCTGTGCAGCCTTCAGCTCCTCCTTGGTCCCTGACCTAAAAGCTCTCTTCTTCTCCTTCAGCAGAGCCTTTATGTCAGGGTTAATCCATGGTTTATTGTTTGAAAAACACCGCACCGTTTGGGAGGGAACGATGTTTTCAAAACAAAAATTTATGTAGTCCGTGATGCATTCTGTCATCGCATTAATGTCCTCTCCATGGGGGTCACAGAGCTCTGTCCACACTGTGGTGTCAAAGCAGTCTCTCAGAGCCTCCTCACTCTCAGCAGTCCACTTCTTCACCACACGGGGCACCACAGGCTGTCTGTGCACAATGGGCTGATACACAGGCCGCAGATGGACAATATTGTGGTCAGCTCTACCCAGGGGAGGCAGTGGGGATGAAGAATAAGCCTCCTTGACGTTGGCAAAAAATAAATCCAATATTTTATTGTCTCTTGTGGGGCAGGTGACATACTGGGTGTATGTAGGCAGAACAGTTGCAGGAGATACATGGTTGAAGTCTCCAGAAATCAGGAAGAGAGCCTGTGGATGCTTAGTTTGGAGTGTGCTCGTACAGGAGTGCAGTGTGTCACGTGCTGTCTCAGCATTAGCAGAGGGAGGAACATACACAGCGATCAGAATCACATGTGAGAACTCTCGAGGCAGATAGCAGGGCCGTAAGCTAATGGCAAGCAACTCCACGTCCTTGTTACACAGCTGCTCCTTAACTGTACAGTGTCCAGGTTTGCACCACTTCTTATTTACAAACACAGCCAGGCCACCTCCTTTTTCTTCCCACTGTCTGCTGTCCTGTCCGCTCGCAGCAGGTGAAAGTTGTCCATGGCAACAGCTGAGTCCGGGATTTGCGGGGTTAACCAGGACTCCGTGAAAACCATGACGCTGCAGTCTCTGTATTCCCGCTGATACCGTGCAAGCGCCGCTAATTCGTCCGTCTTGTTCTGAATAGACCGCACGTTTCCCGCGATGACAGAGGGAAGCACAGGTCTGCAGCGTCCTTTCCTTTCCCGGAGTTTGCGTCCAGCACGTCGGCCTCTGCGCGTCCTCCTTAGTAGCTCCTCCGGGATCTCATGGCGGTCACGGGGGCGCACAACTGCGCCGCGCAGCGCTAACAGCTGATCCCTCGTGTAAACAATGGGGGCACGTGTCCTCACGCACATAGCAACGCACATAGCAACGGTGAAAAAGTTAAAATCCAGAGAAAATAGACGTTGAAATGGAGCAGAAACATCGCGTTTCTGAAGCACTTAGCCTTATACACATAATCTTCAAAGTGTGCAAACGAACAAGCAGGTAAGAGCAGAAAAAAAGTTGGAAAATAAGGGAGCGCGTTGCAACCAGCTCCGGCTCTCGCCGCGCCAGATCAAAAGATCATATACACTTAAATATACCAGAAAATCTACAAATTTTGCATGCCATTTTGAGCATTTCAAAACTGTTAAACATCACTGACCCAGATATACAAGTTTAATTCCATACTGTTGAACATTCTCCATGGAGACAATATAATGCACTTTACATTTGAAGGCAGATGTCAAAGTGTTACAGTAAAAGAACAACAACAATAACATAACCATTGATAAATAAGCTAGATAGACAGGCACAGTGACAGACGCTCCACCAGAAAAGTTCCACAGTGCACCTTTAAATACATGTGCAGATATTATTCCTCTTCATACGAGTGGAGCCCTGTGCTTTGTCTGGCTCAGTGGGTGTGTGTCATTCGGGCTGAGTTTATGTGTCATGGAGAAGCAGCCCTGAAGGGAGATTAGACACAGTGCACTGGCTCTGCGCTCATATCTATCTGCCTATTTCCCCTCTCACTCACATCAACATTCGACGCGTCACCGTCTCCGTTTCTGTCCTCTTCTCATCCTCCATACCTCCTCTCTTTCTCTGTCTCTCCCCCCCTCTCCTCCTCTCCTGCCATTTGTCAGCCCACGCTTCACTGACCCGCAAACACTGAACAGGTTACAGTGGAGGAGTAAAGGGGAGGTCCGGTGAGACAGGCCACGCCAGCCACAGATGGACGGACGTGTCCAAACTGAAGATTTCATATGCGGTGTATTTCAATTCATTCTTTTCATTGTACCAGAACAGATATGTCTCTCAAACAGTGGCATGTGGTTGGACTATGGAAACATTACATGGACACTAAAAGATGATTATTGGCAGTTTGATGTTATTTTTTTCATGTTATTATTTAAATTTCATATAATGTTATTATTATTATTTTACATTATTATTTGATGTTAGTTTGACGTTATTTTTGGCCTACTTTTTATATCAAGTTTATATATATATATATATATATATATATATATATATATATATATATATATATAATGTAGCCTTTTGTAATTTTCTACATTTCTACATTTGCAAGTTTCACCATAAATGTACAGTTGGACATCTACACAACACATACAGTATATTGGGAATACATTGTTTTACAAAGTGAAGCACAGAGGAGTAATATTTACATATCTGTCACACATGTTAAAGTACTGTTGAGCTTTGTTGCTAATTGCCCAAAAGGCAGTCTCACAGTGCAGAGTATATGCTACACGAGCATCTTTGCAGACAAGTAGCTCTAACTAAATCCCAAACAGGGCTTAATCTGGCTGCTGCCAGCGCTGCAGAAGACATTCTACATTTTTATAATTGGAGCGTTATCCAACTTGTGCCATCCCCAGAGTGGCAGCATTGGCATGCAAGTGCCACAGGGCCCTTCGAGGCTTTTCCAGGCAAAAGCATATGTAATGAGTCACAAGGTCCCTCTCTGCTCCAAATGACATTAATTGCTGTCCATGCAAAAGCCTGCTGGAAAACATCCAAGCGTGCAAGTCAGAGCAATTCATCACAGCAAACAAAATCTCTTATTTATCAAGTGGGATTGAGGGAGACTCCAGGGTTTGGGGAATACAAATAATATCTAGTATCCTATGTTGTAAATGTAACTTCTCCATGATTTTGAACAAAATGCAATCCAAATTCAAACACTGTCAAATTATGGACGTACATAATGTTGAATCAATGGTGGTAATGGTGAATCAAATTCACAGAATCATATCATTGCCAAACACACAGAAAAGCCCAACCATTAACCATTTACAGACAGCTTTGTCAGTTGGTTATTTTTTTGTCACAATCAACAAAATATTTCCATTAAAGTAATTCATGTAATTAATGTAAATCAATATACAGTATATCTATACAAAGCATGCTATGAAATTATCATGAAAGTTTAAGAAGTCCATACAAACAAAACCATAGTATAAGTATAAGTATAAGTATAAGTTCCTAAAATGGCCCCGTGCATGAACATTTTCTAGCGCAAACCCTTCTTAACCCGCAACAAAGAAAAGGAAATTCTTTCTTTCTTCTCCGTCTGTCTGACATATCCCAGCGAAATGTGAATGAATTAAAGATAATGTGGGAAGAATGAATTAAGCATGTGCTCCTCAGTCTCCACAGCTCCTTAATCAAAGGTGTCTGCTCCAATCGAGAGGGAGAGAGAGAGAGCTGGAGTTTGAAGGGGTCACGAGAATCACACTTTGAGGCATGTCAGTGTCTAACATCTGTCAGCACAGGCCTGTCAGTGGTGAATAAGGCTGCAGGCTCTTGTCTGCTCCATGGAGAGAATGAAAAACAATTAAAGGATTCAATGCAGAACAAACCATAGCTGCTGACTGATAGCATTAGCCTGAATTAGCTTTGATGGAGGACGACGAAAAATGTTACCATGGAATTCAGCCATGTTTGAAGCAGCAGTGCAAAATGTGCATACAGATTTACTTGTAAAAAAAACAAACAAACCCTGTTATAAAAGTCGGTAAAAGAGCTGTGGAACAGCCAAATAATCTTCTGGATTATTGGTAAATACACTGATCACTTCATAGTATTAGAATACTTCAGAATTAACCCAGAATGTACATTTTGGCATCTTAAAGTTGCCATTGGTTTAATATTAGACCAGTGCTTCTCAAATAGTGGGGCGGGCCCCCCTGGGGGGGCGTGGCGTGATGCCAGGGGGGGCGCGTATGACCCTGGGAAACATGTTTTTTTGCTGTACTGTACTAGAACTAAGTGTAATTGCACATCAACAACAGTAGTTGGCAGTGGCGTTCTCACATGCGATTTACGCACAGTCTCACCATTAACAAAACATCCTCTGTCACAGAAAAAACACCTATATTCCACTGAGTCGTGTCCTTTAGTCCGACAGAAGCTGACGCATCAGTGGCACAAGGAGAGAGCGTTTTTTTTTTCCAGTGCTTTTAGCTTATGCAAATGAGGTGGTTTTAAGTTTCATTTCTGTAAAACGTAAACAAATGTGCGCAAAGCATTAAAAACACATTAATATTTGAGTCCTCAGTGCAGTCTTTGTTGTAAGTTTCTTTCTTTTTTTTGTTTATAATGTTAATAAAAGGATACAATGGTGTTCTCATAACAATTTTCTAGACAAATAATACTATTTATAGTCGCGCGCAGGAAGGGGGGCGTGAAATTTTTTCTTCTTCCTAGGGGGGGCGTCACAGAAATTGAGAAGCACTGTATTAGGCTAACTGAAAATCTTCATGATCCCGGGCTCAACACAAGTGAATAGCAGCAGTGTAAATTCAACTAAAAAGAAAGTACTTCATACATTTGGCCTATATTCAGTAAACCACCTTTTAACTAACCACAAATTAGTCACCAACATTTTTAAATTGGCCAGAAAACTCAAGAAAAAAAAACAACATGAATTTAATGAACACTTTTTTCGAAACCCTATGATCCATATTAAGGACTTGAAAAAAAACCCAAAACACTGGCTATAATGGCTTGTGACTATGTTATTTGAGAGTCAATCAGCTGTTATAATTCTAGCTAAATATGTTCTTTATGTTCAAATTGTATTACTGAACTAAAATCTGATTTTGGTTGCAAAAGAATTTCAGAAAGGTGAAGGGTTTACAATTAATTAGCTTTGCCCCTCAAGGTTTGCATCTAGGAATGATATGATATAAAATGTATAAATATATAATCTTTCTGCTATAGCAGCTTCAATCAAACCCCAGCTTCACCTCACCACAGCAGCAGCATTGTGTCTGTTTACAGTGATGTCATCTTTACCAAAGTTATAATACCGTAAACTTTGAAACTCATTATCACAGCTTTCTTAAACCTTTCTTGTAAGCCGCTCCAATTAACAATAACAGATTTTATGGAGTGATTGGGCTTAATTAACTGCAAATGTGCACTTAAATAGATCTTTTCACAACTCCACAAAATGAAACACACAGAGACCAGCGTATTGTTTTTATATACTATATTACCCAATCAATGGTGTGACTGTTAGCCATACATAGGTGTGATTTTGTAATTGGAAAGTGTCTTCATTTACAATAAAGCTTCCTAAAAGTGTTTCCTCAAGGCGTTGATATAGATCATGGGCCAAATGCGGCCCTCAGACAAATTTTTCTTGGCCCTCAGGCTTCCAGGTGAATTGGCCCAAATTACGTTGAGCAGAACTTTTGACTGAAAGTTTTTCAAAATCTACCTTGATAAGACAATATTTAATATTCATTGTGTCATTTTGAGGATCTTAGCATGAATAAAGGACTGATGTATCATTCTAACATGTTAAACATGCATATATTTCAATTATTCATTGTACTGAGCACCAGTCTATGGCCCTCGATTGGCCCTCTGCTTCGTCTTACATATGTGGCCTTTGATGAAAAAAGTTTGGACACCCCTGATATAGATAGTTTTAACAATTTTTAGGTTCTTTTGCTATTACATGGTGAACAGTATGCCAATGTTCTCACACACTGCACAGCACCCATAATATTTGCAAATAATTGAATTTTTACCAAGCAAAAAATCCATCATGTCCAATTCCAGCAAGTTAAATCAACATTTGAGTAGTAATGTAGTATAAAAAAAATAATCTGGCAATATTTAAAGGTGCATTGTGTAACAGGTAACATTGTGTTCGGGTGGAGGGTCCATCAAATGGTTTTCTCCATGGAGATGTAATTGCTTTGTCTGGAATGTTTCACACTGTGGTATTAAACTTTTCTAACTTCTAACTAACTAACAGATCAGAGTTACAGGTCAGATCTGTGGAGAGGCAACCCCACTCACAGCCAGAATGTATGTTTGTCTAGGTATTTTGAGCAAAAAACCCCCCCCAAAAAACAAAAAAAACAAAACACAAAACCAAAAAATCTATAATTGAATAAATGTAAGGTAGAGCTGTTTGATGTCATAGTAGAGCAATGACATATCCATAGAAACAAGCAGATGACGGTCCCCAAACAAAAAGCACCTTTAAAGTGTTTGCTGTTAACGGAATTTTCTTAAAAACATGAAAAATTGTTTTGGTTTGCAGTGGTTTGCAGTGATTATCTGTAAATTAAGCAACAGCACACAGGGGATATATTTTGCCTTTAAGAGGTGCTTATACAATACAATATATCTATACTGGAGCAAATATATGGCTGAAAAACTATTGTTCTCCACCCCCTCGGTTACTGCACATACAGTATATAGTGCCATTGTCTTTACATTTATGTCAAATTTATCATGTTTTAGCACAATGTATATATTTAAACCAATGTACTTTGATCTATTGGAAGCACATCTGATCCTCCTATATATACCCTTTGCTGCCAACAACCACACATGCCTGTTATAGGATACACTGCATATCAAAAAGGTCACAACCCTATTGGCTGACTCGGGCGCCATTGTGTTTTCTATTGGGCCTCTTCGGGAGCCATTTTGACCTGACAGGAAGCATTGAGCGTGTGCAGAACTGGAGCTTGGACTAAAAATATCCATACAGTATATTTTTTGAACAATGGAGGAAAACAGCTCAGGGCCAAGTGAACACGAGATGGAAGATGTCACGTCCTTGGCCAAGTGCCCCCCGGTGCCACTGGCCTTCCAATGGTACGATCAATAAACAACCCGGGATACACTTCACAACCTCCAGTCAAATGGTAATGATCAGACAAAGGAAATCGGGACAGGGGTAGTGTCTGTTGTCTTTAGAAAATGCAGTATTGATGTTTCTTTAGTTAAGATTTTGATATTCTAAAAGTCAGTATCCTCCATTACAAATGTAAAAGTACTGGGCCTGACTTAAAAGCGTGGAAAACAATCCTATTCTGCGGTGGTCCAAAGTTATTCCTCACTTTATACATTACATTATGCATTACAAATGTCCTAATTAGTCACCATGACGAGTTTACAAGTGTCAGAGAGACCACTGCTTAGTTTTAAAGGTTCACTGTGTAACTTTTCTGGTGAAGGATCCATCAAATGTGTTTCTCCAGGAAGATTTTATTGCTTTGTCTGGAATGTTTCACAGTATGGCATTAAACCTTTCTGTCTTCATGGAGACCAAATGAGACCAAGTTACAGGTCAGATCTGTGGAGAGGCAACCCTGCTCACAGTCAGACTGCCTATTTTTTGAGGTATTTTTAAGCTATAAAACCACCTGTAATTGGATAAATGTGGTAGAGCTGTTTAATGTCATACTGTGGAACATCCCAGGCAGAGATACTGAGAGACACTGAAATATCCATTGAAACAAAAATGGGACCAATGCCACTTTGAGAATGCCCGATCTTGTCTGATTTAGGAAACTAAGCAGGATTGGCCTGATTACTACTTGGATGGGAGACTCCTGGGAATACCGAGAGCCACAGTGGGGCAGCAGTGGCTCTAGCGCTTACTGTCACTGGTGCCTTAGGCAAGACTCTTAATGGGTGCATTTTGCCTGTATATCAATGTGGCATGTGTGTGAGTGATGATGGAGATCAGACGGAGAGATTGGCAGTTTCTCTTCCATCATTCTAATCCAGGAGCCTGTGGCTGCCCTAACTGCTACAGTATTTTACTACCTGTGAGTATGGATTCATTAATTATGAAATTTAAAGGTGCAATGTGTAACTTTTCCAGAGGAGCGCCCGTCACCTGCTTGACACCATGGAGATTTTATTACTTTGCCTTGAATATTTCAGCGTATGGCATTAAAAAATTATTTCTCCATAGAGGCAAGCAGGAGATGTCGATATGCAAATTTACAGGTCATATCTGTGGAGAAGTGACCTTGCTCACAAAGACGTGCATGTTTTTAAAATATTTGATCACTACAACAACCACGATAAAAGGAATGTACACACCAGAAAAGTGACACAGTGCACCTTTAAAAGCAGATATTAAAGCAAATTTGGTGCTGTTGAAAACTTTACATAAAAACAGAGGTGCTTCTTAATTTATTTCCATGATTGTGCAGGTTACAAGCTGAATATTTTCATCTTTTTCTCAACCAGGCTTGTCACAGCGGAGTCAATAGTGGAAGGATTTAATGAAGTCGCTAAGAATACACGCACTGTCTTTCCCATCCATCTGTGAAGAACACTCAAACCTGATCCACCTCTTCTATTACGGAGAAAAAATATCAACTTCTTGGTCTTTTTTTTTTTTATCCAGCAGGCGTCTAATCCCCTGTGAATGCATTTGCAGTGTGTTGATATGTACATGGCTGACTGTCTATGAGAGTCAGTCACTGATACAAGGATTTTTTTCATCTGTCTTTCCACTCGATTTATTTTCTAATGTTGACATTTATCACTTGAGCAAACCTGCGATTCATCTCCTTCTTCACGACGATAATCCCCCAACAGTCAATTTTCTAAAATAAGAATCTCTTTTGCATTTGCCCTACTTTAATGACTTTCATACAGTTTTGATTGAGGCTACAAGAGTGCCCAGTATTTGGAGGTAACAATATCCAAATAATGTATATATATTTTTTTTTTGCTTTGATATGGGGAGTAGTGTATTGAAGGTAGTGATTCTAAAATTTCAAACTTGATTTCAATACTAGGGAAATACTTGATACACATTTTGATAATAAGGGTATAATTTTTCTTAGCTATATAATTCTAGTAATTTTAAACACAAACAAAATTCAGTGCTCATGTGTTCTTGTATTAACAATAAAGATTCAGGCCAAAAGTAATCAGCAAAGGCCTACTGTTGTAATATTTATGCATTTTTTCCCATATCAAAACTTCTTCAAATGCCTGTATAGTTTTGAAACTGGTTTTAGTAAATCAATTAATATTTGTACTGTAGATATCAGACAATATCATCACTACTACTAATGCTACTACTATGTATTACTAGTAGTAGCAGCTCTGTGTTCTCTGATTACTTTAAAAACTGGAGTTTGCTGTGCAGTGGCAGTGGCCAAAACTATAACAGCAAAAGACGAATCCTTGTGGAGGATTTGAAGTCTTTTAAGCCAATATGGCGCCTGGCCCTGTGTGCGAGATCTACTCCACAATCGATTCCAAGTGCGTCTGATCTTTCATCAGCTGTTGTCACAAACTCATCACTCACCGGCCAGAGTGAAGGGAGACGAGCAAACAGAGATCGATGTACTACAGGAGGAAATACAAACAGAGGAAGTGCCATTTTTCTAATAAAGTCACGTAGTAAGCATAAAAGACTATACCGCAGAAGTCTAATAATGTAAATAAACATAAAGACAACCATGACTATGCTATACTATACTATGCTATACTGATTGAAAAATGTATCCTCTTTCCTTAAAAACAGCAAAAAATATAAAGTTCCCTTAACATTTCATTGGAACGCTCATAATCTCTCTTCTAGTTAGTGGAGTAGTGTTGTCAGATAAACCAAAAAAATTAAATTGATTCCCATTTACTAATCAATGCTGGAGTTTATATCGAAACAATAATCACATTTTGAGTTGAAATGAAATTTGAATATGATGACAACACCACGGTTTTGCATAATAATGAGTAAGAGGATAAATAAGGTTTTGATACAGTTTGGGTAAAACCTTTGTTAAAATTAGGTAACATTTACTACAGTATAAAGCATAATGTGAAATACCAATGTCAAACTTGGATCGTTGCCATAGTGATTTTTTAAAATATCTTATGAATATATTTTTTAATTATACTCCATTGCATAACACACAAACCTCTTTATTCTACTGACCCACACTTTCTCAATCCCTTCTGAAGTTCGAATGTCACACCTTATCCAATTCTAATTCAATGAAATGCCACCGCCTGCAGAAAACCCTGTTCCTCTATTCCTCCTGTGGTGTTCAGAAGTGGCCCGAGCTCTGTGCATCCATATTGTAATCAAAGCACAGCCCGTGGACATCCATTATTGAGATCCTCCACTTCCACCCGACCAGGAAACACTCTCTTATACGAACAATACAACGAAAACCTTTTTACATCTCGAAATCTTGCACACCATCCACGCATGCAAACATATGTAGTTACAGCATCTTTCAGTCCTAACCCAACATGCATGTACTTTTATCAGATCCTCGCTCCTCTGCCTCCTGCTGCCTACTGCCAAATGTGATACGGTGGCTCCACTGGGACACATGCCTGTCAATCACCGATACAAGAGACTATACACAGCAATCACACAGCACATGCAGCATCAAGCCAGGAGTGCATTGGACAGTAATATCATAGATGTACATGTGAATGCTGTGGCTGTAGTCATGGTCTCATTATTTAAAGATTAGGGAGGATTAAAAAAACCCAAAAAAAACAAAAAAACAGCTGGTAACTAGAATGTAGGACTGCTGCATTAAAATATTTTATAAAGATGTAGCATGGTGTGACATGACCCTGAGCCTGTACAAGCCCGTATAAAACTAATGCATTATTGAGTGTTGTTATAATAGGTTGAATCAGGGTTATTGACAGAAATTTGGGGGCCCGGGGAACACAAGCCCCACATGGGCCCCCTCTGATATAAATTAATAGGAAGAGGGTACAATTCAATCTGGGCCTCTAAGACTGCTGTCCCCCCCGTCATCTCCCGTGGGTTGAGAACACATGCTAGAAAGTGATGACATAATCATTTAGCCTGATAATTATTTCTTTGGGATGGGCTCCAAACACATGTCATATTGGAGATTATAGAATGTGATTATGTCATATTCCCAGATGGAGGAGCTTTCCCATTAATAGAATTGTATTCTCATAAGAAATCAGGTTCAACATTTAACTAACATTATTATTTTTCTAAACTAAACCCAAGAACTCACTGTATTACCTGGGTACCTGGGTGTTCACCTCAACAATAAACTGGACTGGTCCCACAACACCGACGCCCTGTACAAGAAGGGCCAAAGTTGCCTCCACCTCCTGAGGAGACTGAGGTCCTTTGGAGTGAGCAGGCCTCTGCTCAAGACTTTTTATGACTCTGTGGTGGCCTCTCCTCTACGCTGTCGTATGCTGGGCCCCGAGCAGCACTGAACGGGACAGAAAAAGACTTAATAAGCTGGTCAGGAGGGCCAGCTCTGTCCTGGGCTGTCCTCTGGACTCTGTAGAGGAGGTGGCTGAGAGGAGGTGCTGGCCAAATTCATGTCCATCATGGACGACACCTCTCACCCTCTGCACCGGACTGTAGAGGAGCTGAGCAGCTCCTTCAGTAGCCGATCCTTCATCCCCACCGCCATCAGACTGTATAATTCTAATATATAGGCCAGACGTGCAATATCCTCTTTTCCATGTTGATGCTTGTTGTTACTATTATTATTATTACTACTATTTCCATTATTATTATTATTATTACTGTTTTTATTATTACTTTATCCCATTCCTGCCTGCATGCACTTTCTTTCTTGTCCAAATGTCCTGGAGCTACTGTGGCAAGTAAATTTCTCCTGTGTGAGATCAATAAAGTCTTATCTTATCTTATCTTATTAAAATAGAAAATTTGTATTTTAACAATATTAATCTTTCCTGCCCCATCTGTATTAAAATATTGACCAGATGTCGTGATGTCATCTAAAACCAATTAATCTTCTAATCTAGTCTGAAGTCTTATCAACTGACAACAATCACGTCTTTAGGGTTGAATAATGGCAACCCTTTCTGAAGCTATTGTGAAGCAAAAAAAAAAACACTTTAGCAGATTTATCCTAATAGAAAGACACTGAACTTTGTGCCAGTTTTAGTTTCACTGGATTGGCCTAGTAATTGCAGACATATTAACAAAAAAAACAAAACAAGTCAATACATCATGCAATCAGACACTTAAAACATCACTTCTACCACAGAATCCTGACCAGTTCTCCATCTTAATTCCAAACTACACCAGATTAAAGCAAAAGCAGTTCACTTCCTACATTTGAAATACAATGAGTAGAGATGAGATTAGATGAGTTACCATCTGTTCAGTCAACCGTCATATGCTAAACTAATTTCAATTTCACATATTTAAATTTGTAACACTTTTTTTTTACATACGCCACATCACGCCCTGCCTTCACAACCTGTTGGCACTAGCACTCCAAAACACAGTATGGTGGCTGTAGAGGGACATCTGCCTGTCAATCACACAAGAACAGACCATGTACCACTCAGTCCCGTACATCCCCTTCGTATCAGTAGTGCGATAACGGCTCACGTCAGACAAACCGCTACATTATTACAATGTGCTGTGTGGCCCTGGCTCCTGTGTGGGAAAATGTATATTTCATGGATTAAGATGAAAAATTCAATGAGTAGCTACAAACAGAGTAGCTCACACCTCTCCCCTGCTCTGCTCTTTGACAGCCAGCCCTCTGGGTAGATCTCATGTTTTCATAGCACCATGCAAGCACCCCCATTTTTGTGATGAATAGACACAAGAAAAAAAAGAAAAACAAAACAAATAGGAATGCATGCACACCTTCCAAACTCCGACAAATACACTGAGAATAAAAGGGTAGATGGGACAGATGAGAGTGAAGAGGTATTGAAAAGTGTTTTGGAATTCTTAGCAGGATCACAGACAGATTCGGGCTCAGATAGGTCTCGGATCGGGAGCGCATTGCCTGTGAATTTCAAATAATGTGCTTCAGACAGACTTCGCCAGATGCCGTGCTCTCACTATACTGGCTGCACCATCTTCCTCGCTCCCCCTCTTATCTGTGCGCTCTGTCTCTCTCGACAACAGTGGCGCTGTAGCTGTTGTTTTCTGAGCAAAGGCGAGACCGGGCCATACAAGTTGGTCACTCGCGCACTTTGAATTCAGGCTGTGCTCTTCCACCCCAAAAAGAGTTTAGTTACAAAACTGTGGGTAAAGTGGGGAGCTCAGAGAAAACTCTGTTTTGCCAGCGTTGGTCCCCTCCGAAACATTGGTGTATATTTTATAAACTACTCAAATTTTATCTAAAAAATAAATAAATGCCTATAAAGCTAATCGAAAGGTGCACTGTGTACATTTTCTTAGCTTGTCTCGATGGAGATGCTATTGCTTTTTGTACAAAAACAACAGCGAGGTGGGTTGAGTGTCTTGCCTAAGGACACAACAACAGCATTTATCTGTGGGAGCTGAAATAACACCATCAACCTTCGGATCAGTGGACAAACACTATACCAACTGTGCCACTATCTCCCAGTAAGTAAATAAATAAATCTCATTCTGTGTAACTTTCCAGGAAAAGCAATACAGTCTTCAAGAAGACAAAAAGGTCCCTCAAAAAAGTTACTTAGTGTAGCTTTAAAATCATTCTTTTTTTTTTTTTTTTTTTTCCAATTGTGTACTTTAAAAAAACAGAAGAGCTTCTGGATGGCGTAAAGGTAAGGACACACATTTTGGGTTGGATAATGTTTTTGATCCAAACTGCTAGAACGTGTTAACTATTCCTCCCCCACACTTCCAATGCTCCACTGTCCTGTTTAATCAAAATACCCCAACAAGTATTTTTTTTTCCCTACAAAGAGACAATTCCCTATTGAACAACATGCACTCTGTCTCTAGTATAAATATTACCTAATTTAAACAAAGGCTTTATTCAACTATCAAATGCCTAAGAGAAAACCTGATTCATCCACCTACTCACATTATGCTACCTTGTTTTTTGCAGTAGTCAAAACAGCTGCTGGCTACATTTCCTTGCCTCCTTTTTCAGTATTCATAATAGGGTGTAATGCTATCAGAATGGAAGTACCATAACAGTGATAATATCTGTTTTTCTCCTGGTGCCGAGCCTGGAGTAACTCGATATAGTCAATACCTTTGTGGGCATACGTACGCTCTGGTGCGCAGGTAACATCAAGCATCTGATATTAGGCCTGTCACAGCGGAGACAGCAGACAGGAGGGGGAGGGGGGAAGGTGTGAGGAGTGTGTGTGCGCGTGTGTCATTCCAACAATAGGCGCGTGAGGTGCTGATGAGATTTGGAGCAGGGACAACAGGGAAATGAATGTATTTACAATGGCCATATGTGGGACTGGCTGTCTATTGTGAACTAACCTGGGATTTTTAATTGGGTTCTTGTCTACTGGCTGGGTCTGGTCTGGGATAATGCACAGTTATTGTAATAAACGAGTGGAATAACAATTTGTACTTATATGAAAAGAGCATTATAATTCAACCTTCAAGGGCAAGCAAAATATGAATGATCATATGTGTGCTGTTTGCATGCTAGTTCTTTTTAGCTTTACCATTTTGTAACTTAAAGATCCCATGACATGGTACTTCTTGATGCTTTTATATGGCTCCTTAATGGTTCCCTAATACTGTAAATGAATCCTTCTTCAAAATCAACACTCAGTGCATGAGAAACAGAGATAAGCTGAGAAAGAGTAATTTTTCTCACTCTGAACGCTCTATAATGGGCGTTGTTGCTTGAATGCAAATGAGGAGAAAAGAGATGGCCAATAGTAGAGGGTGGGGGCGTGGCCAAACTCTCCGCTCAGAGCTCAGAGCCCACAGCTGATCCATTTCCTTGTTTTTGCACGGGGAGAGAGATTTGAAGCGTTCCATTGAAAAATAAACACATTTCCACATAAAATAAAATGAAACCACTGCTGTTCAAAGGTCCAGAGGCTCAGATAAAGGACTTCCGAGCCTAGAAACACTCGGACGTGCCTCCAGGCAAATAAAAAAACGCATTTCGCATTGCCTAGCGCATTCACAGTCCAAACTCTCTGGGCGTGATTTACAGAGACGCTGAGTACAGACAGACGGGGGTGGAACTGCATTTGCATTTCTTTTTTCGATCTGACGTCAATAAGGTGCCTTGTTCAAAATCGCCCGTTTGAGCTCCAATTTATTGTAACGCAGAAAAGGATCGCAAATGCTCAGTTTAGACATTTCACAACTTTTAACCATGGGGGGGCTAAACAGGGTAGGGGAGCTCACATTAACGTTCAAAAACCTCAGAAAGTGAAAATTTCATGCCATGGGACCTTTAAAGGTGTATTGTGTAACTTTGCTGGTGGAGGGCCTGCCACTTGCTTGCCTCCATGGAGTGTTATTATTTCCCTGGAAAGCTACAAAGTATGGGATTGAGCTTACTCTATCAATCTCCATGGAGATATAGATCAAATCTGGTATTTTAGAGGTATTTTAGAGAAATAAAATCACCTGTAATTAAATAAATGTAAGATGGATAAAGTTAATGCCATACTGGGGAACATTCCAAAGCAAAATTATGCATTTTTTAAATAAAGGCAAGCAGGTAGCGGACCCTCCACCTGAAAGTTACACAGCACATCTTTAAGAATGTATGAAGTACAAACCACCACAACTACGAAAACATACTGCCAAATTGGAAACTGGGATTCACCACCTGTTTGTCTCCATGGACATATTTCTGTTTTGCCTGGATAATTCCACAGTATTCCACATTGTATATCACAATAGAGACCGGTTAATGGTCAGATCTATGGAGAAGCACATGGTAAGAATTCATGTTTTTAAGGTATTTCTTAGGTATCAAACACTAAGTAATACACTTGTAATTGAACATATGCAAGGGAGATACAGTATGTTTAAAGCCCTACTGTGGGACATTCCAGGCAAAAAAATTACATCACCATGGAGACAAGCAAGTAGCGGATGCTCCACCTTAGAAGTACATAGTACACCTTTTTCATCATATTATACTTTTGCGTCAGGTATTTCTACAACATTCATAGCATTTTTAACTGTCTAAACACATGCCTTTGAACAGTGAGCCATACCCTGAGCCTGTAAAGTGCTGGTTACCATGAAACCATTATAATCTGGTCTCCATCTCAAGTGTCTGCACGAGGAGTTTCAATTATCTGAGAGTGTCTTCTGAATTATCAGGAAAGTTAAGGAGGTAACGAAGAGCACTATAAAACTGCAGTCTGCTTCAACTAATGCTGGACTATTATATTATGTACAGCTCTGGAAAAAAATAAGAGACCACTCCATTCCATTCCAGCGTCTGTTGAATTCCAACACAAACACAAAGCTGAGCTACTTCAGTTCTGGCACCAGGAGTGGAATAAAGTCACCCAAGAACAATGTGAAAGACTTGTGGAGAGCATGTCAAGACGCATGAAAGCTGTGATTAAAAATAAGGGTTATTGCACCAAATATTGATTTCTGAACTCTTCTTAAGTGTAAACATTAGTATTATGTTGTTTTAAAATGATATAACTATTTACTATAATTAAAATTTAATACTTTGGAACGTTTCAGGCAAAGTAATACATCTCCTCCCAGAAAAATTACATAGGGCATCTTTAAAGAGGCAAATCCTTACCAGTTTAAAATAGTGATGAATGACTATTCAGATCAACAGTATACAGCTCTGGAAAAAATAAGCGACCACTGCAAAATTATCAGTTTATCTGATTTTACTATTTTTACTATTTATAGGTATGTGTTTGGGTAAAAGAAACATTTTTGTTTGAGTCTATAAACTACTGACAACATTTCCCCCAAATTCCAAAAAACAAACAAACAAACAAACAAACAAAAAATATTATCGTTTAGAGGATTTATTTGCAGAAAATGACAAATGGTCAAAATAACAAAAAAGATACATGTTTTCAGACCTCAAACAATGCAAAAAAACCAAGATCAAATTCACTTTAAAACAACATAATACTAATGTTTACACTTAAGAAGAGTTCAGAAATCAATATTTGGTGCAATAGCCCTTATTTTTAAAGGTCCCATGGCATGAAATTTTCACTTTCTGAGGTTTTTGAACGTTAATGTGAGCTCCCCTACCCTGTTTAGCCCCCCCCCATGGTTAAAAGTTGTGAAATGTCTAAACTGAGCATTTGCGATCCTTTTCTGCGTTACAAAAAATCAGAGCTCAAACGGGCGATTTTGAACAAGGCACCTTATTGACGTCAGATCGAAAAAAGAAATGCAAATGCAGTTCCACCCCCGTCTGTCTGTACTCAGCGTCTCTGTAAATCACGCCCAGAGAGTTTGGACCGCGAATGCGCTAGGCAATGCGAAATGCGTTTTTTTATTTGCCTGGAGGCACGTCCGAGTGTTTCTAGGCTCGGAAGTCCTTTATCTGAGCCTCTGGACCTTTGAACAGTAGTGGTTTAATTTTATTTTATGTGGAAATGTGTTTATTTTTCAATGGAACGCTTCAAATCTCTCCCCCATGCAAAAACAAGGAAATGGATCAGCTGAGAGCTCAGAGCCCAGAGCGAAGAGTTTGGCCACGCCCCCACCCTCTACTATTGGTCAGCTCTTTTCTCCTCATTTGCATTCAAGCAACAACGCCCATTATGGAGTGTTCCAGAGAGAGAAAAAATACTCTTTCTCATCTCTGTTTCTCATGCACTGAGTGTTGATTTTGAAGAAGGATTCATTTACAGTATTAGGGAACCATTCAGGAGCCATATAAAAGCATCAAGAAGTACCATGTCATGGGATCTTTAATCACAGCTTTCATGCGTCTTGGCATGCTCTCCACAAGTCTTTCACATTGTTCTTGGGTGACTTTATTCCACTCCTGATGCAAGAACTGAAGTAGCTCAGCTTTGTGTTTGTGTTGGAATTCAACAGACGCTGGAATGGAATGGCTGTAATACATGTAGAGATGCTGATTTCAGAAAAAAGTGCAGTGGTCTCTTATTTTTTCCAGAGCTTTTTTCATTAAAAAAAAAAAAAGATCTATGCACACAAGACGAGACAACATTCGTACAACAAGAGTATGCGACCACAAAAATGTGTAACTCCCCATCTAAGAAGAAATGTGAAACCACAATGATCTTGGCCTGTATAATTCCCCATTAGGAAGCCTATCCATGGTTTACAAAGCTTAAGTTTAATCCGTATAGCATCGCAACATTTTAAACTACTGCAACTACTAACTTTTTGCAAATACCAATACATCATTTTAAGCAAAGTGCATCCATTGAATTGTGCATCTATTTTCCATAAATCACATAATTACATTCAGGCTGTCAGCTCAGAAGCGACCCAACCATACTCTGAAATGGTAAAAGTTGCTGTTGACGTTTTGCACCAGGCATTTGATTGATATTTCAAACTTAAATGTCAAAATTTTCACATCCAGCTCATTATTGCGGGGACTTGTAGCCTGCGTAGCATATTTTGTACACTGGGTAGGCGTCACGCTGTGGTAGTCGCTCTTAATTGGGAGCTGAAAAGGAATTGGAGACGTTAACGTGACAGGAGAGTTTTGTGCTTGTGCTACCTCTGTCTCGGCCCGTCACCCGTGCGCCTTCACAGATGTAACTTCATCTGGACTAGACCTCTCTGCACTGCACATTTGTTCAAACACAGACTAAGACTTCAAAAGATACTGCCATAAAGAGAAGGTGCTGTGGAAGAGTGTAAAGTTGGGAAAAGTACTGTACATAAATGGAAGCAACATGGAAATGAGTGTATATTAGGCTCGTTTCTGACCTTAAGATAATGGGATGAAGTTGCATTATATTATAAACACTTTCTCAACTAGTAGAAAGTGAAAAATATACATGAGAAATATAATGAAATAATATTACTAGGATGTAGGTAGAGTTCTTTTGGTTTGAAAACAAAACTTGATAGTTGTTTTTCATTCATTAATGCATAAATGTGTACTTGGGTTGCATTCAATATTTTTAAACTAATTTGCAGTTAGTACAGAATTTGAGTGTTTCTGGCTTTTAACGACTTGAAACACTGTCACGGTACACGCTATTTGACCAATACTTATATATACTTATATTAAAATATACATTAAAGGTCCCATGACATGGTACTTCTTGATGCTTTTATATGGCTCCTTAATGGTTCCCTAATACTGTAAATGAATCCTTCTTCAAAATCAACACTCACTGCATGAGATATGACTCTGACAGTCTTCATGAGGCTAGATATGTGTCTAAAATGCTTTATTCTGAGTGTTGCTGCTTCAGTGCAAATGAGAAGGACAGAGAGATTGGCTAAGGAGCGGGGGGGCACCGCTGTCTGCTCTCTTCCGTGTTTTACACACCAAGACAGATGAGAGACTTTGCAATGAAAAAAAGCATATTTACACAGAAAATAAAATTAAACCACTGGTATTTCAGAGGTCCAGAGGGTCGGGTAAGGGACTTGCGAGCCTAGAAACACTCGGACGTGCCTCCAGGCAAATAAAAAAACGCATTTCGCATTGCGTAGCGCATTCACAGTCCAAACTCTATGGGCGGGATATACAGGGACGCTGAGCGGAGACAGAGGGAGGGGCTGGAGCTGCATTTGCCGATCTGACGTCAATAAGGTGCCTTTAAAAACACTATTCATTTTCTTATGATCTAAGGAGCACTGGACTAATTATAATTTAATAATAATAATAATAATAATAATAATAATAATAATAATAATAATAATAATAATAATAATAATAATAATAATAATCTATTAGACACAGTTCATTCTCTATAGTACTGTTTTTCATAATCATAAGTTGAAAACAGTGATGAAATAAACAGACAATGGGCCAAAAGAGTAGACAAATTCACACCACCACAAGTAGCTCATTTTAATAGGCAATTTTGAGTTTGATTAGTCAGATACTTTTTGTCATCTATATTGAGAATTGGAACGAACACATGGCCAATTTGTGTTGCCAGTTCCACTCTAAAATAATTTCCCAAAACAAGTGATGACAGGAGCTTTTCAACTTTTCAAAATGACTGTGAAACAATTTGAGCAATTGCTTAGTCGGACTTGTTATCATGCCAGTACCTTCACTTAGTTAGCTGACACAAATATTGGAGAAATGTGTTAATTGTACATCTGTTTAGGGTTTTTCCAATGCTATACTGTTCTGGAATCCAGCAGAGAGGAGACAGTCTGTACCTGTGAAAACCTGCTCTAATTGAGATGTCTGCTTTATGAAAGAAAACACTGAAATTGGTAAATAGTGTATGACATTGTAAAAGTGTATGACATTCAAAATCAATAAACAATTTATCCATCACCTACAGACTCTGAAAACACAGGGGAACACGTGATTGAAAGTTGCAAAATGTAACTTTTCTGGTCAAGGGTCTGACATCTTCATGGAGAGTGTCCAAATCATGGCATCAAACTTATCTCCATGGCGACAAGCAGGTGATGGAGCAAATTTAGACGTCAGATTTGTGGAGAGGCGAGCACACTCACAGTAAGAATGCATGTTTTTCTGTGTATTGTTTACCAGTATAAACGGCCGCAATTAAATAAATTCCAAATAGAAAAGTTTAATGCATAACTTTTGAATATCCCACGCAAAGCAATAACATCTGTGTGGCTCCCACCACCCTAAAGGTCACACAGTGCACCTTCAATTTGAAAGGGAAAGGAAAAGGCCCAGGTATACAGAGAGCATGCAGACTCCAGGAATTGCCATTTTGTCAATGTACTACTCATTTACAATAGAGAACAAACTATATTTGATGATGCTTTTGGGGAAGGATACAGAGAAGGTCAGATTTTGAGCTGCCTTTGGTGTTTGTAGATGAGAAGGAGAAACTGTGTGAGCAGAAAGACAAAATATGCTTTAAATTAAGGTGAATTACAAAAAAAAAAAAAAAAAAGTTAATGTGATTTTGAAGGCCATTTGAGAAAAAAAAAAATCCAAATATTATCATATCATTAATATGTTAATATAATCCTTGAAGTTTGCATTTGCAACTTCAGGGATCAATTACCATCCTAGCTACATTAATTAGCAGTTTTTGTTTTATATTTGTATTCAAGCGCTAGTAAAAACTTAAAGCACCTAGTAGAAACTTTTCACATAATTAATTGAAAACCTAAAAAAAATCAACAAACATCGTGTACCAAGTTCTTCGAACCTCTGCAAATTACCTAAACGCAGCCTCAGATTTCTAACGAAGCGTGCGGTTGTTTTTAGCAGTTAAAATGTAAACACCGCAATCAGCATTTTAATTTGCAATTGCCAAACAAGCCGTGAGCTAATCATAGTTCAGAGGGAGAGGGGGTAATGAAGGAGCTAGCGCGATGAAATTTAGCAGGCATTTTCTGTTTCAGTCTTGTCTCAAAATGGCTGTTTTTAATGTTCCGTGGGCTGTGAACAGGCTCCCCAAAATGCAATGTATGCTGTTTTGGTTTGGTGTGGTAAGCTGAAAACATGAGACACTTGTGGTAGGTTCAGGGGCAGTGGGAGACGAGTTTATTCTGTGGAGCGGAGAGGGCTGTTAGTGTAAAGAAAGGTTATGGGCAAAATGGATAGAGTATGTCGTTTTAATCATTATCTGGAGAATTCTATAGATGAGGAAACTTAGAGGCTGGTGCCCACTAACTAATGTAGAAGGTTCACAGTTTAATACCACAGTCGTTTGGGTTCTTTGCATGGATACAGTTTTCTTTACCTGAATTTTGACAGTGAAATCATTTAATAATTAGGTCTTAAATTTAAAATAGTTTATACTGTCAGATTTGCCTGGAAGAATCCATGACTCATCGCTGTACCAGCGGCGAGTCTGGTAACGCTTGGTCCAGAATGCACTACCGTTGCGCTTAGACAGACAGCTAAGTGAACCAATCAGAGAACAGTTAACGGACAGCGACGTGAACCAAGCCGGTAGGAAGCAATGCAAAAACATCTTTTTTGAAAAGAAAGGCCTCTAGAGCTGTCAGCTGCTGTGGTTTTAAGGAATCAATGTGTTTTAGGTCATTTAAGACCAATTTTACAGCTGAATGGAAGGGAGGTTGCGGGCAAAGGCGGGTGCACTGACGTCACCATCTTTGAACGAATCAGAATCGCGGAGCCCGTTGTTAACCGGGGGAGCGAGGGTGGAGCGAGGGTGTCCAAATGGTATCACGCTGTATAGCAAATACAGAGAGATATCATTTGGCTGGCCAGGTAACTGTCAGATGGCATTCTAATGACATTTTGACATATTTATTTTCATATATAAGCATAGTCAGGTTGCTCAAAACCTTGGAAAACGTGAATTCTTACTGTGACGGGGGTCGCCTCTCCACAGATCTGACCTGTAACTTGGCCTGGTAGTATGGTCTACTTGCCCCCATAGTTTAATGGCATACTGTGGAACATTCTTGCCAAAGCAATAGCATATCCATTGGTGACAAGCAGGTAGCAAACTCTCTACCAGAAAAATTACATTGTGCATTGTGTAAAGTACATAAAGAACTAGTAGTTGTAGTTGCTAGTAGTAGATCTTACTAATATTAACATAATGATTTTCATATATAAATAAATAATTTTCATATATTGCTCAAGTCAAAACATTGGAAAACGTGCATTCTTACTGTAAGTAGGATCGTTTATGGCACTTAACATAAAGGGCCATACTGTGGAGCAATAACATACCCATGGCGACAAGCAGGTAGCAAACTCTCTACCAGAAAAGTTACATTGTGCACTTATTATAATCATTCCACTGACAAGCATAATAAAGAGCATTTTGCTAGTAGTAGTCATAGATCTTTTAGCTCTACCTCCTGAAAATCTAACTCCCTTTTAACTTTTCCTCAACAAAAGTTACAATCTTCTACCCAATATAAAACAGCAGCAGTTTAACTTAGGTCAAATTTACAAAGCATTTTTCTGTGTTGTAACACAGCTCTTCTGTTTAGAGGCCAAATATTCACTTCAAGGACTCATACATTATTTAGTTGGATTTACCTGTGCAGGAGTTCACTTTTTGCAATTTATTATGAAACCAAAACGCCTTGTGGTACTTTGTTTTGCCAAGTACGTCTTTGTTGAAGGATAGAATAGCATAGCACTAAATTGTATCTTGACTTTGCTCACCCTGGCTGCCAATAAATCATTCAAAAAAATAAAAAAATAAAAAATAAAATCCATGTATAAAAAATAACTGCTAATAAAATTCATTAGCGCCTAGAGACAGAAGGAACGGAGATGTGCGCTTCCCACAAATAAATTAGATGAGATACCCTGCTTGGTTACTCCTGCTGAGACATAAAAAAGTGACAATTTTGCTTCCTTTTGAGATTTCTTTTCTGCATTTGAGGAAAACTAATTACACTGCTTAATCTTAAAAAATATATGCCACCAGACAAAAGTTTGGACACACTATCTCATTCAAGGTTTTTAATCTTTTTTTTTTTTTTTAATTTTCTTTCTACATTTTTTATATATATACAGAAGACACCAAATATGAAATAAGATATATAGATAGTCAGTACTATTTTTTTTTTTTAATATTCAAATCCTCAAAGTAGCCACCCTATGCTTTACTGGAAAAAATATTTACTTTTCTTTCTTTTTTCTTCATGACATAATTCCATATACAGTATCTTACTTCATATATTCTACCTATGTCACCAACACCGACCATTTACATATATGCAAGGAACACATTTTTTGGTGAGATTACACTTTCATTTAAAGGTGCACTGTGCAACTTTTCTGCTGGAGGGTCTGCTACCTCCTTGTCTCCATGGAAATGTGTATTGCTATTCATGGTATTACATTTAATATCCAATGCATTTATTCATTACAGGTGTTTCTACTGCTCAAAAATACAATAATTTATTCTGTGAATAGGGGCTCCTCTGCACAGATCTGAATTGTAATGTAGCGTAGTGTTGTCTCCCTTGTGATAGATATGTTTAATCTATACGGTGAAACAACTTCATATATTTGATGTCTTCTGTCTGTATATAAAAATGTCCAAACTTTTGTGTTTTGAGATAGGGCTGCACATTTTTGAGTGCAAAAGAAATACATAAAAATCAAAGTGCATTTTCGGAATTGTATTGTGGTTAGCTTTGCAATAAAAAAAAAGCACTATTAAGATCAATTATGCTAAACTAATACAAGAATCACATGCATTTAGAATGTTTGCATAGGTCTCAACTACAGGGGTACACAGTTCAAATTGAGATTTTCATTTGACAGCGATTCATTATGTATTCCTTGATCATCACTTTAGGATTATATTTTCAGGCTAGAAAAATCACACAAGCATTTTTTTCAACCAACTCATTCCTCATTCTCATTCAGCTTTTGAGCTTGTCTGGTCTATAAACACCGATCCAATTTTACATTTTCGCACCTTGGCAAGCACGTCTTTATCCAGGTTGTTTTTGGCCACATCTTCTGGCTAGCAGATGGCAGGTTTTGGGCGCCACATGGCCAGGAAACTCTTTAAGACTTTCAATCTGTCCGTAACTGTAGCCCCTCCTCATCAACACAGCGATTTTACATGGTGTCAGCAGCAGTGGGCCTGACCTCCTCATGTACTGTGTGTAGTCAAAGGTTTTTCTAATTATTACTTGATTTGGTGGGATAGTACCAGTAACAGATAGTAAATATTTATCATAGTTTTACAAGAATTAAGTGGAAGTTTGTGGAAAAATTAAAATAAAAACAAAAAACTAAACATGAAACACGAAGTAGCAGTAGCAAAGTTCTAAAAAGGCCTCTACCCATATCAACATCGACAGTTTTACTTTGTTGTCTATAAAAATAAAATGACCAAATAAAGAAAGTAAAGTCTTTCTCTGCCTCTACATCTGTCTGACATGGCGGCCATGTTGGAGTGACATCCGTTGCAGTCGCATCTGACGAGCCTTTATGCAGCTACTATTTCTGTGAGAATACCTCTGTATGTCATCGACACTGACAATTTATGTGCAAGGAACACATTTTTCTGTGATTAAAATAAAGCAGTTTAAAATAAAGCAGTTGTCATCAGTATGTATTAGTCTAATTGTACCTAGGTGTCACAGTTGTTAACATTACAGTTGGTAGGCAATTAGAATTACCTCCACATATGTCATAATATCTGCTGCCTGTGTCCATCCAGGAAGTTGTTTATCCTCTATATTTATACTTCAAATTGTGTTATTGTGGCATTCCTAGTACTACATACAATTAGCACAAGAACAATACAAAAAAATAAATAAATAAAATGTGAAGGAACATAATGTCAAATATCTTTCAAATTTCATAACTCATAACTTCCAAAATCATATGATATGAGAGCATATGTCCATGCTATTTATATAATTCCTTGGTTTGATTTTATATTGGGGTCCTGTCTTTTAATATGCGAATATGTCTACCAACATTTTTGTTCTGATATGAAACAAACCGTGTGATTGGCAGGCCTGTCATAACGGATTTCAAAGCACAATATATGTATTGCTACAAAGATATACTATGATAAAGATCATTTTTAAATGACTTCATGACACAACAACAATAAAGCAAAATAATCCCAGTACACAATTATTGAAATAGACAATATGACTAAAAGCCATGCGCTGCAACAAATAAATAGCGCAATAATGGGATAATTAGCCATAAAAAATACTTATTCAACCTTCTACAGCTCAAATCTTATCTCATCGTATCACAGCCGACATCAACACTATTGCAAAGAAAATGTACATACGATAACTATCCAGCCCCAAAATATATTGTTTCAGATTTCATACTGTACATTGAAAGTCGATATAGGAATTATCGTGATAGGACTAGTGATTGGTCAATGTCTGTGTCAATGAACCTTACCCTATAATCAAAACTCTATGAAAAACTAGGGATGTGCAAAAATATCTAAATATTGATATATTGTGATGCTAAATTTAATGATACTGTATTGTTAGGGTGGGCTGCTGTATCAGTATTTTTGGTATGTCATGAGAGACCCTGTGATTCCCAGTCCTACAAGACACCAGAGACTTTTGTTGCAGAAGAAGAAGTCTTGACTAATGAAATTGGACAGGAGTTGCGATGTCTTGAATCTCATTGATATTAACTGTTGACGGTAGCAGTTTTATTCCACCACATCATCATAAACCCCACAATATCCTTTACGTTACATCTCAATACCGACATATAAGGGCCTGCCGCCAAAGATGATTATGCTAATACGTAATTCCTGTGTAAACCAGTCAAAGACAAGGTCGACCTGACTGATTATTAAAATTCTGTGTGGATGAGCAGACGACTGGCTGGGAATCCCAACTCCTCGGCTCCAGGCAGCTGCATATGCATGGAGGGAGGATTCATTATTCATGCTGGGAGCCAGTTCCAATGTGATGAAGAAGTTTTTTTTTTTTTTTCTTGGAGAATATGGTGAAGAGGAAAAGAGGCGAGTGGGATGTCTGTACACTTTTATGGATTGGTAGTTTCTATAATTCAGTACCGGGATGATGCCGTGAGTTTGGCCAGAGGTTTGCAATTTAAATTATGGAGAGTGAGACCAGCTCCTGTCTGACAAATAGAGTAAAAATAGGCATTCATGTGAATATATCAAGACATCGTGTGATGTGTTTGTTTGGGTAGGTGTATTTCAATTTGTTCAACAGTACAACTTTCCGGGTGGAGTATGCTTCATACTTTTCTCCATGCTTTGCTTAGAATGTTAAATATTATGGTTTTTAACTTCGAAATCTCCATGGATACAAGCAGGTGCACCACCAGGCCAAGTTGCAACCCAGATCTGTGTAAAGGCAGGCAAAAACACTAACAGTAAGAATCTTGCAGGCAATAAAAACACCCATAATTAATAAAATGATACATAGATGGGCTGGTTGTCATACTGTGGAACATTTTAAAGAAAGCAATAATAACTCCATGCTGATAAGTAAGAGACACACCCACTATAAGAAATGTTACACAATGCAACTGTAACATTAGACAAATAAAGTTATTTGCAGTGATATAAACAGAAGCAAAACTTTTTTTTGTTTGTTTAGTGGATATGAGATTGTGGTCAGTAGCCATTGGGTAAAGTGTGTTATTGCATTCATTCAACACTGTGATCATTCCTAAGGCAACTGGAAGTTCACAGATATAGTATTACTGTATAAATGTACACACACATTTATACAGTAATACTTGTTTGTTGTGCGAAGAGCAAAATAAAATGAATTTAAATGTCAAATTCTATGAACAATGACCTAATAGAAGCCTCATTTTGTGGTTTTACTGTATTGTAGTATATACTTTGCAGTGACATCAAGCTGGAGGTGTTTTATGATGCATTTCTATTGTCAGCAGGCAGTTTCCATGGTGACACAATGCACACATTTGCGAACAAACTGGATTTAAACAGCACATTTTTAGGAGCTTGTGATGAATACGAGCGTTCATGATCCTATTTTGATGTTTGATTTTCACCAAAAAAGTAAGAGTGACTCACTGAAAAGCTGTTGATTAATGCTGGCTAGCTTGGGACTGTAATTTTATGTGTGAGAGACTTGTTTAAGCGCACAAATCAGCTCACCTGTTGTAGTTCCAACCAAATCAGTTCTTTCTGGTCAGAATGTGTTAAAATAAAGCTCTGATTACAGTCTAACTTGAATAACACAGTAGCGCTTTCAGTTAGCTTCACACCCCCGGGAAATGTAACTGACATCAGCTGTAAAGCATCTATTGACAAGACATCACAATTAGCATTAGATTAAATTAGCAATCATTTCTTTTGGTAGCAAATTAACTTCCCTAACGGCACAGCAAATTTTCAAACAAAAGTTAAAAAGTCAGATTTGCAAAAATAAAAAAATATGTCTCAGTCTCATAGATTTCCAACTCAAACTTCAAAATTTCAATCGTACGATATATTCACCCTCGAACCATAACTTATGCTTATGTACCTGTCATTTTCTGCCCAACATTTTTTCTGTTACTTTACCGAACTACTGTATTTCTTGTAATGATTGCATTTTCAGCACTGTAATCATATAGTACTTTTGAACAATGAAAAACTCCATTCTTCCTCTTGGCCAGACATGGTAAGTGCTCCAGCAGCCAAGGAAAAGTGTTTTGGTAATTAGCTTGCTCCAGATGTCTAGCCTCAAAGTAATTAACGGACATGAATGGGGCACTAGTGGGTTTTAAGCTGCTAAATAATGCAAGACTGGAAATGGTCAAGAGGACTCGTCTCAGTACTCACAATGTGCAGCATGATGTAGTCTCCGAGGCGGGGGGCGGAGTCTATGCGCACCAGGATACCGTCTTTAATGGTGGTGCTGAAACCCACGGCGAGGCGGTCCGTTCTCGTGCTCGGTCTCTCGTTGTTCGGCCACGTGTAGGTGATGAGACCCCCACCCTTTCCGAAGATGTAGGTGGTGCCAGCTGCAAAGGAAACGAAGAAGAGAAGGGTTAAGGTTAGATCTGGTGTGGTAGAAACAGAGAACAAGGGTGTGTGGGTGTTTGATGATAGTTTTGAGTGTGTGTACCAAAACTACACTAAAGATCTATAAAATACTGAAGCCACATAAAAAAGAGTATTGAATAATATAACGGATTAGAGTAGTAACCCTAACCCTAACCCTAGCCTTACAGTGTTGTGTTTTTTAGTTGATTGTACATACTTATTATTATTTATCTTAATTTTTGATGCATGCTCTTTTTCCAACTGTTTCTGAAACTTGCGTTGTGACACTGCAATTTCCCCATTGTGGGACAAATAAAGGATTATCTTATCTTATCTTATCATATGGTAAGTTCTGTCAAAACAATGTCAACATACAGGGCTTTACACAACAAAATGTCCATCTTAACATCAAATCTACAGTAGTCAGTCAAATATCTTTTAGTCAGATAGGCTACATTACACATTAACTCAACACCGTGCTTGTAAGACAAAAAAAGTAGCTGGCACTATCCGTCTATGGAATCACATCAAAACCTCGTTAGACAAACAGCCTTTTCACAACAAAATGCTATTACTATATGATATTACTATAAAATCGAACCATAGACACCATACAGAAATAGATTTTAGTTTCTAATACATGACTCGTTCACCCAACACAGTGCTTGTAAAAAAAAAAAAAAAGATAAATAAAAAGTCACTGTCAATTGTTGTCTATGGAATCACAAAATCTGAGATAAGCAAGATCCCCCAAAACATACAATACAACTAGCAAGGATTAAACTTACAAAATTTTGGTCAGTTGGAGAAATTCCTCCACTAACTCATTCGGACCAACCATCAGGGCTGGACTGGGACAAAAAAAACAGCGCTGGCATTTTTGGCTTAGACCGGACCCTCATAATTAGTGGAGCACAACGGACTGATGTATGTGTTCCCTGCAGCAAAGTATTTTACTATTGTTATGTCTTGACGAAGGGGAAACCTGGGCACAACATTTAACATTTAGGAAAAATCCCAGCTCCCAGAAACCACCAGCAAACTCGCAGTAACCACACATGCAATTATTGAATTTTTTTGTGATTTTTATTTATTTATTATTTTTAAATTTGTATTTAATTACTTATTTAAAATGCATCTTGCACACACACACACACACAAACAATCTTTCTCATCAAATCTACACGATTCACGTAGGTCACCTGTTCTGACTTCAAAACGGCGAATCGCATCGGCCCCTAGGACTGTTGGCCCACTGGGAAAATGCCCGGTATGCCCAGTTACCAGTCCAGGCCTGCCAACCATAGCACTAAATGTCCAAATAACCTCCCTCGTGGCTCAATAAAGTTTGTCTAAGTCTATTTTGTGACCGTAATATGTATACGATTTCAATAACTTTACACAGCACACAAGCCAATAAAAATGCTTTGTTACTAGCAACATGTCTCAAGTGTCCATAGAGATACATTAGTATTAGCATTTGCATTAGCATAAGTTTTGTATTTAGCATATCTCCATTGGCTTAACATTAGGCTAACTGAAAATACAACCTGACCCCAATCTCTTGGATAAAAGGACAAAGCAAACTTCAGCTCTAACAAACTAGACACTAGAGGGTTCAGGGCCTCCACATTACTCCAAGCTAACGCGCTCGATCTAACAATGTTCCAGGCACGGTGCCATCGCAGTAACCATGTCAGTGTCTATTTTGGGTTTATAAATGTTATTCATTCACTAGCACCTTTTGGGCAGGAGTCAGACGCTTCTCCCTTTGCGCTGTACCTGACCTATTCCGCTCTTAAATAGTTTCTTTCTTGGGAATAACAGTCGGTATAAGCCCCCCAATCCTCATGTATTATATATGAGACCTGCAACCATAGAACAAAGACTGGAACAAGAAAGTAGAGAAGGGAGGAAGGGGAAAAAAAAAAAAAAAATCGAAGAATCATAGTCTCGTCTAATTTGACAAATGTTGTGTTGAGAAAGATGTCCTTTGGAACCAGTGGGAATGGAGAAGCTCGCCAGAATTACAATTTCACGATTACATCACCCAGTATGCAAATTCATGTCAGCGTACAGTTTCTGATTGGTTCAAAGTAGGCCGTGGGTGAATCTTTCAAAAGTGCAGTCCTTTTTATATCACCGCAGATCTGCAAAAAATAATCATTGGTTATTGGGTCGGGTTCAGCTTGTGAATATTCCCCCAGGTGAAATGAAAACGCAGAAGCTACAAGCTGCTTAGTCGTATCATCTACATACATAGGAATCAATAATCCAGAGATCAAACGCATTGGACCTCCAGCAGACAGCAGCAGAGCTATACAGCGATCGATAAGAGAGCTTAAAGGTCCTATATTGCACAAAATCTACTCCTGTAATAATGTTATAATGCTGCTACCTCCTCAAAAACATACCTGGAGTTATGTTTTTGTCTTTTCCACATGTTTGAGTAACCCTTTATTATTAGTCTGTCTACATCTGCAAAGCTCAAAATGCTCTGTTCCATGTTGTGATGTTTTTCGACTTCTGAAATCATCCAAATAATTCCAGTGAAGGTGCAAGGAGATTAAAAATACAGTGGCTCACTTCCTGTATTACCACATGACATCACAAGGTAGAAGAGAGTGAAGAACATAGCTTAAATATGCAGAAAGTCCAGGTATGTGTAATGAGGAAACTATATTATAACATAAATCAGAAAATAGTGTGATATGTGTCTTTTAAGGATAGTGGAAACTGCTGTGTTCACTGCTGATGGAGTTGTAGCAGTGATATATTCATTTCTAAGGATCACATCACTTCCATATACTGTAGAGTCACTTGGGCACCTGCCTGGCCCCGGAGAGAAGCCGAGGGATATAGTACAGATGTTTGCCAGTTCTTCTCTCTTTTTTCTATTGCATAAAGTTTGCTTTGCTCCAGTTAAGTACAAAATTATAGAGGAAAAAATCTGAATAAATAAACGTTATGTTGCTTAAGTGTACTTCGATGACTACATACTGTATAAGGTATTCAGTCTAGTACCACCCCCACCAATGAAGTACAATTTACCGAATGACTACTACTGCTTTATTATAATATTATGTTTACTAATACTTTCACTACTACTTCTGCTATTACTGCTTCTGGGAACACTATCACTTTTACTACCATTACCACAACCACTAATACTGCTACTACTGATAGTAGCAGAGGAACCAAGGATTAAAGTACAGATGTTTGCAAATTCTCTCTCTCGCATAAAGTATGCTTTGCTCCAGTTAAGGAAAAAAATTATAGGAAAAAAATCAGAATTATGTTCCTAAAATGATCATTAGGACTAGGTATTAAAGGAAAATTAACATTTTTTTTAACAATCTGAGCCTTCTTTCGGCAATAAACCAAGTAGTTTTACTCACCCGTAGCAGTTTGGTGTCAATTGGAGTGGTATCGCAGAACTTATGTTGAGCCGTTCTGTTCTGCTAATGATCCCGTATCCGTTAGCGTGAGTGCTGGGGCATTACTTTGCGGTGTCCAAACAACACAAACTTTAGCACTTTTCAAATCACAGAAGATCGCTGTGTCAGGGTAGACTTTTAGTGGATTCCAAAACGGCCTGAAACCCGATATCCAGCTATAGTTTCATTTGATGACGTCATCAGAGAGGACAGTGCGCATGCGTGAACTCAGCTGTTTTGTAAACACCGCTAGTCCGAAAGAAGCTAACACCGCTCTGAACTTTACTTTTCTGTTGCGATATCGGGTTTCAGGCCGTTTTGGAATCTACTAAAAGTCTACCCTGACACAGCGATCTTTTGTGATTTGAAAAGTGCTAAAGTTTGTGTTATTTGGACACCGCAAATCAGTGCCCCGAGCACTCACGCTAACGGATACGGGATCATTAGTAGAACAGAACAGCTCAACATAAGTTCTGCAATACCACTCCAATTGACACCAAACTGCTATGGGAGAGTAAAACTACTTGTTTTATTGCCGAAAGAAGGCTCAGATTGTAAAAAAAACCTTTTTAAACCTTTTCCTTTAAGACTAATACCATCCCCACCACAGACACACAGTAAATTACTACTACAACTACTACAAGTATTATTATGTGTTGCTCTATTTTATTAGTACAATATTGCTACTACAAGATTATCAGATAACAGTTTAGTTGTACAGCATTATATTACTACTACTACTACTACTACTACTACTACTACTACTACTACTACTACTACTACTACTACTACTACTACTACTACTACTACTACTACTACTACTACTACTACTACCGGCTGGTTAGCTCAACTGGTAAGTCATGGACTTTCCCCCTGGAGGTTGTAGGTTCAAACCCCCCCTGGGTAATGAGCTAACCAGTGTGGGTCCTTGGGCAAGACCCTTCACGGTACTGCCCCCCGGGCGCCGAAAAAGATGGCTGCTCACTGCTCCTGAAAAAGGATGGGTCAAATGCAGAAGTCAAATTTCTCCCGTGTGTCACTGTGTGTCATTGTGTGTGAGACCAATAAAGGCTAAAAAAAGCCCAAGCTTAATCTTAACTACTTTTAGTGTTAGGCCTAATACTTTTATTTCTAGTCCTACCACTATTACTACCAAAACTACAACAACTACTACTAAAGTGATCATACTACTTCTGAAATTACTAGTTACAGATGAGTAAAATGACTAATTACTGCTGCTACTACTACTATTTCTACTACAACTACTCATATTTACTATTTTCTTTACACTATTACAACTGCTGTAATATTTACTCACATAGGCAATGAAGAACAATTTACATGATTGCTACTGCTTTTTTATTTTAATACTATGATTGCTATTAATTTTACTGCTGCTTTTACTGCTACTGTTAATGCAATCACTATTTCTACCACTACTCCTGCTCCTATTGCTACTACTGAAGTTCTCATTTTTGCCCACAGTATATTCCATTTCTATAGTAGAGGTAGTGTGCATAATGCTCCCTGTGCTCCTGATTCCTGTCCCTTCCTCTCACAGTCACCTGAACATCTGCTTGGCCTGGTGATGGGTGCCCAGCTGTCTTTGTGTTTCCCCTCTGAAGTCGCCAACAATCTGCTCCGTGGTCCGTAATACCCCAGAGACTGCATGCAGCATATGGGAGAAGTGATGGAGGGAGTAAGTCTGCTGTGTCCCTGTGCCTGGGAGCTACCACTGCATAAGCAGGTGGATGTTTTTTGTATAAAGTCCTGGTGTCAGCAGTCAGCCCACCGGCTAAGGTCGCCGGCGTCACATACAAACTATCCTAACTAATGAAGCATTGCTAGCCCCCAACAACACTTGTAACTAATGAGCAGACATGGCTAGTTTAGCACAGGATACTTTCTGGTCTCTGGCTAGCTTTGCCACTGAGGCTTACTGAACTTGATTGATGGTTGATACTTGGCAGTGGCATCATGCTGGGGGTGTTTTACATAGTTGTAGTTACCATGGTGACACAAGGTACAAAAAATATTTTCATATTTTCAGGTCTGCATAGACTAAAAAAAATACTAAATGGATTTAAAGAGCACATTTTCAGAAGCCAGAAAGTAGCCCGTTCACAGTACTGTTTAGGTGTTTGATTTTCAACAAAAAGGTGAGAAAACTGAAAAACAAGTGTCTAATCCAGGGAGGGGCAAACTTTTTGACCCGTGGGCCACAAAGGGTTTTAACATTTGACAGAACGGCCGGACCAGGAGCAGGTGGATTTAGTGTTTTGGTAATCCACCTCATAAGAGCAAAAAATAACATGGAATATGTAGAAAACGTGTGCTTTATTTCAATTAAAAATTAACAAAAGCATTACAACAACACCTGGCATATCAGGCATACAGCAGTTGATAAGTATTCAGTGAAAAAATATTTACTTGTCCACTCCTTATTAAACACTCGACATTCTCTGTCCACTTTTCTTTTCTTAGCTCCGCTCATCTTTAGAGGAGGGCTGAGGGGTCAAAGAGTAAAGCACAAACGTGGAGCAATACACCGCACCTCAACAAAGGTCTATGTATCTAGTGCACCGGCTATTGGAAAACATCAGAATTGCAGGGAAATTAAAAGATTAAAACATTAACAAGGTTTATTAATATAATTTCTTCAAGTTCGGCAGGCCGGATTAAAAAGCTTAACGGGCCGCATATGGCCCCCGGGCTGTAGTTTGCCCATGCCTGGTCTAATCCTAGCTATCTTGTGACTGCCATATTATTTCAATGGGACTTCTTTAGCACAAGTCAGGTGTTGTATTTCCAAATAAGTTTGTTCTCTCTGGTCAGATTGTGTTCAAATAAAGCTCAGATTAAAGTCTAACTTGAGTAACAACACTTCAGACTCAGTAGTACCTTTAGTTAGCATCACACTCCCAGGGAATGTTGATGGCATCAAGTATTGACTGCAAATGAATATGTACCTGCCAGTTAAGTACTTTAATGAAAAACTTTTGACGTCTAAATTACTGCTGGTATCCTGGTGACCTGACCTCAAGTAACAATAAGTTCTAATAAGTTCTCTTTTTCTGCAAAAATGATTTCAGAACTGAATAGAAAAAGCAGTATCTGAAAGAGGTACCTGCATATTAATAACCTTGTGAAAGTATGTGTAATTATGTACCAGTACAAGAAGCAGTAAGAAAATTGTAATGAAATGCTTGAGATGCTATTACTGTTGAGCGATTTTACAAAATTTTACAAAGCGTATTTTACTTCATAAAGAAAGGATTTGATATTCAAGGGAGTCTGGACCTATTGTAGCATTTTGAAACCACATGGCATTGGCAGTGAATTCTAGTCTTTCTCTGAGTGAATAAAACATGATAACTCTGCCTCTTCCTGCATTTTTTAACATGATACGCACACAGTATCTATTCTAACTTTTCACTACATATCTCACTCTAGTCAACTTCACACCTTTTCTTAGGTCGGCCAATATACGTCAATCTATTCACAGTCCATATTTTGTCTCGACAGTTTTCTCTGTGATGTGATGTTACGACGTTTGAATTTTGCATAATCTTCCACCTGTTTCGAACCCAACCTCCAAGATCGTGAACAAAAACAAGAGAGTAGTACTCGTACATCACCTCTAGCCAGGTTTGCACCGGATCTCACCTCATCTCAACACCTCAAAGTTCTTACAAAAACGAATCAACTTAAGATCCTCAGTGAAATTAGCCTTTTCCACCCAAAGCAAATCCTCTTTTTCCCCCTTTTTTATCTGTTGGGAATGACGATGATGAACAGGAAAGACATGAGCACCCCAGGGAGCCAATTATCACATTGGGGAGATTTTCTTGGTGTTTTTAAGTAGACAGTATTCACTCACAGCACAGGCTGAGTCACAGCCTAGCACAAATGCACATCGTGAAGCTTCCGCAATCCGAAAGTGGGCAAAAACATCCCCATAGACACCAATGTGCGACACATTAACACATTTGACAACACAAGTGGGTGATTGTCAAAGTACAGGGAAGACAGCGAACCCGAAAGAACATGGCGAATGTGCCAAAGCTGAGGCAACATGGCCCAAAAAAATGACACATTTATTCTAAGGTAAATTTTAAAGCTGCACTGTGTAACTTTTCTGGTGGACCTGTGTGTGTTCATAGAGATATAGAGCTCAACAGAGACCGCCCACCTAGCAACTAAATTTCTCATTCATTTTTCCTCTCTCTCTCTCGTATATTTTTTAATCTGTTTCTGAACTGTTATAATTCGCTAATTTATTAAAGCATTTCACTGAATCTTGCGTTTAAAAGTACTTTTGGGGCTTAAAATGGCTTATAACAGTGCTTCTCAATTATTTTCTGTGACGCCCCCCCTAGGAAGAAGAAAACATTTCACGCCCCCCTTCCTGCGCGCGACTATAAATAGTATTATTTGTCTAGAAAATTATTAGAACACCATTGTATCCTTTTATAAGCATTATAAACAAAAAAAAAAATAAAGAAACTTACAACAAAGACTGCACTGAGGACTCAAATATTAATGTGTTTTTAATGCAGCTTTGCGCACATTTGTTTACGTTTTACAGAAATGAAACTTAAAACCACCTCATTTGCATAAGCTAGCACTGAAAAAAAACACTCTCTCCTTGTGCCACTGATGCGTCAGCTTCTGTCGGACTAAAGGACACGACTCAGTGGAAAATACATGTTTTTTCTGTGACAGAGGATGTTTTGTTAATGGTGAGACTGTGCGTAAATCGCATGTGAGAACGCCACTGCCAACTACTGTTGTTGATGTGCAATTACACTTAGTTCTAGTACAGTACAGCAAAAAAACATGTTTCCCAGGGTCATACGCGCCCCCCCTGGCATCACGCCACGCCCCCCCAGGAGGGCCCGCCCCACTATTTGAGAAGCACTGGCTTATAATGTTATGATATTAATTAGCACATAGCTGATTAGCCTCCGTGATGCCTTTAATTTTAAATGTCTATGGGAAAAATTTATGGAAAAATTTACTTCTAGAACCAGAGTGAACGGTCACTTTTGAGCTACATTATTACATACAGATTTATATTGGATAAAATACATTAAAAAGCATCCATTCTTTCTGTGGGTGCTCCCTCTCTTCTCTCCACAGATTAGACTTGCAATTTGGTGTCACTTAAATAGAGTTTAATGCCTTACTGTGGTACATTCCAGTCAACGCTATGACAAGGATCTTAGAGACATGCACCAGAAAAGTTAGATACCTTTCATGTGTTGAGTCTGTAGTGAATGTAGTATGAGTTAGATACAAGGTTGCCACGTGAAGGCACTGCTAAATATTGACTTGTGGGAAAAATATAGAACAAACTGAAGAGAGTTCCAAGGACATTTTCTCTAAAGCAAAATCGGGAACTTATCTATTATTTGTATCTAAACCAACAACTAAAACTGTGCAAAACAAAAATATAACCTTCAGGTCAATGCCACAACGTTGAATGTATTGGAAAATATATTTTTGGTTATGAAATATAACATATAACATTTTATTTCTATTTTTTTCATTTATTTGATCACAGACTGCACCAAACCCTTACACTTTAATACGGCGACGATCAAAACAGAAGACATAAAAGTGGCGTCTCGTCTTCAATTTTTTATGTGCGTTTAGACAAGCGTTCTCAACAGGAAATGTTTGTTTATACGAAGACGCAAAAGTGGGCGAATTCGTTTGAATATGCATGCCAGGCCGCTAATATAATGTCAGAGCTACCTTTTTCAGGACACCGACAGGGGCTCTCATTACGGTTGTTTCGCCCTCGGTGTCGGGTCGGAGCTCTTCGCTTAATGCAACAAGAGCTTGTTTAGTCATTCTGAAGTTTTCCACCCAAGCACTGTCATCAACTAATCCATTCTCAAAATTGTCCCACCACTGTCCAAACTTGCCTCTGTTGCCTGCGACGTATTGTTATTGTTTTTACCGGCTTGGCGCATCAGGTCAGGTGTATGCGGCGTGAACATGTTTTGCGCTTCTTGCCATTTAGACGGAGACACGACCCGGGCCGTCTTCAGAGCTCCACACTCTGGAAGGAGTCTTCAGATTTTTGCGGTTTCAAAGCCCGACGGCGCAGTTGCCGTGTAAACGAAAGACACTTCCGATAGAATATTTTGTCGTTTTCAATCGCAATCGTCCTCGTCTAAACGGCCCCTAAGGTTGTAACTACACCTATAGAAAAAGAACAGTTAGCTTCTTCTGCATATACTTTAAGTGATTCCTGGGTCTGGTGGATAGACTGTATAAAGAAGTGGAATGTGACTTCACCAAATTTGGAGTCAGTTCCATATCAGGAATAGGAATTAATTCATAGAGGAAATAGCAAAATAAAAACACCAGGATCATGTAGAGCGGATTAATACAAACATTTTAAGACCAAAATGAGAAGCCTGACAGCAGCAGTTACAAAGAGAGGGTGACATTTGTTTTTAATACAAAGGAAATTGGAGCGTTAATGGAACAGGAAGTGTGCCCATGATATTTCCTACTAGGAATGCGAGGCTAGTGGGTTAGCTTTGTCCTTTTATATACTGTATATGCACACTATGGGCTGGTGTCTATCATAGCGACTTTAGGCTTTGGGATTCGCACTGGATAATTTAAAACTAGAATTGAATACACTGAATGGAAGCTTCTCTCTCCATATTTACTCAGCTATTGCCAATTTACATAACCAAACTGTACCAAGGAGCCCTCTTATGAAATTCATTTTTTCCCTTCTTCCCTTTCCATCTGGTACCTTGTTTATTGTTGACATTTGCTCCATTGAATCTCATCAGAGTTACTCAAACGCTGGCCCTGTAAACACCATTTGAACATACATCCGTTTCATGGCGGCAGAGCCCTGGTGAAAAGCCAACTCGAGGGGAAATATCATCAAAGGAATCAAATCTACAAACAGATTACTGCACAAGATGTTATTTCAGGGGATCAGAGAGGACTTTCATCTCCATCGTACTATAATGCAATCTCCATGTGGCCATCGGGCATTGGAGAGAGGCCATTTAAGATCTAATCGTGGCATAAGGCTGAGCTATTGATCTGCAATAGAGGCAACGAGAAGGAGAAATGTAAATAGTTAATAGTACAGTGCAATTCGAAACTTAAAGGCCCTGAACCCTATTTTCCCATGTATTTGAGGAAAAGATAAAGAAGTGGATGTGGAAGAAATTCTCAAGACCTCGTAGGAAAAATGCAGGCACTTTAATGTTGAACAGCAGAGGATACAGACATGATTCTTCAGATCCTTGTCGTCTCCCATCGTCTCCTAAGTCTTGGTACAGAACTGAGCTAAATTTAACCTACAGAGTAGTTAACCATTAACTCATTACTAGGACCCTCAGGAAGGAACTTATGCAAACATAACATGGTAGTAAAACACAGGCAAAGTCCAGTTTAAAAGACCACGTCTCTAGGTAATTCACTGAATCAGCATAAATCACTCATAGTTGTCGTAAACCTCAATGTATTGGTAACTATTGAGTGATAACACAAGAACAGAACATCAGCGACCTTTGACGTATTACATAACAAAGATTATTTTCCTCACATGGACTAACTGAGTGTGATGGCACCCATAGCATTCAGCCCCAGTCAAACTATGCTCACGATGCTAGCAGTTGGAGCAGCGAATTTGGAAATAGGCCTATATTAGGAATAGGAATTATTTATGCACAAAACAGCGAAATAAAAACACCAGCATCAGGTAGAGCAGGTAAATATGAACATTTTAGATAAAAAATTATGAGACTCACAGCAGCAGTTACAGTGATGACAATGGAAAGACAATGGAAAAAGAATCGATGAAGCCGGACGCGCCCCCATGAACACTTCCTATTTGGGTCATGGTGGCTAGCAGGTTAGCTATGTCCACTTATATACAGTCTATGGTCTTGCCCCAGACCAGATATATTATATAAGCAGCTTTGGAAGTCAAAGTAAGTCTGCTGTGTACTGTTTGCCTCTGATAATAATCGATTTCATTGGCCGATAATCTGAAAGCGCACGTTACCATGCTAGTTGTTAGCTTTACCTTGAAGGCAAAACTCTGCTCTGTTTTCTGGAAGTTGTGAAAAGCACTTATAAACTCATTATGGAGAATAATTAGGATGGTTTGAATGCATAAAGTAGATTAGGAATAACTTTGGGCCACTGCAAACTTCAAAATCTGATACTGAACCTTTACCTGAAGAAAGAATAATGTATCAGTCTGTAACTCATGAATAACGTAAAAAAACAAAAAACAAAAAACTAACTAACCCAAACTAATTTTTCCAAAACTGACTTTATAGAATACTTTAACCGTAGTTGAAGGTCATCTCATAATATAACTAAATATAACTAAATATTACTTTGCATTATTATATTTCACTTTCTAAAATAGATAAAAGGTTTAAAAAAACAAACAAACAAACAAAAAAAAAATCATTTTTCTCCCTTTTTGACCAGGACAAAACTAAAATCCCAGGTTCACTATATTTTCTCACTGGGATAGATACATCAGCAGTGTAAAGCAGCATTTTTCTCCCAGCCTGGTGATTTAGTGCAGTCCTGCTCCATTTAGAGACAAAGTGCGCAGGCTGAAGACTGGGTCATAGCCTTGGCCCCTATTTCAAAGAGGTCCCCTGTGGTGCGGGGGGGCAGACATGAGGTCGGGACACCTGTCTGCTGTCCAGCGTCAGTGTGTCCTGTCCTTCAAAACCAGGAAGAGGTGGAGGAAGAGGGGGAGGGGACAAAGTGTGGAAGCCGCAATGTGAGTTTCAAGGTGATCCGGGTGAAACTCAGGTTAATTCAGTGACAAATCCAACACTAGTTCTAATCCCAAAGGACAATGGTCTGTTTTTCATATGCTTGAAATCCATATCATTGAATTCATTTATTTATTTTCTTGGTATATTTTGCTTTCTTCTCTATACCTGGAGTTGTGTTTCATTTTTTTCATTTCATTTACATGTTTAACACTCAAATCCTGTATATTTAGGCTTAGTTCTTCTCTTAAACAGAAAACATTGTTAAACTCCACACACCTTCACTAGAATAATTTGGGTAATTTCAGACCTGGAATTGCCAATCTCTACTGCGCTAAATGTAAAATGTAGCTGTAAACTTGAAAACTATCACTTCATGACATCACAAGGTGGAACAGAGCTTTTTGAGCTTTGGAGATGTAGACAGACTAATAATAAAACATGTGTGAATGATTCCAGGTATGTTTTTGCTGAAGTAACACTATAACATGGCTTAACGCTCACAAGAGTCAGATTTGTATAATAAAGGACCTTTAAGTTGCTTAAAGTACATGTGCAAAAGTAGTGTCAAGGAGGTTGTAGGTTTTATATCCGAGCCACCATCTTGCAATATGCGTGTGTAGAAGGCAAAGGCAAATTGAAGACTTAACATTTGTAAAATTTGACTTATAACTTGATTATTTTTAAAAATTATTATTAATTTTTAACATTTCAAGTATATAAGTCAATTTCTATTATTTAGGCCCTCATCATCACCACTGAAATTGACTGAAGAATACTGAGTGTCCTTGTCAGTGTTTAATTCCTCTAGAGGACAGGCATCTTTATCAACAGCTGTCTCAAGTGCTTTAACACTGTTCCTCTTTGTAGTATATTTACTCAGAATTCATCACGGCTTAACAGCTAGAGTCTCTAAACATTACATTTTGCAAATCTGGTCTCTGGGTAGAGTTATCAGTTTTTGCACAACAATTACATGAAGAATCCTTTGAAATAGTGCGAAGTCTATGTACTACAGAATGCGCATGCATGTATACTGCCTTATATCTCATATCAGGTCATTGGTTCTTTACAGGGCTGAGTTCCTGCTGTGATGAAGGATAGTATTACACAGTTGCATATATGGACTAAATAAATGTTAGGAACAGACTGTGCAGATTGTTTTTCCCAGTCCAAATAACATGCATTCTGAGATGTTTCTATAGACGAGTAATTTTAATATTGAACAAAAAAGTGGGACATACATACATACGGTTTAATAATGTAAATACAATCTCTATAATATAATAGATTTTTTTTTTTTAGTATTGGAACACCTTGACAATATATGAATTACTGTAATATTGTACCATAATATTGTAGAAGTTTTATTTTGTTTTGAATTTTGAAGTAATTTCCAAGTAATTTCATTTATGGATCAATACAGCTTGTAAAAGTAATTCAGAATACATTTTTTCTAACTTTTCTGACTGTTTCTTTCCTGGTTAAGGCAGCTAATTGAGGCTGGTACAGTGAGCACAGAGAGAGAGCTATAGGGAGAGAGGAGTGAGTGAAATCTCTCCATCATCACACTCGTCCTCCCCTGAGTCCCTGAGGGGAGCGGCAACAGTTGGAACACATGAATTATGACAGTATAAGTGGCTGTAAAACTAAGATAAATCCTGGTGATTACACAGCTCAGCATCCTACAATTCGATTCCTTCTTAGACTACTCCTTATTGTCATTTGAGTGAAGGACAGCCAGCCTAATGATTCCTCATGTATGAAGAACGATAAGCCAATGCAATGGGATGATAAAGTTCTTCTGAATATGATTGAGGAGGCAGTTACGTTTTGCATCTTCTACTCCATAAACCTCGGCTTTCTTTGCCTCATTCTCCAACGGCAAACATTTCACCACATCAAAACAGTCTTGTGTGGCTGTCCCCTGGGGCTAACACTGCACACAGCCCATGAGATAACAAGGAAGAGACTTAAAAATGCATAAACAAAGGAAAAGAAGCATACAGTAGACGGGCGCGTGGACAAACTATGTTGATGTAAGTTTGAGGTGTAGGAGCTTAAATTGTGCTTTGGGGCTGCCTCTGGTGGTCCATAGAGGTAATATGGGGTAACAAATATGCAAGTTATGACTGCAAAGGGAAAATATTACCCCATAGTCTACTATTCTATCCACAGGACCTATGGAATGTTAAGATGTAATACAAATGCTCCAGGGCTCAGTAAACACAGTGTACTGTAATGTGCTTTTCACATAATAAAAAAAAAAATTCAAACTTGACTAAATATACAGCAGTCTTAGTGCATGTCTTGCTTCTCATGTATGCACATAAAAACCATGACTCTTATAAATTGTAATAGAAATTTTGAAAAATCCGCACAAAATATAAGTCATAATACAGTGGTACCTCACCTTACGAAAGACCCAACAAACGAAAATTCCAAGTTACGAAACGCCTTCACGTTAAATTTTGGTCTCTAGATACGAAAGAAAATTCAAGTTACGAAACGCGAAATCTCAAAAATTCAAATAATGCGCGCTCAGCCACACACATTAAGATAAGATAAGATAAGATAAGACTTTATTGATCTCACACAGGAGAAATTTACTCGCCACAGTAGCTCCAGGACAATTGGACAGGAGGGAAAAAGTGCATGCAGGCAGGGAGGGGATAAAGTAAGTAATAAATAGTGCAAATAGTAATATGTAATAATAATAATAATAATGGAAAATAGTAATAATGATAATAGTAACAACAAGCATCAACATGAAAAGGAGGATATTGCACGTCTGGCCTATATGTTAGAATTATACAGTCTGATGGCGGTGGGGATGAAGGATCTGCGGTAGCGCTCCATTCTTGCACTGGGGGTGCCTCAGTCGGCTGCTAAAGGAGCTGCTCAGCTCCTCAATAGTCCGGTGCAGAGGGTGAGAGGTGTCGTCCTTAATGGACATGAATTTGGCCAGTACCCTCCTCTCAGCCACCTCCTCTACACGGTCCAGAGGACAGCCCAGGACAGAGCTGGCCCTCTTAACCAGCTTATTCAGTCTTTTTCTGTCCCGTTCTGTGCTGCTCGGGGCCCAGCAGACGACAGCATAGAGGAGAGCAGAGGCCACCACAGAGTCATAAAAAGTCTTGAGCAGAGGCCTGCTCACTCCAAAGGAACTCAGTCTCCTCAGGAGGTGGAGGCGACTTTGGCCCTTCTTGTACAGGGCGTCAGTGTTGTGGGACCAGTCCAGTTTATTGTTGAGGTGAACACCCAGGTACTTGAAACTGTCCACAGTCTCTATGTCCTGCCCCTGGATGTTCACCAGTGAGTGAGGTAGTGGTCTCCTCCTGAAGTCGATCACCAGCTCCTTTGTCTTACTAGTGTTAAGGCACAGGTGGTTGCGCCCACACCAGTCTACAAAGTCACTGATGACCGAGCGGTACTCCAGCTCGTTCCCCTCTGACACACAGCCCACAATGGCCGAGTCGTCGGAGAACTTCTGGAGATGGCAGCTGTCCGTGTTGTATGTGAAGTCCGAGGTGTATATGGTGAAGAGGAAGGGTGAGAGGACAGTACCCTGGGGGCCCCCGTGCTGCATACTACCACCTCTGACTCACAGCCGCGCAGCCGCACGTACTGTGGACGGTCAGTGAGGTAGTCGATGGTCCAGGCAGCGAGATGTCCATCCACTCCCGCGTCCTCCAGCTTCCCCGCAGCAGCGCCGGCCTGATGGTGTTGAAGGCGCTGGAGAAGTCAAAGAACATGACTCTCACAGCACTCCCGGCGGTCTCAAGGTGGGTGAGCGCCCGCTGCAGAAAGTAGATGACGGCGTCCTCTACTCCTACGTTTGGCTTGTAGGCAAACTGCAGCGGGTCCAGGGTGGGGCTCACCACAGAGCGGAGCTGGCTGAGGATCACCCTCTCCATGGTCTTCATGAGGTGGGAGGTCAAGGCGACTGGTCTGTAGTGGGCCGGTTCCCTGGCGTTTGTTGTTTTGGGAACCGGGATCACGCAGGAGGTCTTCCACAGGACGGGGACCTTCTCCAGGCTGAGGCTCAGATTGAACATGTAGCAGAGAACCTCACAGAGCTGGTCTGCACAGGTTCTCAGCAGCCTGGGGCAGATACCATCGGGTCCTGCGGCTTTCCTCTGCCTGAGTCGCCTGAGCTCCCTCCTCACCTCGTCCGGTGTGATGGAGAGGGGGGGGGGGGGGGGGGGGGCTGGGGTGGACTGCGGGGGGTGGTGGTGGTGGGGGGTGGAGGGGGGCTGGTGCTGGGTTGAGTCCGTGTGAGGGGGAAGGGGGGTATGCCCACTGGCATACGCTTTTCGCTTTTCTCAGACTGGATTTAAACTTTTCTCACATTTGCCTCTCGTTTAAACACTCAAACTTTCATAGATTTTCAACAAAATTTATTAATAGTGAAATGTGGGGGGAAGGGGGAGGGTGGAGAAGTGTGCGCGCGGACACGTGTGTGATAGCGCAGCATGACCCGGCGCGGGGCTGCGAGCATGAGACCTGTGCTCAAACCGTGCCTCCTCTAGACCAGATCTAAACCAGGTCTAAACCAAGATTAAACCACCGCGGCTCTTGCCTGCGTTCGTTCATGCGCTCGGACTGCGTGCCGTCCCGAGGGGAGGCACATCTCCTCCCCTCCTCGCTGCTCGCCTCAGCCGTGACTCGTGAGGTACACTGGCAGATCTAGCACGAAACCAGGAAATAGACCCGCACGCGGTGGTTTAATCCTGGTTTAGACCTGGTTTAGATCTGGTCTAGAGGAGGTACGGTTTGAGCACGGGTCTCATGCTCGCCGGGTCATGCTGCGCTATCACACACGTGTCCGCCCTCCCCCTTCCCCCCACGCACGCAGTCGCTGCTCACCTCAGCCGTGACTCGTGAGGTACACCGGTGCTGCTGCTAATAGCAGAGCTAGCACGAAACCAGGAAATAGACCCGCATGCAGCGCTTTAATCCTGGTGTCCAGTCCTGGTTTAGTCCAGGTTTAGTCCTGGTCCAGTCCAGGTATAGACCTTGTTCAGACCTGGTTTAGTCCACGTTTAGTCATGGGTCTACAGTCTCTTAGCCAATCAGGCCGCAGAACACAGTGTTACACTATAAAAAAAAAAGTTACACTATAAAAAAAAAAACTTGGAACGGGGCCTTGGAACAAATCAGGCTTTTTCCATTGAAATAGCTACTCAACTTATGAAAAATTCATGTTACGAAGCCACTTCTGGAACAAATTAATTTCGTAAGGTGAGGTACCACTGTATTATCTTTCCAGTGATCATAGTCCTCAAAATGTCACCAGTTAAGTTGAAACCAATGTTGCGATGTCATCTAAACCCCAGCAATACTAAAGTACCTGTAGTTTTGGCAAAAAGTCACTCAGGGAGTAGTTATTTTTGATTAAACAAATATACAGTCTATTCAGTTCAATTCAATTCAATTCAGTTCAGTTTTTATGAAGAACACATAATATCAGGTTCACAGTAAATGAATAGTAAAAAAAAAGAAGACAATTTAAATAAACATTACATGATACAATGTAAACAGAAAAGAGCGCAAATGTCTCCACAACTTAGAGGTGAATCTGACAGAGCTCCTCAGCTAATCTACAGCTACCTGATTTAATTACCAGTCAGCTTGGGTAAATACATTTCAGAATATCCATGAAAAAGTTACACAAATTTGCTTTTGTCTTTGTCTCCCATCTTCTGTAAGTCAACAGAATGGAGCCTATGATGGATGCTGAGCGCTGTTGTGTGAAAGAATGTCTGTATGAAGAATACCGCCAGCCCTGAATGATTTACACTGCTGGCTCCCTGCTATAATAAGCTGTGGCATTACTGCACTATACGGATCTATGCACCACCACATCGGACAAAAATGAGGAGTATGAAGTGTTTGCAATTTATGGTAGACAGTGAGATATGTATTAGAATATAAACTGAGAAACACACAGCTATACGTTTTGAGGGTGGTCTGGTGGTATTTCATGTTTTTTTTTTTTTTTTAGAAAAGTTTTAAAGGTGCATTATGTAACTTCTAAGGTGGAGGGTCTGCTACTTGCTTGTCTCCATGGAGTTATTTCCTCGCCTGGAATGTGCAACAGTGGGGCATTAAGCATATCTTCCTTGCACTTGTTTAATTACAGGTGTTTTATAGCTAAAAAAAAATCCTTAAAAACATGAATTCTTACCATATGTAGGATTGCTTCTCCATAGATCTGACCATTAACCTGTCTCCAAAAGTGACTACAAAGTTTATTTCCATACTATAAGGCAAACCAGTTATATTGTCATGGAGACATGCAGGTAGCGGACCCTCCAGCAGAAAAGTTACACAGTGCACCTTTAAAAATAATGATGGTGATGTTCTAAAGTTGAATTTCACTGATGCATGAGAAGATGTTATCAAAAACAGCAAATAATAGAGCTGGCTGAAACAGTGACTATTGGAGGCATTGTTTAATGTGGGCCCATACAGAGCCAAGATGGAGGAAGACAGAGGGTGGTGACTGTACTATAGTAAATGAGATCGACCAGTTTAAAATTGGATAAAAAGTATTTTCTTCTACAGAACTTTGGGTTTTGGTGGATAGAAATGATGGCCCACTTGCCAGCACATGTGTGCAACAAAAAACACATCCAGTAGCTTTGTGAGAGTGGGTGCAAAGTCATTGTTAATGTATAATACCATTATAACATCATGACAAAAAGTGGAGATATCTGTATAGTATTGTAAAGGTCATGTAAAGTTATAGTATAAAAGTATATACTATAAAAATAGTATTAGATGTTGAAATTGTACCATTTCCATTATATTAATGTGAACATTCAACCTATTTAGACATATATAGGTTACCTCTTTTATATGCTTAAAATTGAAGATGAGAACTGAAGATGAGTTTAAAGCTGCATAAACTTAAATGCCATGTAGACTCATGGTATCAGATTAACACACATAAATACAGCAGTACTCTGGAACATAAACTTGAAAGGTGTCAAAAATATTTAAATATTACACCTCGAGATAAAAATGAAAAGTGAAGAGAAGTTGGCAACTCGCAAAAGCAAGAACTTGGTAAACTTCAGGTGCTAATTCACCCGAAGGGAGCTGTTTATGTAATACTTTACTTACAAACCCTACAAAGAACCATTTGCCAGCATCATTTATGAACTCCTAAGTGCGATCTGGTAAGAGGGTGGTGGACCAAACCAAATGTAAAATGATACCTGCACTATACTTTCCACCACACCTCCACCTCCTGTGGCTTTATTATCCTGCAATTAGACTGTGCTGGGAGACACTTCCGGCTTCCGACGGCAGAGCATGCGCTAAGATGGCTCAATCAAACTTCTTATGGTGTTCATCACCCATGGGTGCCAGGGGACCTACTTGACACATTTCCACGATAAACAGCTTGATCTGCCATCTGCATCACGACACATGGAACAGGAAGAGGAACAAGAGGATGTTGCATGCATGGGTTATTTGGACGGTAATGCAGTTCTGTTGAGGTGGAATGTTAAATATAAAATATAGCTGACTATTGCTTGTTTTCAGATTCTAAAATGTAATGATTTCATGCTCTCACAAAGAAGGTAAGAGTATTCATTACATTATTTATAGAAACAAAAAAAAAAACAAACAAATCCACAAGTACCCTACCTTCTTCTTGCCACACCAAAATGTCAACATTGATTTAGATTAGATAGAAAAAATATTGTTAAACATTTTTGGTGGTTTTCACATTCTAGGATGTGATGATGTCATACTCTCAGATGGGGACTAGAGCCATATTTCCCCATTAAAACATTGTAGGTTGAAATATCTAAAAGGTAAAATCACAAATGTTGAACCTGATCATTTCTATTAGTGACTAGACCAAAGATCTCACTGTATTACAACAAAAACGGCATTTTAACATGATTATTTTAGCTGCCCCATTAATACTGGCATATACAATGTTGTCATGCCATGTGAAACATAGCTATTAATAACATTACCAATTATTAACAAACTATTATATTCCTTTATGATGGCACAATATGGGTGGGGTTGTATTAATCTGTAAATAGTCAAATGATCAGAATCATATTGTCCAGATAATCTCCAATGTGTATTGTTTGTCTGCTATGACCAATGTGTCAGGGCTCCGGCTGCTGATACTGACCACTTTAAGCAAGCAAAATTGTCTTCACATTATGCTTTGTCAGTGGCTGTTATTAAGTAAGGATTGCAAACTTTTAAATACACCTCTTGGCATGTTAGGAGCAACATTTTTTTCTTTATTTGATTATAATACCTTAAACTACACTTGAACATTGACTACCATTGAACACAGTCATGTCAAATACTGATGCCTGATCTTCATACTCTCCCCTTACTGCACAAAAAAGGCTATTTAATACCAGAAGAACCAACAAATCTCCTTTCTGACAACCATTAACCAAGCCATCATAGATCCACAGTGCGCGGCGTACAGCAAAGTCTTCCAAGTGACTACCTAGCCCATGCACGGAGACTGGAAACAGCATAAGGTGAACCATAACAACTCCTCTCTCATTACTGCAAAAGTCTGACAGGCCTGTGTTGCAAGCGGGACATTCAGGAACAGGTTTAAATGTGTTTTTGCCCCTTTAGAGATGTCAGTGTCGATTCTCTCCAAGGAAAAAAGTGAGAATGGATAGGGGAAAAGAGGAGTTAGAGAGAGAGAGAAAGAAAAAATAGAGAGATGATTTTGGTGAGCTATACAGTACTCCAGGCTACAAAGAAGACCTGTCGACGAGCTTTAATGCAGTTCGAGGCCAACAGCTGAACCTTCAGAAAGAAATGGAGAGAGGAGATGAAAGTGGTTGGAGTCAGAGGTAGGAGGTCTTTGACGAATGATGATTTCAGGTTATAAAGTCTGCAGAGGAGAGAGCCCGGGTCAATATAGAATGTTTGATGGGAATAAAAGCACCTTGTGGTTCCTACCTGGAATGGGATAGGATTGCAGTATAGTCTATGCATACAGATAGTTTAAGGGTATATAGTTACAGATATAAAAGTGCACTCAAAGAAGTGAGAGTGTGACGTCACCCATAGTCAGTGTCATACTCTAGTCAAATGAAGCTCACAAGGCTAGCTTATAGTTCACTATTTTGGCTTAAAGTTAATAGGTGCAAATTTGGAGCCGAGTTCCATATTAGGAATAGGAATTTATTTAGCAACAAAAACAAACAAAAGTGCAATAAAAACATCAGGATCATGTAAAGTGTGTTATGTGATGGACAAGCATTTTGTTTATTCCTTCATTTGTTTTAGTTTGTATATGTAAATATGTTGTATTGCATGTTGAAAGCATTTTTATTTTGATTGTGGTAGCATACATTCTTTTATGTAATTGTATGATTATTTGTCATATTTAACATTATTAATCATAATGTTAACTCCGCTCGGTTTTGCTTTCTAAAAATGTGGAACGGTATTAAAACTAGGAGTTCAAGGAAAGGTTACTGAAATGTAGGTGCAACGCTGTGATTGGTCAGTTGTTTATTGCTTCACGTGAACTGCTCATGGGAGAGAGGGGCAAAAGGACGTTACGGCAGCACACACCAGAAGAGGCTCCGCACAGCCTGCATGTGGCGGTGCCATCAGTTCATTGTTTTTGGTGCTACTCCATCACTTTGGATTATACGTTTTTCTTTTGACTTTTTGCCTCGGAGATGCCACTGGAGAGGATTCTGTGCATTCTATGGACTTTTGGAGACTATGGGCAGTTGGACTATTGGGAAAACGACCAATTCATATGCGCACAACAATAATGCAGGACTGTAAGATAATTATGTGTAATTTATTCTGTTGTATCATTTCAGTGTGTATAGTTTTGTTATCTCAGATAAACGGAGACTGTTTTTATAACTTTGTGTTGGGCATTTGCTAACTGCACACGTAACAGTTAATGCAAACATTTTAAGACCAAAATGATGAGGCTCACCACAGCAGCAGTTGCTAAGAGAGTTTTATTTTCAATATAAAGTTAATTGGAGCCAGAAGTGCCCCCATGTTCACTTCCTATTTGGAACAATAATTGAACAACTAGTGAGTTAGCTATGTCCATTTATGTAGACAGTCTATGGTCTTGTTATGGAATGTTCTGCAGTTGCCAAACAATACCCCATAACAATTTTTGTTCTTACTGTGAGCAGGGTTGCCACACCATATCTGTAACTTGGACTAACATGGACTCCTTCTTGTCTGAAGAGGTTCAGTGTCATATTGTGGAATGCTCCAGGCAAAGCAATAACATCTCCATGGAAACATAGCCCAACTTTAAATATGTGTTTGAAGAGTCCGTAATGTAGATTATTATGGTTAAATACATTATTGGTATCACTGTTTTGTCAGTCTGAAGGATGAAGACTACCAAATGTGTGTCCTTGTGTGACAGGGGCTGAAACGTAATAACTGCAATGACAACTTAGGTCTGGTCATGTAAGGTGATGTAAGCAACATTACTGCCACAGTTATTTCATATTGAAAATTGTCAACCCATTTTCAGAGAACAGGCCAAATGTGGTCTTGAGGACACATGAGAGAAAATGCATAGAATTCTAACCTGAACTTTCACCATGGGTACAATTTCACTAGAAATGGTAAAAAAAATAAAAAAAAATAATCATATTTGGGACACACACAGAAAGCTCCAAAAGACTGAATATGGGCTCTTACTGTGGGAGAAAATTATCATTCTGTCAGAGTAGATGTTCACGCCACCCCAAGTGAAATTAGGACATGAGTGTTTCCGTGGTATCATTCATAATGCATGATGCATACTTCACTTTCAGAGAGAGGGGCCACACCAAGCTCTACAGCGGATCGGGTGAAGAAGATCTCTGAAAGAATTTGGGAATCCAAGATGGCTCCAAGTGGAAGTGTCATTATAATTGAATTTTCCGTAGAGGATAGAGTTTTGTTTTTGTTTTTTGTTTTTTGCAGAAAGAGAAAGCCCCAAATGCACAGACACAAAACTCCAAGGATCTGTTCAGAGGCCCTTAATGACGCAACCCCCTATTGAGCCCATTTGTTGAGTCAGAGCTCTCAATAAACTTTAAAATGCAAGCGATGTAAAAAGTTTTTTAGATTTAGAAAGCTTTTTACCATGACGGCCGAGTAACAAAATTACTTAACACAGTGCTCTATTGAGATTCAGATCACCACCCAATGCCAGCCAGTGTCAGATTATCCACCTTTATGAAAGATAACATCTAATCCCATGTCAGAGGGAGTTTGTTTCAAATCTAAAAAGTCACATTTACTACATGCAAGTGACACATTATTTTTAATAAAAAACTCAATATTTGAGTAACTACACTTTGAGACCACTCATTAAGTGTACAGTGACTGATGTAAATAAAAGTAATCATTACATTCATTGTATGCTCTGTTTAGTGCAGTCCTGCTTCATTTAATAGCAAACCATTTGTGTGCCCCTGGAAGAATCGACTTGCTTCTTGGTTAGATATATATAGTGCATTTCTTGGCCACTCAATAGAATGATGAACACACGATGTCGAATCGCCTGGCTAAATAAAAGAGCAGTGGCTTCCTAGCGATGCAGATAGTGTTGCAAAGTTATTTTTCACATGTCAACAAACCCAGGAAGCAAATGGATTGTGCCAACTTAGTCTGTTTGCCTCCACACATGTGTACAGAATGTAATAAGATGGACCTGACTGGAGATAGTCATTTCTAGATGCCAGGTGTCAAATACTGAAAGAGGATAGCCACTATATGAACACCTAGCTTTTTATCACAATAGAAAGGCTACGATGAAGATGTGAAGATTTAACTTCAACCTGATTCCATCCATTTGGCATTATCTAATTGTGGTTTTAAAAAGGAAGTGACAGCTACAAAGAAAATGTTGAAGTTCAAAATGAGCATTTGATGTGTATCCTGCCGACAACGACAATTTTGTGACATTGCAACAGCACTATCTTCAATTACAGATAGTTGCTATTTATAAAAGAACTTGAGAATCCCTGTTTCAGATACCTCCCTACTCTTTGAAAATATGGATTTGAAAGGCAGCCAGTCGGATGTAAAAATGAATCATCATCTTGTATGAAACCCAGGCTAATATTTCCTTTGATATTGACAACCTCCAGGTAGAAAGAAAGCACTTGAAATTCATATGCTTCACTGTGTTATCTTTGAGGTAAAACAATACAATCAAGATGGCAGTACATTTTTTGTGTTGTGGAGAAGATCAAAAAGAAGTGGTGAATAAAAATTGCCCAGTGACCTTTCTGCTTGCACTGCAGCCTCTTTTTGTTTGAATTTGATGATAGCCCAGAGAAACACAGCTACATTGTCTGCTCCCGAGACCTGCAAGCTGAGCTCAGGTTGGCATAGCAACCGTACATCCCGTCAAAACTGATATGTTAGAATTCATCAATACACTTACGGCAGCCCTATTTTACCTTGTTTTTAAGTTTGACTTTCTGATACTGACGACTAAAGGTTAAAGTTTAATTAGTGCAACATTTTGGCTGGAGCATGCAGAAGAAACACAATCCTAAGAAAAATACTGATCTTAAGAAAAGTATGAAAATATGAAGGATTAAGTAGTCTACTGATTTGATTTATTATTATTATTTTTATTATCCTCTGGCAACCCGTACTATGAGAACAAGCAACCTGTTGTCAAAAGGTTACAGAAGTTAGCTTTACAAATACTAGGCTGTAACATGAATCACATACACATTTTAAACCTACAGCCACCATAACTTAACAGCAATACATTTTTAAATATTAACTTTAAAAATAAAAAGCAGACTTTTACCCAATCACCCTCTCTGAGCTAAAAGTTCCATTCCCTTCATAGCATTTAAAAGCTCTGCATGTTTTTTTCACCTCCCTCATTTGAGACCAGGAACAACCATCATTGCCAGCCCTGATGAAGTGATTGGTTTTGACAGGTAGTTCTTATTTCAGCATGGTGCAGATAGCTTACCTGTGCGGTACACAGTGTCCACATGTAAGTGCACCACTCTACAGGCTTATGGAGGCAATCAACTCAAGGAAATAGCAAAGTGAATTACGATCCATCAAACTGGTCTGGGGACAACCATTATTTCATGTAGAGAGGAGGTTTTCTTTATATTTTCATATTTTTTAAAAGCCAGATTGCAAAAAATGGTTATTTTTTATCGAGCAATGATTCAAACCAACTATAAACTTCAAGTGAGCCTATATTCCCTTTTTAATACAGTTATACAGTATAGTCAATATCACGATATATTGATATTTCTGCACACCACTACTAGTCACAGACACTTGCTCTACATGTTACTGTGCACTGAAAAAATGAACTATAAGAAATGCTATAAGAAAAAGCATAATGTGTTAGTTAATTCATACCCTGCAACCCTGTGTTATGAATCTGCCCACAACCAAATGAGGTTAAAAGGTCACTGACTAAGAATACATTCTAGAGAGAAAGTAAAAATATATATTGTAGGGGTGGGACGAGATACATTTTCCACAAGATGAGATGAGACACGAGATCTGATCTACAAGAATGAAGTAAGACAAGATTTTGACATAATTTATAATAAATAAGTTGTGCAATCATATGTTGCCTCAACATTTTTGCTTTATTTAATATTTCTGCACTGCTTATTGAGACTACAGCTTCTCAAAATTGTACTTAAAGGAGCACCTTGTAACTTTTCTGGTGGAGGCTCTGCCACCTGCTTGTCTCCATGGAGATGTTATTGCTTTGCCCAAAATGTACCATACTATAATTAAACATTTCCATCTAGCTAGTTTAATCATTGTACATTCTAGACAAAGCAATAATATCTCCATAGGAACATCAAGTGGCAGACCCTCCACTTGTAATGTTACACAATGGACCTTTAAACTGTATTTTACATCATAATTGGTAGTAGCTCATTTTGTTGTGTCTTGGTGCAATTTTGTCTCTCTTGACGAAAGCTATAGTCCCCAAACAAAACCCGCCAATGATAGCACCTGGATGAGTCAAGCTTGTCTTTGCCACGTCTCCTGGCCGCTGATACTGGAGCAGTAGTTACTGGTTTTCCAATTCCCTCTGGCAGGCAGGTTGACCTCAGCTCTCCATTGAATGTGTCAAGCCTATAATTAATGTCCCCCTCGCTGTAATTCACCTGCCCTCTCTCCATTCTTTTTTGTCGGCGACTCTTCTTCGTTTATCCCATTCACCGCCGAACTGGAGTGGGTTTGCGTAGCACTTTCTCTATACCCTGCTTCCAAGGACATTCAAGCTTGAGACAAAACAGCAGTGACTGGGGCCATGGGGAGAATATTTGGCGGTGGAGCAGGCTACAATCCATCTCCTCATAGTGATTTAGCCAACGTCAGAAAAGGAGAAAGGAGAGGGAGGAGAGAGAGAGGTCGTTCCCTACGCCACCTCCGCTCTTATCTGTTTCCAATCCTTTATCAAATGCCGCGAATGGCTTTAGGGAGAGGACTGGGAGACTGGGGCTGAAAGCTGATAGCTGTTTAAAAAGCAAGCAAAGAGTTGTAATCAATGAAGTGCGGAAAGAAGGGACAAACACGGTCGAAAGGGTTCCGCTTGGAAGACGTAATTAACAAATCCCTTAGTGAGCGCTACAGATTGGCAATAAGTAGAAGGACACTGCAAAGACAAATGATTTCTGGCTTCCAACGTCATACAGGGTTAGAAATGGGGCGTTTGGTTGTGTCCTACGGCAAGACACTTCATTCTAATTCTTCAAGTCTTGGACAGTTCATTCATTTGGTTGCTACTCCTCGCTACAGTATTGGAGGATGGGTCAGAAGAAACAAAAACAAATCCCTTACATGTCAACATTAAAGCATATTTTAAATCAGAATTAGTAGTAGCCTGTCATGATAATTACAATATCGTATTACAATATAGTATGATAGCTAGAACAATACATTTGGGGCGCAATATTTATCATCTGCATATTTTTGTTGCAATAGTGGGGAGGTTTCTGCCATTTTTTTTAATGTAATACTTATATGCTTGTAATATATATTTGCTGTAGCTCAGCCAATGGCATAAAGTAGTTTCAATACTTTCGTTTAACTCAATATTTCTCTATAGCCATAAATCGTGCTTCAAAATGTGTTACACTAAAAACAGTGTAACAAGTATAACGCTGTTTTAATGCTATGTAGTCTTTTTACTTTTAACTCATTCACTGCCGGCCTGTTTTCAGAATTCTATCCCCCAGAGTGCCACAGGTTTCAGTAGAATTTCACTGATTTTCCAAGACCCACAGAATACTGAGTTCTTTGACTATATAAACATGGGACACATCAAAATAAAGTGTCGACTCTCTTCTTTCACCTGGAAAAAAAATTATGTTTCTAACCTTTTCGGTTCTCAAATAACTGATAGTAGAACATAGGGAAGTTTCAGCAAAAACACTGGTTTTTGAGCAAGAAATGGAGAAAACGAGTGTTTAGTTCAGAGAAGGATTTCGAGCAGATCAGTGACTTTGACATCAATATTTATTGATTTAGTGACACCTCAAACATCTAAAATAACAGAGAAAGAGATTTTTGATGACAAAGTACATTTTTTATTTACAAATATAAGAATATAAGGCTCTGTGAATTGAAAATTCGTTCAAATCAATAGTGCCAAGAGATGTTTACAGGATATAATATCTTTTCCTATAAAATAGAACTTTGTTGAGGATTTGTCTGAGGCCCAGAGTACAGACCCATAATAAAAACTAATACACACACACACACACACACACACACACACACACACACACATATATATGTACATACACACAAGCCCATGCATAAACCTTTACACACACACAGCTACACACGCGCACGCACACGCGCGCACGCACGCACACACGCACACACGCACGCACGCACACACACACACACACACACACACACACACACACACACACACACACAACTTCATTCATTACAATTACCATACACTGCTCACTGCTCCAAGTCAGTAAACTTCTTCTCTGGAGCTGTCGTAGTTCTGAGGAGACTCCCTGGTCCGTGCAGCGCACACAGGACACGCCCCCTCCTCGGGCACAGCAGATCTCTGCTCAGACCTCGCTGCTTGATCCGGCTTGTCTCTGCGATCCTCTGATCCAGGATCCTGGGTCCCAAGAGCAATCTGATCGCTCCATAGGCGCTGATCAACAGTTGTCTGCTTTTCCGGGTTCCCTGGCCTCGCCATCTTACTACTCTGGCCAATACACCATACACACGCTGCACTCCTCCTTTCTTCCCCGGCTCTGATCGGCTAATAATGATACAACATCGCCATCTACAGGTTGAGAGATGTGAATTACACCTCAAAAGTTGCTCCAGGCCGTAACCTAGCAACCCCCGCTGAAAAAAGCAATTGACGTCTATAGACGTCACGGCACTCAACGGTTGGATTCGAGGGGACGTCAATAGACGTCTCCGGCATTGAATGAGTTAATAATAATTGCAACTCAGTGTAAAAGTATTCAGATGTATTCAGAACACAGTGCTCTGATTGGGTCACAAAACAGAATACATGACAAAGACAAAATACATGTTAGTGCAGGTATTCAGTATTCTGTTTACATTTTTTTCCCCAGTGCTGATTATTTGTAGCATCTGCCTGACAATGTGAAGAGGAAAACAGTGTGTATGCTGATCGGCGGCCAAGGCTTAGCTGAGATATGCCAGGGGTGAGATTGAGAGCACCCATGGGAGCTGTACAAGGCAGAGGCACAGAACTGGCCTCTCCGTGTGTCTCAGAATTGGCCTAATTAAGCTCCAGCCAAAACAGCTCTCTGAGATTGTTGATGGCTCACGCAGCTGGAGACTGAACAGAGGATGTTACACAGAGAAAAACGTTGCTGTGATTGGTCAGCCTCGTTTGAGCTCTGACCTCAATTTGTAGTTTGGGGAATTCTCAAGATATCGTCCAACTGTTGAGCTGATTAGAGCGATATCATGTCTGAAAGAAGTACAATGTAATCCAAAGGGGGAAACAAGTACTTTTCAGACCTGTGTGTATTTAGCAACGGCCAGTGAACCCCTATCTCCAATGAGACTGGCAGACTTAAAGGGACTGTATTAGTATCTTGAAACCTCTTCTCCATCAGAGTAATCTAAGGTTGAGAGAAAGCACCACAAAAGATAATTGGCTCCACACAAAAATGTCATTAGGAACAGAGAGAATATTGAGACTGTATTAGAGTAAAAGTTGCCAGAAGTTGTCTCAGGATAATTAAGCCAATCTCCACTGACATGACTTAGAGACATGACATGAGTTAGCATTTGATTTGCAAGTCCTTCCTGTGTTCTCCTAAAATACACGTAAAGAATCTTAATCTTGATTTAATCTCTATTTTAATTTCCCACAATAGTCTCCACTACAACCACTTAATTATCAAGCAAGATAAGATAAGTTCTCTTTGTTCCACCTTGTGATGTCATGTTGAAATACACCGTTTTTAAATTCCATACACGTTCACTAGAATCATTTGGATAATTCCAGGGTAACAAAGGGTAAAAGGTAGCTTGAACTACCATTTCATGACATCATATTCAGACATGTGTGAATGAAACAAAAGACATCTACAGTTATATTTTAGAACAACATTCTAACATGGCTTAAATCTCACAAGAGTCAATTTTGCGTAACATAGAACCTTTAAACAAACAACAAAAAGAGTCCATATATGCGAGGTAAACTGTTTAGAAGTTAGTTTTATCATTTGTCAACAGTCCTGCCCACAGAGCCCAGCGAATGTTTATATCTCTATTATTCTCCATTATTCTCGCTGTTTATTTCCTTTTTCTTCCTCTCTCAAACTCTCATTCATGTACCTCGCTCGGCCCCAGTCTTCCCCTTTGAAGATGTACTTAGACGAACTGACGAGAAAATTTAAAGCAAGTGGCGCTGGCTTTCAACAGCTCATGAAAGGCAAAAGAAATCTGCCACTCCGTGTGTGACTGAACGGAATAGGGAATTGGTGGTGCCTAGACAGGGACTATGGGCAGAATTCCTCTACAAAGCTCCCTTCAATCGGTTTTGCCCAAGCTGCTCGTATCTGCGCTCCTACGGCCCATATGCAAATTAGAGGAAACATAAGAAAAGAAAAGAAAAGAAAAGAGAGTATTAAACAACGCAACCCTTAAGCTACTTTTGACAAAACTGAAGTGAAAAAATTAAACTAAGCTACTCGTCATCATATCACATCATAGTTAAGAATTTACTAAAAATCTTACATGTCTGTTTTTTGAATGTGGTGAAATTTATAATTTTACTTCCTGATTGGGCATGAGCAGCATAAATGACATACAAACCGTACTCGAGTTGAAGGGGGATGGGGGGGGGGGGCATCCCTTCTTCCATCCTTTGTGGCATTTTATCAATCAGGCATGAAAATCCCTCACCTTTTGGCGAAATTCGCCGTTTTGAAGACAAAATAGGTGACCTACATGAATCGTGGCCGAACTGTACTCCGGCTTCCAATCATGTTGCAGCATGACCCACCAATCGCGCTCCCGCCAATCATGACGATTAACATTGTTGTGTTTGCGCCTGTTCACCGCTCAGCTGTGAGTGAGCCCCGTTAATATGTACGCTACGTTAATGCTACGTAAGAAGGAACTCTCGCCTCGGGACTCGGGATAATTATATCGGTTTCCACATGCATACACATGGACACGCGAATTATCGGACAACACCGCAAACTACAGAGCTGGGGTGGTCTTATGGGGTGAGTTATATTATCATAATATTTCTGCATCTGCATATTAGCTGGCAGCATGGGCCCAGGACTAAACCGGGACTAAACCAGGACTAAACCAGGACTAAACCAGGACTAAACCAGGTCTAAACCAGGATTAAACCAGGTCTAAACCAGGTCTGAACCAGGACAAAGGTATGTGTCTGTGTGTGTGTGTGTATGTGTGTGTGTCCCGCTGGAAAATATGTCACATAAATGAAAAATTTCACCATCCCCCGGTTTCATTTTACAACTCGACTACTGCATACAAAGATATAATTCCATTACCGTGTCCTAGCAACCATACTGTAAACAAAGGCCAAAACGTGGCTAAATTCTGTCCTTAGGCAAGAAGGATGGACACATACACAATGATTAATTAATTTAGGGAAATGTAAACTCCGCATTTGACCCATCCTTTAGTGCTACGGCATTTTGATTGAATTTTCCATGTTGATAACATAGGTAGAGGTATTCCATTTTAGAATTCAGCTCTACTTCCTCGATTTTTGTCCTTTTTTCCCTCAACTTTTCCCCCCAAACTGCCACTTAACTGATGTAAAACTATGATAAACATTTAGCACATGTACTCCCACCAAACCAAGTCATAATTAAAAACAAAACTCATGCAAACCTGTCATACGCACTTAAAACCAAAACTGTATCACTCAAATGCATTTTGGCAGATTTTCATTCAACAAGTTCTTTATTCTCCTCCCCCAGGACAAAGCATAGCCACAAAGCATGGGATTTCTAATTTTTCTCAGTCCAATGCTGAAATTGAGAAATTTATTCCACAGCCCTGGGGACAAAAGCTCATTAAAACGTATTACTAAGGCTGTCATAGGAAACCCACTAATAAGCACACAATCCATTTCTGCTAATGGGAACAATGTGTTGATCCGAACTGACTTGTAAACTTTAAATACATTGAAGGGAAAAGACAATGTGACAGTGATGATGGAAAAAAAAAACATCATATGACCTGAGGCAATAGGGCAAAAGGTTCTGCTATCACCAGGCAAGTCTATTTTGATCTCAAAGTGTGTGTGAATAAGTTAAAGATGCATTCCGCAACTTTTCTAGAGGAGGGCCCGTCTCTTGCTTGTCTCCATGGAGATGTTATTACTTCATTTGGAATGTTTCACAGTTCTATTTTCATGGAGACCAAACCAGAGCAAGTTACAGGTCAGATGGTGGACGTGTGGAAAGACAAACCCGGCTCACAGTCAGAATACCTGTTTTTCTAGGTATTTTTGAGCAATAAAACCACTTGTAGGTGAATAAATGTAAAGTATAGCTGTGTAAAGTCATACTGTAGAACATTCCAGGCACAGCAATGACATATCCATAGAAACAAGAAGGTGACGGACGCCCAACCAAAAAGTTTCATAATGCACCCTTAAGTTTGATTTTATAATACAGTGGTACCTCACCTTACGAATTACCCAACAAACGAAAATTTCAAGTTGCGAAACGCCTTCGCGGTCTCTAGATACGAAAGAAAATTCAAGTTACGAAACGCGAAATCTCAAAAATTCAAATAATGCGCACTCAGTCACACACATTATACGCATTTCTCAGCCTGGATTTAAACTGTTCTCACATTTGTCTCTCGTTTAAACACTCAAACTTTCATAGATTTTCAACAAAAGTATTAATAGTGAAGCATGGGGGGAAGGGGGAGGGGGGAGAAGACTGCGCTCTGACACGTGTGTGATAGCGGCATGTGTGACAGCTGACCCGGCGCTGCCAGCAGGTCTAGACCTGGACTAAATCAGGATTAAACCTGGACTAAACCTGGACTAAACCTGGACTAGACCTGGACTAGACCAGGTGGATTAAAGCGCCGCGCATGGGTCTATTTCCTGGTTTTGTTTCGAGTCACAGCTGAGGCGAGCCGCTGCTCGCATGCAAGAGCCGCGGTCTAGACCTGCTCTCCAGGGCCACTCCAGGCACGGAGCCCCAGACATCCAGGGACCCAGGGGGACACTGCCAGCCCGCCTTAAGAGCTCCCTAAGCGGGCATGGGTCCGGGGATTGTCCCGGTCATCGGCCTGGAGGTCTTGAAGAGGCTGACCTCACGGTTCTATCCAGGCCGCTCTGTGAGCACCTTACGCGGGCAGGTCTAGAGCAGCGGCTCGCCTCAGCTGTGACTCGAAACGAAACCAGGAAATAGACCCACACGCGGCGCTTTAATCTACCTGGTTTAGCCCTGGTTTAGTCCTGGTTTAGTCCTGGTTTAGTCCTGGTTTAGTCCAGGTTTAGACCTGGTTTAGTCCTGGTTTAGTCCTGGTCCAGTCCAGGTTTAGACCTTGGTCTAGACCTGCTGTCAGCTCCCCGCCGGGTCATGTGCGCTATCACACACATGTCAGAGCGCAGTCTTCTCCCCCCTCCCCCTTCCCCCCGCGCTTCACTATTAATAATTTTGTTGAAAATCTATGAAAGTTTGAGTATTTAAACGAGAGACAAATGTGAGAAAAGGATGCAGGAGGCAGAACACAATGTTACACTATAAAAAAAAAAAAAAAAACTTGGATCGGGGCCTTGGAACGAATCAGGCTTTTTCCATTGAAATAGCTACTCAACTTACGAATTTTTCACGTTACGAAACCACTTCTGGAACAAATTAATTTCGTAAGGTGAGGTACCACTGTATTTTACTGTCTAATATTTCTGTAGTTCTCTTCTAACAATTTTAGTTTTAACCTGGCTAATGCTTTTGAGTATTTTCATCTTGTTTCTAGTTTAACTTTTCTCCCCTGGCAAGAACAAGTCTTTTTGCGCTATTACTGTACTGTTATTATTAACTTGGACTATATTGGGGATGTTTCATAGCCACAAGGACATTTTCTACCTCTCTGCTGCTGGCCTCATGAACACTGTATAACACCTGCCACTTTAATAAAACATGTACTGTCACTTATACTGTAATTAAGTTGCTTGCACTTCTGCATTTCTTTTGCACAGTTGTTCTTCCCATAATGTACTCTATATTTTGTAATTGTATACTGTATATCAAACTATCATCTACTTCTATATACCTGATTTTAATACATGCCCATATTTTTATTTTAAAACTTACTCTGATGCTTAATTTAATCCCAATAGGAAATATTCAAAACCCTGTGAGCTGTTTGTGCCAGTCCCAAGCCTAAAACAATACAAAAAACGGATAAAATATGATGTTTAATGCACATTAAGATATAACGTAATGTAAAAAAAATAAAAATAAATTATAATACGGGTATCTTTTTTTTTTTCTCTTTCTATAGCTGGATTGCAGTTGACATCACAACAGATCCAAATCTAGGCTGTTTAATACAGATGGGCATGGGAATTCTTGTCATAAATAGAAATAATCAGATTCAAAATTTGTGAATTTTAATTTCAGCGCATTTCTTATGGAGATACAATGTAATCAGTAGGGAAATCTGACACTTACTGTACATCCCATCTAGGAGTATGACATTGGCACATTCAAAAACAAATACAACAACAACATTCCTCTCTGTACTATCTATATGCTGTAAGTATTTTAAAACTATGCATTATCTTGTAAACTTTAAATGTCTCTTAAATAGCAAGGTGACAGTTGATAGACAGGAGCACTTGTTCAGTTGATGTAAATACATCAATCTACCAGCCAAACTGACAGGGCAACATGTACCACAATGACACACAAGCAGCATTATACTTCATTTATTTCACTGCTGCAGAGGATATGAATGCTAATGCCCCCCAATGCTACTGGGGGAGGCATAAAAATACAAGCAACAAAAGCCATGGCGAATACTATATGTCAACTTTGTTACACTTTACACAACGGAACAATGTAAAAGTGGTTTTATCTTGTCACCCGAGCTGCAGTTTCACTTGTGAGGGCAGGGCAGGCGGAGAATAAAAAGGCATATGTTCTGAAAGAGTTACTGTGGTGCGGAACTAACCTTGAGCTAACAGAGTGGCAGCCTGTGTGGAATAATAATCATATTTAGAGTGTGATGTGCAGCAGAGAGAGAAATTATATAAACGTGTTTTCAAGTAATTTGCCCTTAGTGGGATCTTAGTGGGATCCGTAGCACTGCCGTTTAAACCATTGTTATGTCATTTTGAAATCTAAAAGTTTTGAGAAGTAAATGATTTAACAATGAGGTGTGAGGCTAGTTTATTAGTACAGAGTGGTATGACACAGTATTTTAGTTTAACTCTATACACTCTGTACCACTGAATGCCATGAAGAGACTATCTCATTTTGGTGCCAAATAGAATAGAATGCCTTTTATTGTCACTATTCATATGTACAATTTACATTATACATACTCAAGACATCTCAGCATGAGACAGCATCTCAGACAAATGGAAAATCCATATGATAAAAATTGGTATGCAAAAATTTAAAGGGCACATATGACATTACTTTATGATCTGTTATAACATTGTTTCCTCATCACAAACATACCTGGACTTGTGTTGTTTCATTCACACATGTTTAACATGCACACGCTGCATATTTAGGGTGAATTATTCTCTCAAATGGAAAACACTCTGTGATGTTATGCAGTAATACAGGAAATACTCCACTGGGTTTTCAAACAAATCATACAAATCCACCAGAATCATTAATGAATCAGCCCTGGAATAGCCAATCTCTCAAAATGTAGCTATTAACTTGAAATCTACCACCACATGAGCTTTGGAGATTTAGATAAATTAATAATACAGAGTTACTCAAACATGTGTGAATGAAACACAATTCTGGGCTTTCTTTGATGAGGAAACAACATTCTAACATGGCTTAAAGCTCACAAGAGTCAATTTTATGTAATATAGGACCTTTAATATGATTTTTTTTTTAAAGTTTAACTATCCATTCCACTTTATTTTGTGCAATACTTAAATTATCTGTATCAGAAGAATCACCCACCACTATATGAAACTTTATAAATGGTTCCTTTCATGATTGTACAATGATACAGATATACAATTGCAAGAAAAATCCAGTGGTAATTTTCCAAGTACTTCAAAGAGCAGTAAATCATTTGTATTTGTAAGATGTATATATACAGCCCAATCAAGATGTCCATTCAGTGAGTATTTCAGCATAGACCTTGAGCTGTGAGGGGGAATATAGAATAGCAATACTTGTGAGCATGACCTGCAAGCTAAACTTCAATATATAATATATATATATATATGTCAACTACACACTACCCCACAACATAGAACAGGCCTGAAACCCAAATCCTTGCTTCTCAAAAATCTCATTCTGTAGCTTCAACTCTGCTCTTATCAAAGCATTTCGTATCTGCAGCGCTATCTGGCAACCGGCACAGCTAAAGCCACCGTACTCCAGTCTAATCTCCGTGAAGCAGGTTGTGGATCTGGGTTGAGAAAACTGATGAGCTGAAGGGCAGGAGAACGAGTGGAGAGGTTACGACCGGAGAGCCAGGTACTTCAGGTACAGTAAGCTAGTGTACGCATCAGAGCCAAGGGGGCAAGCACAGGGGTCATGAGAGGAGATCAACAGCCTCTGCCGGCGATGGAAAGGAGCTGTGTGTGGCTTCAAGCTGCTGTAAACATTTTATAAACTCAGAAAACATCGATTATGGAATATGACATGAGGAATATTTTGCAGTTTGGGTACTCAGGCATTTTACTTTGGCCAAAATGATAGCAATGGATAATCATTGCAGAGATAGTTGTAATATGTCACAAATTCAAACAGAACTCTACACAATCAAATACATACAGAAATAAATTATGTTATTGCTTATAATAATTAGAATGTAAAATTATGAATTTGTTGAGTATCGCTATTCTCCTTTGATCTTGCAATATTGTATTTAATCTAAAGCAGCGACAATTTGACTTTTCAAGTACTTTTAGATCTAAATTAGAATTTTATCAAGTCTATTTTAGGGCTAAACATGGTCTAAAAAAGAAATATGAAATTCTACACAATGATTATCCCAAAGGAGATAAAACAAATAGCATGGGCTGTATATACCACCTGATGCAGTCTGCGTACCACAGTTTGAGAAACTAATCTATAGCAGAAGTTGGCCCATATGTTGATAAATACAGCAACTTATTCAAAGCAAAATAGTTTACAACAAAGTATTCTCAACTTCTAGGCTAGGACCCAAAACAATTTGATCAATCAATTCTATTTATATGAGTTATGATAACAAAATCACATGTAAAATTCCATTATATTCTAATTATTTACACTATTGTATCCAGTGGTGAAAGTAGTTTTCATTTCTTACAGGTGCTATAATGTCCAGTGCATCAATTTACCGTTTTTTTTTTTTTTTTTTAAACACTTGTTTTACCCGTTTTTTTTTTTTTAAAGTTTTACACGTTTATCATAGATAAATAACTTTATAAATATACTTAATTATTTCATATTTTTTTAGTCAGCATAAACCCTCTCTTACAGGTGCAGGCAGTGCGCCGGCCTTAAATCTTCTACCAGTGCGCAGCACCGCCTCGCAATGGTTTAGGCTACTTTCACAGCTACAGTCAGACAATCCTTGCTTAACAGACTGCAGATATCTCTGCACGAGAGTTTCGGGTAGCTTTCAGTTATTCTGGAATGCCATAGTGTGGTTGTTTGTGTTTTCTACTTAAATAGCGCACCTTACTTTTTTTTTCAAATGTGGGTTTTGGCCACCATTAACCATATTCTCTTAGCGGTGCTGCGTACCGGCTGTGAATTTTATACTGGTGCTGCGTTCCGGTGCGCACCGCTTTACTTTCACCACTGATTGTATCTAATATAATGTAGCTGTGGGTATATGTGGATTTCATGGAGCTATAACATGCTTAACTGGCAACAAGTCAAGGGTATTTGCAATGATGAAATTCATAATAAAGAAGCTGACAGATATCCAGAAAAAAATGGAGCACTACGAGGCTCGTTTCTGCTGTAACAACTTATAGATCTTTCAATCTGCCAAACCTGACATCAAACATGGCAACAAAGTGGGAAGCATCAGAGTCGTATCCGGAAGAATGCTACGCTCTGTCAAGGTAAAAACCTTGATCAATTTGAAATTTTATTGTGTTTCACCGGGTGCACCATGAGCTCCCTGGCAGCCTGCTCTTCTCTGCACAAATACGCCACTTCAGTCGACAAAAGAACGAAGAATTGCACTGAGAGATAGCATGAGAGCTACTGTAGGCTTTATTTGATTGGCAGAGTGGAGGAAAGAAGACACACAAATCTATCTGCCTGTTTTTCAAGTTAATGGAATCAGGAATCAGAAAAAATAAGGTCAGTTATGGAAGTATAAGGCATGGATGGATATGGTTTAAGAATATTAATCAGTGTTTAAAGGTGCATTGTGTAACTTTTCTGGTGGAGGGTCCAACAAATGCTCTTCTTAATGGAGATGTCATTGTTTTGTCCGGAATGTTGTTATGGCATTAAACTTCTCTATCTTCATGGAGGCCAAACAAGACCAAGTTACAGGTCACATCTGTGGAGAGGCAACTCTGCTCACAGTGAGAATACATTTAATTGAATAAAGTAAAGCTGTTTAATGTCATACTGTGGAACATTCCAGGCAGAGCAGTGACAAATCCATAGAAACAAGCAGGTGATGGACCCCCAACTGAACAGTTACACAGTGCACCTTTAAAGTATATCTATATCTGAACTAGAATAGGACCATATTTTAAGTTGAAAATTGCATCCACAAATTGTATAAAATGTATTTTTAAAAGTGCACTGTGTAACTTTTCTGGTGGAGGATCCGCCACCTGATTTTCTCTGTGGAGATGTTTTTGCTTTGTCAGATGAGATGTTTCACAGTGCAGCAGGAAACATTTCTATCATTATGGAAACCAAACCAGACGAAGTGATAGGTCCAATCTGTGGAGAGGCAACCCCTGCTCACAGTCAGATTTTATTTTGCAATAAAACCACTTGTAATTGAATAAATGTAAAGTAGATCTGTTTAATGCAATACTGGGGAACAGTCGAAGCAGAACAATGACATATCCATAGAAATAAGAAGATGATGGACCCCCAACCAAAAAGTTATATAATGGACCTTTAATTGTCATTATAGTATCAGTAACCAAATCGGTATTGAGTATTGAGCCATTTCCATACTAGTGAAATTAAGTTTTGTAATTGAAATTTGTACTACCAATCTGTAAAACCTGGATCTCATATTTCATTGTTATTTGACTTCATTGACCATCTCACCATTAGCTGTCCATAACCAAGATATTACACAGAAATACAATTACCTTTAAGGATAATGACAAGGTAAAATGATAGGTATTAAAGCATGCTGTTTTGAATGTGAGTCACCAGATGTGCCCTATTTACCGCCAGTATTGCGTTGGGTTTCCAGTCTCCATTTACTCCATTATTAAATAAATAAAGCATTGTTATTGTGCCACTGCCGCTAAGTCCTTACAAATTGTCCCCGGGCAAATATTTACGTAGCGGAATGGTGATTGGTTCGCTAATGGCTGGTGTGGAGCGGCCATTGTGGAGAGTCATGCATGGTTTCTTTTTAACTAAGAGAGGCAGGACCGAGACCACGGGAGCAAAATACACAGAAAATGTGAAGAATACATAAAAAAAACAGAAATGAAATGGGGGAGAAGTCGCCTTTAACAATTTTCCCCGAGCTAAGTTTGAGGAAATAAATGTGGTGTAATTTGCAGTGGCATTGCAAGTTCAAAAACATTAGATATTCCAATTTTGCTCCATCAAGATTGCTTTGTTCTACCCTTTGTGTTTAATAAAAGATAGATGCTTATCTGAGCCAAAAGGAAAGATAAGATTAAAGGAGACCGTTATCTAGCGGACAGTAAATTATAATGAATAGTTTTATATTTATAAGCTTAAAGAGTACTTCTTAACCCTGCGAAAAACTGCATTTGCCAGTCCATAGATCTAAACTGTAACTTGATCTGATGGCGTTTCCCATTTCCATGGAGGTGTATATTTTAAGGGCCCATATTACAGTATTTTCTGATCAATGTTAAAATGCTGTTTCCTCATCAAAACATACCTGGAGTTGTGTTTTGTTTCATTCACACATTTTTAACATACAAACATTTAGGCTCTGTTCCACCTTGTGATGTTATGTGGCAATACAGGTAGTGCTCCGCTGTGTTTTTAAACTCCCTACTTCTCTATTAGCATAATTTGGATAATTTCAAACCTGAAATTGCCAATTTCTACTAAACTAAAAGGCACACAAGAGTCACTTTAGCACAGTGCTTCTCAATTATTTTCTGTGACGCCCCCCCTAGGAAGAAGAAAAAATGTCACGCCCCCCTTCCTGCACGCGACTATAAATAGTATTATTTGTCTAGAAAATTGTTATTAGAACACCATTGTATCCTTTTATTAACATTATAAACAAAAAAAAGAAAAAAACTTACAACAAAGACTGCACTGAGGACTCAAATATTAATGTGTTTTTAATGCAGCTTTGCGCACATTTGTTTACGTTTTACAGAAATGAAACTTAAAACCACCTCATTTGCATAAGCTAAAAGCACTGAAAAACCCCGCTCTCTCCTTGTGCCACTGATGCGTCAGCTTCTGTCGGACTAAAGGACACGACTCAGTGGAATATACGTGTTTTTTCTGTGACAGAGGATGTTCTGTTAATGGTGAGACTGTGCGTAAATCGCATGTGAGAACGCCACTGCCAACTACTGTTGTTGATGTGCAATTACACTTAGTTCTAGTACAGTACAGCAAAAAAAACATGTTTCCCAGGGTCATACCCCCCTGGCATCACGCCACGCCCCCCCAGGGGAGCCCGCCCCACTATTTGAGAAGCACTGCTTTAGCATAATATGGGACCTTTAATGCCATACCGTGGAACAGTTCAGACAAAATAACAGTAAAGAAAACATCTCCATGCAAGCATATGGAAGTTACATAGTGCTATTTTCTGTTAACATTTCCAATTAACATAGTTTGAACTTTTTGTGAAGACTCAGTGGACTATTACAAAAGCAATATTTACATTCATGAATTCAGATGACATTTAAGTTCAGTCCCATTTTAATAGTACCCCTCTTCTAATGGATTTAGCATTTGCATGACATCTTAAGTGAAATAAGCACTACTGATATGGACAGCTGCTAATTAGAACAGTTTTATAATGGAATGACTCACTCCAGTGCAGACACATTATAACAGATGTGTGGGAGACAACCACCTTTACTCCAGCTCTGCCCTTTTGCCTTCCATATGTATTGTTGTTGGTAATGACATAATTATCTGTACAGTGGAAAAGCTATTATCTCACTTTAGCAAAAGCTCACAAAAACAAAGCAGGTGGATTTAAAAAGAGTGAAGACCTGTCTTTCTTTGTCATTCCTGGTTAATCAGGTCCATGTATTTTGTCTTTGTTTTGCATCTCTTTCTCGTTAAAGCTGCACTATGTAACTTTTCGGATGGACCTGCTTGTCACCATGGAGATGTTATTGCTCTGTCAGAAATGTTCTAATCTAAAGCACGTAACTTCGCCTAGTGTCATCAGCTGTCAGTCTCCATGGAGATAGTAAGTTTAAGGCTATACTGTGGGCAAAAGAACCTTGGAGTTACATGGTGTACTGTGTAACTTTTCTGGTGGAAGGTTGCCTGCTCATTTCCGTGGAAATGCTATCGCTGAAATGTCCCGTAATTTGGCATTAAACATCTCCATGGAGTCAAGCAGGTGAAGCTACTAGGCCAAGTTACAGGTCAGATCTGTGGCCCTGCTCTCAGTGAATGCATGTTTTCCAAGACAATAAAATCCCCTGTGAATAAATGCAAGTAACATACACTGAATGCAACACTGTGGAACATTTTAGGCAAAGCAATAACTTCTCTATGAAGACAAGGTGACGGACCCTGCCCCCAAAAGTGACACTGCGCACCTTTAAGTGATTCTGTCATTCTAAACTTCTGCTTTTTATTGGATTATTATGATTTGTTAATGAAGACTTTTCAAAAATAGTAGTCCATTCATCCTAGATCTTTTGAATTTCAGGCAGTTTTATCCACTTCTACTGCTCATTGTGCTATTTTAAAATCATCATATTATCTATAGCGCAGCACAAGACTATTCCCTATCTACAGTATAGAAAACCCACACTCCAACAAGCCCTCAGCTAAATGCATGCTAATCTGCTAATCATGGATGGCGGTCGCTAATGCCATACATAATTTAGCTTGGAGCGCTTTCCGATGAACTATTTAACCCTATCCTGCAACATTTTAATTCACAAACAACACATGGCCATACGTAAACCATTTATTTTTGCTGTTAGCCCTGACATCCACTGCATATTGATTGAAACTTGATTGCTAAGCTGTACCGGACACTGCTCTGTATACAGGATCACTATTTCAGTCTCATCTTGACACTCCTTGGCTTCGATAATACCAGGATTACTTGAGCTTAACTTGCTAACTCCACTCATATTTCTCACTAAGGTCGGGATAAAAAGATCAACGCTTTTATGCCGATGAATCAGTAAAACATTTGTGTGATGTAAAGACAGACCACATGGGAAAGGTGACAGGAGATTGGCGGTCTTCTGCTCGTAAGACCACTTTGGATTATTGGTTTGTTTCATCTCAGTTGCTTTTATGTGGAGAAATAGTGGGCAGATGATTAGCACAATAGAGTGGTATTTTGAAAAGAGGTGGTTTAGTATTCTGTTAAAGGCATGGGGTTCCAGCATTCATTTTGGTCCAGAGATAAACATGAGCAATGTTATTTTCTTCATCTATTTTGGCTGTATTGTAATATTGATGTCTTTCTATTAGCATAATATTAAACTTCAACTATAAAAAAAAGCATATTTAGGCTGAGTTCTTCTCTCAAACTGAAAACAGCCTTGTGATGTCACTGTGTTTTTTAAACTCCTTAAACAATGAATTTTCACTAGAATCATTTGGATAGTTTCATCTCTGCTAAAAACAGGAGGTAAATTTAGCTGTTCACTTAAAAACTACAGCTTCATGACATCACAAGGAGAAACAGGGCATTTTGAGCTTTGGAGATGTAGATAAACTAATAATAAAGTGTTACTCAAACATGTGTGAATGAAACAACACAACTCCAGGTATGTTTTTGAGAAGGTAACAGCATTCTAACATGACTTTAAAGCTCAAAAAAGTAAATTTTGCATAAGACCTTAAAATTGTAGCCTATACAATTTGACCCTGCCATTTCAGTTGCCATCCGTTGTACACCCCTAGAGTAATTGTTTTGCTTCTCTCAACTTCTTAAGAATAGCAACCCTCTACTAAGCATCACAAACAAACACCCATTGAAGTCACCCTTGGGTGGCAGAATTAACCTGTCCTTGAGACTGTATTGACATTGCATTCACTTGCCCAACCTTAAGAGATTCATCTGCTTTTCCACCAATCAGGCAGCTACATCCCTTCACTTACTTCCACTTAGCGCAGTCCAATCCAATCAATGCCTTCTGATTGGCCCTGGCCCCTCCCTCTAAAGAAGCCTGTTTCTAACTCCATACCCCCTACACTATTTCCGTTGCTTTCTTTGCATTTGCATTTGCTCTGTGGTGCCCTAGGGTGTGTTTTACTTCAATTACAAGATTTTAATTCTCTTTGATGATCAGCATCTAGCACACTGCCATTAGTTCTAATCTACAGTCTCTTTTTCTATTAGCTCTGGCACTGAGGCGGACTTCTTTATATAGGATGTGAGGGTGGCTGTATCCGGGTATGTTTTGGGGCATGTGCCAGGCTTAAGATGAAGGAAATGAGGTATAAAATGTTCTTTTAAATGTGTCCCCGACGTACAGCAATTACCCCAGACACATAAGATAAGGATTGTGTGTTAAAAGGTTGGGAAGTTCTCTATTCAAAAGCATACAGGCTGTCCCGTAACCTAGAATGGAGATTGTGTCTGTGTCTGAGATTGAGCCTGTGTCAAGTGTTTTGCTCAAGAACACAACAACAGTACTGGCTTTGGCGAGGATCAAATCTTTCACTTCCAAACGTAAAGGTGCAGTATGTAACTTCTCAGGTGGAGACCCGCCACCTGCTTGTCTCCGTGGAGATGTTATTATGGTATGGCATTAAACTCATATCTCCATGGAAACAAGCATGTGACACAGCTAGGTCAATTTACTGGTCAGATCTGTGGAAAGACAACCTCACAATAGCAATCCATGTTTTCTAAGTATTTATGAACAATATATGAATATATGAACAATAAAAACACACTACAGTATAATGAAATGCAAGATATATATGCTTAATGCTTAATTCATGTGAAATAATAATAATAATAATAATAATAATAATAATAATAATAATAATAATAATAATAATAATAAATAAATAATAATAAATAATAAATAATAAATAATAAATAATAAATAATAAATAATAATAATAATAATGTCAACAAGAACCAAAAACATCCAAAAAGTTATATAGTGCATTTTTAATTTGGTTATACATTTCAGGTTACCTGGCCAGCCAAATGATATCTCTCTGTATTTGCTATACAGCGAGATATCATTTGGACACCCTCGCTCCACCCTCGCTCCCCCGGTTAACAACGGACTCCGCGATTCTGATTCGTTCAAAGATGGTGACGTCAGTGCACCCGCCTTTGCCCGCAACGTCCCTTCCATTCAGCTGTAAAATTGGTCTTAAATGACCTAAAACACATTGATTCCTTAAAACCACAGCAGCTGACAGCTCTAGAGGCCTTTCTTTTCAAAAAAGATGTTTTTGCATTGCTTCCTACCGGCTTGGTTCACGTCGCTGTCCGTTAACTGTTCTCTGATTGGTTCACTTAGCTGTCTGTCTAAGCGCAACGGCAGCGCATTCTGGACCAAGCGTTACCAGACTTGCCGCTGGTACAGCGATGAGTCATGGATTCTTCCAGGCAACATTTCAGGTATACTGTATATTAGGGGATAGAGGATCATACATGCTAGTATTACTGAAATCTGCCCTTTGCATTTGACCCAATGCACATGATCAGCTCTATAATGAATTTCCACCTATATCCTTGAAAGCTTGGCCTTGAAACTTTTTATTTCTTTTTTCTATCCACAATGACTTTGTGAATGAGGTGTGAGGCAGGGAACAGTCAACTGCCTTCAAGTTCTGATGACAACAGAGAAATTTTGCTGAGAAAGTAAGCTGTAAAATTGATTTGGGTATGAAAAGCTATAGAGAGAGTGGGTGAGAATTTGACAAGGGAAGAGAATACACCAAAAGCCTTGCAGGGTGGATCTGCGAGATCTGCAGAGGAGGCATGAACAAAAGAAACCAGAGTTGGATGAATAAAGTAGTTTTTTTATAGGACCCCAAGTGATCGACGTGACCTTAAAAAGCAACCAAGTATCAAGTATAGAAAGGAGGGTTGTATATCTTAAAGGAGCACTACGTAATTTTGCTAGTGTGCTGTCCGCTACTATATTGCCTTTATGGAAATGTATTTTTTTTTGCCTGAAATGTTCCCCAGTGTGTCATTAAATGTATGTATCTTACATTTATTCAATTACAGTTGTTTGTATTGCTTAAAACCTTGACAAAATATGCATTCTTATTGTAAGGGGGGATCGCGTCTCCACAGATCTGACCTGTAACTGAGACTGATGGATGCATTTGTAGAGATAAATAAGTGAAGAATCAGACTGTGGAACATTCATAGAGACAAGCAAATGGTGGACCTCCCACCAGAAAAGTTACACATTGCACCTTTAATTATTGCTCAGTCTCATGTGATAAGGAAGGATAAGGATTTGGACTGGTTACTGGTTTACATAATCTGTCAAACTTAACTTAAGACATAAAAACCAGCTACACCCTACATACCTCTTGTCTCCATGGAGATTTAGCTAGGGAGTACACACGTTCTTTTCTTTTATAAAATATCCTTATGAGTGAATATGGGAAGCATGGAGTACTAGTAAAAAAATGTATTTTCCAACATGCATGTGGCTTTGTACAGCAGATACAGCAGATTTGCACCTCAGACCCCGCCTCCAGCCACCATCCCCTCTCACCTCTGAGGCTCGGGGCTGCTCTGGCCCTGCGCCTGGACTGTTATGTCCTTGTGTTCGAGCCATCTCACTGTCCCTGACCTTCATCTCTCCTCACAACAAACACACTAGGTTTTTACACTTTCAGGGGACATTACATTGACTTTAAAAACTATGGTTTATCTAATCCAAACCTAAAACATCAAACTAGAATTACCCATATCTTAACTTCAAACCATGTTGTTGATCTAATATTAAAGCTTTTAGCTATTGGGGAGATGATTTTTGGTCCCCACAAAACAAACGTGAGTGTGCATACAGATTGTTCCTACAATATAATGAAAACGGGGGATAATGAAAGCAATAACTGCAGTCTGAAACAATGTTGTTACAGTATAATGAGGTAATGACAACTTAAGTATAGGAAGTATAAAATGACTTTGCATTTCTATTTCCACTGTTAGAGATGCTAATAACCTACTTTTATGTATTTTAATTTACCAAAACAAATTCATTGTATTGGTAATATACTGCAATTATTATTATTAGTAGTCCTTGCTGTGAATTACACTTAAGGGGCCCCATATTACTTTATTTTCTGCTCCACTGTCTTTTTAAACTCCATTCACCATCACTAGAATCATTTGGATGATTCCAGCTCTGGAATTGTCAGTCTCTACTGAACTAAAGATTAAAGGTAGTTGTTAACTTGAAAACTACTGCTTCGTGACATCACAAGGTTACCTGGCCAGCCAAATGATATCTCTCTGTATTTGCTATACAGCGAGATCCCATTTGGACACCCTCGCTCCACTCTCGCTCCCCCGGTTAACAATGGACTCCGCGATTCTGATTCGTTCAAAGATGGTGACGTCAGGGCACCCGCCTTTGCCCGCAACGTCACTCTTCGGAAGTTCCTCCTCAGTTTTGAATCAAGATGGCGCATCGGAGAACTGAACGTCACTTCCATTCAGCTGTAAAATTGGTCTTAAATGACCTAAAACACATCGATTCCTTAAAACCACAGCAGCTGACAGCTCTAGAGGCCTTTCTTTTCTTTCTTTTCTTTTGTTTGACTGGTTCACGTCGCTGTCCGTTAACTGTTCTCTGATTGGTTCACTTAGCTGTCTGTCTACGCGCAACGGCAGCGCATTCTGGACCAAGCATTTTGAGCTTTAAAGATGTAGAAAGACTAAAAACAAAGGGTTAAACAAACATGTTTGAATGAAAGAAAACAACTCCAGGTATGTTTTTGATGTGGTAATATTATAACATGGCTTAAAGTTCACAAGAGTCAATTTTGTGTAATATAGGACACTTAAAATCCGCTTCACGAACTGGCAAGACAAAAACGATTTCTTTGATTGTTGCAGCTTTATTATAATCCCACACTATTTTCTCACTGTTTTTAAAAAGTTAAAGCAAAAACAAAGTTAACCAAGCAGTTTTGTAAGGAAATTTGTCAAATAAAAAGTATATTGTTCTATCTCTTCCCCTTTCTCCTAAAATAATCTTTCTTCACATTTTTGCATAATGGGCAGTGCTTGCAAAAAATGATCCTCTCTATGTTTTGTTTACCATTTTGCTTCTTGCGATCGATGCTATTAATATCTGTGAATACATGCAGCTCTTCTCCCTATTCCCATCTATCTGAGCGAAAAAAGTCTAGTCTAAATGAAATAATAATAAGAATAGATCTGCCCATTACTTCCTGATCCCAGACCTCAGCAGGAAGCCACAATCCAATCACATGTGAGATAATGAATGCAAGGAAGTCATTTCAAAACCTGGAGAGTCCTTCAAAGCCCATGTTTCAAGTAGAATACAATAGCTCAATCCCTATATACTACACTTACTCTCTGCCACCGCAACTCCAGCATTTTGTTCAACGCAACGCAGGATAATTTAAGCATACTTTGAAGCATTCTACACATCTCTGCCACTTCATAGAGAGGTAATAGAAGTCACAAGTTTGAACCAGACTGAAGATTTCAAATAGTCCCCTCCATCTGAAAAGCAGATAAAAGGTGAAAATGATTCAGGGTTCTCGACTTCCTCTTCTAAAGAAACCCAAGTAGACAATGGGAGATATGAAATGGTCCTATATTACACAAATTTGATCCTTGTGAGCTTTAAGTCATGTTATAATGTTGTTACCTAATCAAAAACATACATGGTGTTATGTTTTTGTTTCATTCACACATTTGAGTAACCCTTTATTATTAGTCTGTCTCATATTTCCAAAGCTCAAAATGCTCTGTTCCACCTTGTGATGTCACTAAGCAGTAATTTTCAAGTTAATAGCTACTTTTTTTTAGCTTTTGTTCAGTAGATATTGGCAATTTCGGGGCTGAAATGATCCAGATGATTCTAGTGAAGGTGTATGGAGTTTAAAAACAATGTAGAGCACTTCCTGTATTACCACGACATTTTAAGGTTTTCTGTTTGAACAAAGGAGTTGTTTGTGTGTTAAAATATGTGAATGAAACAATATTGGTGAGGAAACTACATTATAACACAGATCAGAAAATTGCATAATATAAGATCTTTAAGTAGCAAAGTTTTTAAAAATTTATTTGTGGCAAGAATATATATTTTGGCATACCAATCTTGTATTTTTTTTTAACTAACATAAATGTCCACTTCATATGTATAAGATGTAAAGTATTTGCAAACGGCAGTTTTTCTTTCTTGTCGGTTAGTGGGTGAACCATTTATTTATCAGACATTTCCATGGAGACAGATATTATATTATTGTTCAAACTGTCCCTACCTGGAGCTACTGTTGTTCAAACTGTCCCTACCTGGAGCTACTGTGACAAGTAAATTTCTCCTGCGTGAGATCAATAAAGTCTTATCTTATCTTATCTTATCTTATATTATGTTACAGTACTGTGGGACATTCCAGGTAATGCAATAATATTCCCATGGAGACAAGTAGACAAGTTACACCGTGTATGTTTAAAGCAATTCTATTAATACATTTTGACAGCACAAAACATAAAAGTACAATTGTAGCTGGCCATTTTGTTTCCTAACCTGCACTGCAAAGAAACATTTCAAACCTTACCTCATCTTATATTCTGTATCATATTTTTCAAACCTTTAAAGGCTTAAATGTGCACTATGTCAGTTTACTAGTCAAGGGTCTAATGCCTGCTTGTTTCGATGGGGATGTTATTGCTTTCCCTGGAATGTACAAAGTCTCTTTTGTAAATTAAGTCACCTCTTCTCCACACAAAGCACAATGCCACAGGAGTATTGACTTCTAACACTGAAAAGACTTGCTCCTCTTAGACTTGTACACCTGGACTTCAGTGAGTGGAGCTCCAGTCTATAGGGCAGCTCTGTGGAGGAACTGCTGACCTGCAGTCTATTTAGTCTGGAAACACAATACACATGGACTGTACAACTTGTATTTGACTTCTTACTGGCAACCACATTAAAGGTGCACTTTTATGGTGGAGGGTCCATCAGAGCTGCTTACTCTTCTTCTATCTTTATGGAGGCTAGGTTATAGGTCTAGGCTGTGGAGAGGCCGCCCTGCCAACAATCAGAATGCCCCCTCCTTTGGTAGTTCTTGAAAATACTATGAAACAAGCCCCCATCACTAACGTCACCACATCATCTACGTACATCTCTTTGTAAGCTCTCATTTTCTGTGCGATGGCCTGGCGATCCACTGTGGTAATGTTAACATACAGACTTTGATTAGGTCTTTGTCCATATAAAGAAAAGCTATACAGTTTCTATAGCTTCCCCACACAAGTACAAGTACATATGTGTTCATAAATGTGCTCGCCCCCATCCCTGCGTAATATTGCATCAAAGCACCAGGCAGCCCCCGCTTCCAGCCTATTATAATGGCTTGTATTAGTCTGGAATGAGACCAATAGAAAATGTACAGTTCTCCTCAATGACAATAGAGTATCACAGGCGTACATGGTGAGCAGGTCTTTGTTTTAACCTTGACAAGATGAAACAGAAATGCACCTACTGTATCTCTATTTTGGTTTAAGTCAGACATTATTAACGGACAATATAAACATGGATAATTTCTATTGCTTACTGCAAACATTGTAAATAGCAAATAGCAAAATGCAAATAGCAGATAGTTTGCACATATTCCTTCATTTGTATTGTATTGTGAATGGCTACATGTGCTATACACTTAATCTACTCACATCTTACTTTTATATATTATTATTATTATTTTTTTTTTTTTTAATCAGGCTACTTGGATTTTTTTGTTTGTTATTCTCAAAATGTTGATTCTTTTTGCCATTGTTGTATACACTTACTGCTTCTATAACACTGCAATATACCAATTGTGGGACAAATAAAGGTTAAAGGTGCACTGTGTAACTCTACTGGTAGAGCATCTGCTGCCTGCATGGTTCCATGGAGATGTTATTGTTTTTTTGTGGAATGTTCCACTATGGCCTTAAATGTATCCATCTTGCATTTACTGTTTTAGTAAGTTTTTATTGACCTAAAAAATTGCATTCTTACTGTTAATGGGCTCGCGCTCTACAGATGCAACTTGGCCCTGTGATGTCACCTGCGGTCTATGTAAAGAGAAATAAGTGTAAAGCCATATTGTGGAACATTCCAGGCAATATATCCATAGAGAGAAGCAGGTGTCTGTCCCTCTGCCAGAAAAGTTCCACCTTTAACCAATCACTTATTCCTAATCCCCCCTAAAAACCCTGTTACTTAAAACAAAATGCCAGCCTAAATATACATACATTTTATATATTCTAATGTATTACAAAATTAACCATTCTACTGTATGCTTAATCTTTCTCTTGACCCTTAAAGTAAACTACAATCTCTCATAATTCTTCCACTGTCAGTATCAGAACATGGGCTATGACCTCGTGCTCGCTTGGCTGCTCTCTTCATGCATGTTAGAACGCAGCTGACTTCCTTAGCTTTAATATGAACACAGCTTTATTCATATGGATGCGTCTATAAGGGATGTCTTCATTGCTTTACACTGCACACGGGCCTTGTTTGTGTCTCAGTGGATATATATCTGTATGTGGCTTTGAAGTTGGATGTACACTGGGGTCGTATTGCGCCTGGCAGGAGATATGGCTGCTGGCTGGGGGAAGTCACACAGTGCAGAGGAGATGCACGGAGAGGACACCAACGGTTGGAGGCGATGTGGAGATGTAGAGAGCACAGAATTCTGCGCGACAGCAGCAGAGTGGGCTAGATACTGCCACGATTCTGTCTCGGGCCTAGAGCAAGCAAGACTAGTGCTGAACAGAGCAAACCAGAGCTAACCACAGCTAACTACAGCTATCCAGAGATAACCAGAGTTAACTACAGCTAACTACAGCTAACCAGTGCCAACCAAATCTAACCAAAGCTAATCAGAGCTAACCAAAACTAACCCCATGAACTAAGTCTGAGCTAGCACAAAAATCTGGCACTTGGGTTTTGTTCAATAAGAATAGGTACAGTATGACAGATGGAACAAGTTAATAACATGGCAACCTTTGTATGACCCAAAATGTGCAAAATATATATTTTAATGGGTCATAGCTCACTTTAAAATGGTCAATTGTCAATACTTTGGTATACCAATAATTTGATATTCATGTAGGCTACTACTGGAACTGCTGCTGCTACTGCTGCTACTGGTACTACTACTACGATGATGACAAACTGGACAACCCTATTGTTGTAACATATTCCTTTCAAACCATCGATCTCCATTAAAAAAAAAAAAAAAAAAACAGCAACAAGGGAGTTATTCTGACCTCCAGGTTTTCCAGAAAATCCTCCCATCTCTCAGCTGTGGAGCACCTATCAGCCAATCGGACTGCGGGCCTCTTCACTTCATCACAAGGTCAATACAGCACTTCATCATTGATCCAGCCCTCTGCGGTCAATACCTACTCAAATAATCACCCATGTCCACTCATCAGTTACTACTGTTCCAAAGCCTAAGGTTAGATAATGGGGCTGTGTTCTGTTAAAGAAATCAGTACCATGGACAGCGGCAGTGGCTAGGTGTGTGGAGGGAAGACAAAGGTATAAGGATATACTAGTAAGTTTTGGCATAGTTTTATTATGGTTATACTTACTTGACACTTGAATGTGCTTGGTCCAATAGAGAAAAGCACTGCATTTTGTGGAGCCTCTGCATGTTTTTCAATACCAGAACTAAACACAAATCAGTTTTTTAACTAAACTAGACAAGTACTTCTGACAGTGTAATGTTTGGGTTGGTTTGGGTGCTTCACTTTTGGCTCTCCCCATACCATAATGCTGCTCTGTGATTGGTCTGAACCACTAGTTAACAAGTAAATATGAACGTAAGAATGAAAGTAAGTATCATTAAGAATTCATCTTGTTGTCCAGATTATCCTAAATCATCATGAGAGTCTCAATGAAATCTCATGTTGGTAAAACAAATACTGTACAGCAGGTCCGTACTGCTGTTTTTTTTTTTTTACAGTTGAAGGTCAGGGCTAGTATTACAAAAATGTATTTCGTTGCTGCTATTAAAACACTCTTTAAGGTCACCTGCATGTAAACTGCCCTCTCTGACTTATATATACACTATAGCATTACAGTCAGCATTGTAATACACATTTGAAAAATAAATTCATCGAAACTAGTCAGTCTTGCCAAAAAATATTAATTCCGGATATTCAATTTGCTATTTGCTCTAACTTGACCTGATAGACAGAATGGGGTCAGGGACTTCTTCTCTTTCCTCCTCATTCCTCTCCTCTCTCCTCTGCTCTGTCCTAGATGTCTATTCCCTTTCTTTCTGGCATTAATTCCATCAGACGCTGTCACGATCGCAGCTCTGAGCATGCTAGTAAGAGGGAGAGCAAGATAAAACAAAATAACACTACTACAGAATGATCCACCTGCAACATCAGAATAAACAATATGGTGGAGTGGCTGCTGATGGAGAAGAAGCAGCTTTACATGTTGGTTCATTGGGAATTAGCGGGTTGACGAGGGCATCCCTAGCTTAGATGCATTGACACATGGGTGCTGGATGTGACAGGGTAATGGGAGAGGAGAAAGTAAAGCCTGGGTTTATGCTGCATGCGTTGATCTTATCCACCGTATTCACAGTCCGCTCAGCTGCCAGCTTCTTCTGCTATAAGCCCCTAACAAAGGTGGTTCTGGAGTGACGGTCCTGGAGTGAAATGCAGTGAGCTGATCTCACCTAGATGGAGATTTGGTCTGGGGTAAAGGAGCGGTCGTAATCAGGGTTAATTGATTCGGTTTGTGCAGGTGAGTTTTAAGTGCAAGTACATTTTCAGTTTTAATGTAGATGTTTATATGCTCAATAGTTTTCTGTTGTTTGATTGATAATTAAAAATACCTGTACCTGATTTTAATTGTTTTAAAAATGTGAAAAACAGAACTAGTCCATTTTAAACTGTTTGCAGAGGTCCAGATTTCCTAAAGCATTCCGGTGTTCAAAGTTTTACTGTCACACCACTACTTACACCAACTACCAGGCTAACAATGCAAAAAGCAATCTAATTTTGAACCTATAAAGCGGATTTTACAGTGTATTTCTGCACTGGGGCAAAACATAAAAATCACTTTATTACATGCTCTTCTAGGCTTTTCCCTTTAGGCTTTCCTTGTTCAAAAAAGCAAATCATATGGTGTTTCACATGGCATTTTATAAAACTTTAATATTCCTTTACTGACGTTAGGCCTATGCATTTGAGTCCATTATTCAATACAATCTGAGTAATGATAGACTGAATTTCAGCATGTGATCAGCACCCAGCTGGGTGCAGGACATATTTTGGCTGAAAGTAGAACTAAAGCATCTGGAATTCACCTAACCAGACACGATGAGAACTGTAAAACTCCAAACAAAAAATGTCCCAAACTGCCTGGGAGTTGAACCTCAAACCCTTTCTGCTTATAGGCAAAAGAGAGTCTTTAGTCTTGGAACAGGCTGAATGCACCAACATTTCACTGAGCCTGTATTCAAATGCCATAATAATTAACCACACTTATTGATTACTTGAACTGTTTTTACAAGGCTACCAGCAAACTGAAAAGCTTGCCAATGATGGAGACAATGTTTAGAAGACATCAATTTGTTTGGTTTCTTACTGAAGAAAAAAAAAAGTATTCAATTACAGTTTTAGACAGACTACTGTACTAAACAAGATCTTCCAAATAAAAATCTTGCAGTTATAGTTTTTCTGTGAAGCTTCTATAATGATATATTTTGGTGTATTGATTGCATGTGTATAAAATTACCAAGACACTTTTTGTATAAAATTACTGAGACACATAGGGCTCAAAACCATGAAAAAGTGTCATCTGAGGAGGGCAGAGGAAAGTAGAAAATAAGTCATAAGTAGAGAGACGGCCAGAGGGATACTGTATGATGTAATAGAATCAGTACTTTCACAACAGAGGTGAGGAGCTTTGATGGTGTAATACTGATGGGGAAGACAAAGGAGAGAGAGAGAGAGAGAGAGAAAGAGGGGTCTAGAAAAGCACAGGGTGAAAATGTAGAGAGAGGGAGAGATAGATTGAAGTGTGGAGACAGGGAGATCACATAACTTCTAAAACCAAAGCACAAACTACAGTAAAGATTCACTTAAGGAGAGAGAGGAGAGGAGCAGACTGTAAAGCCAAAACCAACCATTTCCTGGCCCATCAGTGGAAAGCTATATCAACACTAATACACAGGAAGTGGTGGATAATTAATATTTAACTAATTAATAATTAATATTTACTGTTTACATCTCAAAAACTCAAAAAAAATTGCCTGGAATTGGAATCCAGGAATCCAGGTCTGTCTGTTAACTTGAAAACAACCACCTTTTACCATTAGTGCAGTGGAGATTGGCACTTCCAGCACTTAAATTATCCAAATGATTAAAGTTTTAAAACACAGTGAAGCACTTCCTATATTGCCACATGATGTCATAACGTGGAACACAGTGTTTTCTGTCTGAGAGAAGAACTCCATAACAACGAAATATGCAGGATTTGTGGGTTTAACATGTGTGAATGGAACAAAACACAACTTCAAGTATATTTGTGATGAGGAAACAACCTTATAACATACTGTAGATCAGAAAATAGTGTACTATAGACCCTTTAACTGCCCGCTGAAATACGAACCCCAACAATACTCTCCATTTCAAACATACATAAGTAGATATCTCGTCAGCGCACTCTGATATAGCTGTTCAGATAATGGCATGGATCCATATCATCAGTACGATTAATCCATATTCTTGCTTCTGGGCACTATATAAATCAAATCAAGGAAACTCCCACTCCCTCCCACTTTTCGTACTGACGGAAGCTAGCATGGAGTAATGAACGCCTAATCAATCTTCTCCAGCTGCTGTTTCATCGCTATCTTCAACCCTCCTCCTCTCGTCCAGCTGACAAATATACGCCACATATATTGTTTACATCTACAGTACCCTGGGGGGCTTTTGGAATCTATATGAATTATCCATATCCACTAAGTGCCCTGTAAAATGCGATGAATCACAGGTTAAGGCGCACTTTAAAATATCGTGGCTGTTATGTAAGACTCAAGGGAAGCTTTCCTCTCAAAGCCTTTTATGTTAATATCATCACTTTATTTGCCATGCAGGATTGCAGCATAAAAACAGAGGCATATTGGAGTTTGTGCTTTGAAGAACTGGGTTGGTTAATGTTGTCAAAGTACACATAAAATGCAAGTTTTAGAAAAAGGTCATCCGTTGGGACTACCAAAATACTCAATTTGTTGTTTACGCAGGTGCTTTTCAAAGTTTTTACCAACTAAGAAAATATGTGGTCTTCGGAGTACCAGCAGGTCTAAAACTAAATCTCAGTCTAAACCAGGATAAAACAAGTTTAAAATAGCTTTACATTATTGCTATACTAGTTCTAAACAAGAACTAACCCAATGGAAGACCAAAATCTGTATTTAACTGACTCTAAATTCAGCAGAGGAAACCATAATGTATGTATAAGTAGGAATAAACAACTTTTCTTTTGCTATGGAGCCTATCTGGATGACATTACGGGTTTTAAAACAATGATCTCCATGGTATAATTCAGGTTTCGATGTTTGTACTCACAAATTGGTTGCTTCAAAATGTGAATACTTTTATTATAATTTATACATGTGTGTTTCAGTATCAGATTTTGAAATGGGATGAGTTACTGCTGAAATAATGTGTCTCTAAACAGATTTTCACCCTTTAGTTCCACAAGTGAGACTTTGAAGTGCTTTGAATCACGCTGGGGTGTTCCTCATGTATGTGTACGGTGGAATGTTCAGAGGTTACCATGGGGACACAATGCATACTTTAGCAATTAACTATTGAAAAGTTTTAAAATAATCTGAGAATGAAAGAAAAAATACAAAATGGATTTAAAGGAACACATTCAAGAGTCTGTGATCAATACGAGCGTTTATGGTCCTGTTTACTAGGTGTTTGATTTTCAACAAAAGGTGAAAACTGAAAAACTAGTGTGACTGTAATTTTATGTCAGAAACTTGTTTAACCGCTCAAATCAGCACACTTGTTGTAGTTCCAAGCAAGTCTTTCAGGTTAGACTGTTAAAGGTCCCATGGCATGAAATGTTCACTTTCTGAGGTTTTTGAACGTTAATGTGAGCTCCCCTACCCTGTTTAGGCCCCTCCCCATGGTTAAAAGTTGTGAAATGTCTAAACTGAGCATTTGCGATCCTTTTCTGCATTACAAAAAATCGGAGCTCAAACGGGCGATTTTGAACAAGGCACCTGATTGACGTCAGATCGAAAAAAGAAATGCAAATGCAGTTCCACCCCCGTCTGTCTGAACTCAGCGTCTTTGTAAATCACGCCCAGAGAGTTTGGACTGCGAATGCGCTAGGCAATGCGAAATGCGTTTTTTTATTTGCCTGGAGGCACGTTCGAGTGTTTCTAGGCTCGGAAGTCCTTTATCTGAGCCTCTGGACCTTTGAACAGCAGTGGTTTAATTTTATTTTCTGTGGAAATGTGTTTATTTTTCAATGGAACGCTTCAAATCTCTCCCCCCATGCAAAAACACGGAAATGGATCAGCTGAGCGCTCAGAGCCAGAGCGGAGAGTTTGGCCACGCCCCCACCCTCTACTATAGGCCAGCTCTTTTCTCCTCATTTGCATTCAAGCAACAACGCCCATTATGGAGTGTTCAGAGAGAGAAAAATTACTCTTTCTCATCTTATCTCTGTTTCTCATGCACTGAGTGTTGATTTTGAATAAGGATTCATTTACAGTATTAGGGAACCATTAAGGAGCCATATAAAAGCATCAAGAAGTACCATGTCATAGGATCTTTAAAACTAAACTCAGATTAAAGTCTAAGAGCAGAGCATTGTCTATAGTTAGCATTACACCTCAGTAACAATATAAATAGTTATTGTGATAGTTAATTACTGTTATAAGCATTGGCTATTCGTGATTATTACATGTAAATATGCATTACTTGAGTTTATTTAGGCTGTTTAAGTTTAGTTTTACAGTGTTCAGTAAACAAGAGGCCACAGGAAGGGTATAGAAAAACACAGGTGACCTTTGAACTCCTGTTTAACCTGTGAACTTCTCTGTCACAAACTGCCCGTGATAAACCACTAACCAGCCCCAGGAGAGTCGCAACAGTGTGTGGACTGGATAAAAGTGTCCACACCTCATTTTTGCTTTCCACTTATGTATAATTCATCCAACCAGGCTTTATACACTGATTTATATTTTCCCACAACTACACTGATGTAAAATTTAAAAGGATGCTGCAGGACTGTATAATTAATCTAGACATGTAATTTGGTTTTAATGAGCTTCTGTAATTTAGCTGGGCCATGCAGCAAAGTGGACTCTATCCCCAGTCTACTCTGGCATTTGTACAAGAACCATGGCGAAAATACTGCCAATGAACAAAGAAAGAGATATAGAACATGATTGAAGAGACTGTACTAAAAATAAAGCTTTGATCCAGGTGTCGCCACGATCTTTAGTTAAACATTTATAGTTGAGCTCCAAACAAATATAGTTACGTTTACTCAATAATATATGGTGTGTTGACTACTCTTTCTTTTGTTGTGCCAATGCACCAAAGACTTGTCAATGGAAGTTGGTTTTGTTAAAACTTTGATGTTTGCAGTGTTTGTACTGTATTGTCTTGTATTGTGATGGTTCAGTAGTACATTCTGATAGACGCATGAGATATATGAATTAGTACCATCAAACCTTTAATTAAGCAGAATAAATGCACTAACTGATGCATTATTTTATTATTATTTCTTTTACATATTTATATTTTCCCCTAAATTGTCCCTAAATTGTCATTTTTCTATATTTCAATATAGAATACAGCGTTTCTCAAACTGTGGTACACAAGCTCCTTCAGGTGGCACTTGGACAGCTCTTCAGTTTGTGGTTTGGTCTCATTTAGAGTTTATTTTATTCACATTTTTGTCCTCCTTTGATAATTTCTTGTTAAAACTACAGTGGGAATGATTGGTTTAGCCCTAGAATAGCCCTAGAATAGTCCTGTTATGTACTTGATTTAGGTTTTAGTTGTTTTTTCTGACATAATGAAAAAGAAACTTATTTTGTCAATTTAATGTTTTAGGGTGTCACCATTTTCTATATATTGTAAACATTATGATACTACACAGTGTAAAATGCGACCTCTTTATTTCTTTATTATATATGATTGTACATTTTGTCCTTATTTTAGTGACACTTTCCTTCACATAATACTTGCTAGTGTCCTCCCTAAGGCCTGTGCATGATGTCCAGATGTCAGAACAAATATCTCTACATTTTTTTTTTGGAACGGCAGCAAAGTCATGCGTTTGTGTGTGAATCTCTGTCTCCCCCTGTGTCAGGATACAGCACCTGCACATCACTACACCTGTACTGACCCATGCATACTACTGACAGAATAAAAAAACTAAAAAAAAAACGAATTAAGGTTCATACCATTGCAGTCTGTCCTTTAAAAACCCCTTCTTCTGTCTTTCATCTACTATAAGAAAACACATTATGATTTTGAGTTTGGTCTTTTTAAATTCAATATCAAGTTAGTGTCCTTTTTTGTATACATACTAAGAATAATTTTTCATAGATTATGCAATACGAACCATTTCTAGATTTTGGTAAAATAAGATGAGAACCTGCTAAACATTATGCACAGTTAAAGACTGATATTTTGTAAATGGGACATTCCAGAAGTAGTCCTAAGCTCTTAAGAATTCTAAATATTCAAAGTTTGTGTGTTAAACATGTGTGAATAAAACAAAACACAACTTGTAGTATGTTTGTAATGAGGAAACAACATTATAGCATAGATCAGAAAACAGCGTAATATGGTCAGTTTAATTTCCACATGCACATTACACAACTCGACCTCTGTACGTGTGTTCATATTAGCAGAGCTGGTGAGGTGATATCATGTTTCCGACTGGCCAGCTCAGCCTCTTAGCCAGCCTGGGCAGCCTGTTTGCTCAGGGACTGCTGGAAGTCCCAATGCAATATCCACTCAGTGCATCTGGGGCTCCCCATTAGCTACTTTAGCTTGGACCGGAGCACACCGCAGAGGCTACCCCAATCTTTCCTCCCCTCTTCAGTTGCTTGCCTCCATTTTCGCAGGCTCTCTCTCCATAAATAGACCTCTACATCTTTTATATTTGCTCTGTACAAAAAATCTGTTCCAGTGTGTCCATTCTTTTCCTCCTGGACAATAGAGTAAGCTGGCAGAGCAAAGGCTAGTCTGCTCCTATGCCTCAAATAGTACATACTGTATAAAAGGTATGGTCTAAATGTTTCTTGTATGTAAATATTGAATGTATGTCCATAAAAAGTTACCTCCACTAAGTGCTACCTCAAAGTTTAGCCAACTACAATGTCTTACAAACTATGAAACTCTTTAAATTTTTATATCCCTGTTGGCAATTTGTTTTAAAGCCACAGTATGTATCGTTTTAGCTTTTTTTTTCCTTTTTGGTTATGTTTATTGCACTGAAAAACATTTTCCTTCTGGTGGGCTTGCATCTCCACAAACCCGGCTCTTATTTGAGAGGGCCTATTCCATCTTTCTCAGAATGTTCTGCAGTATGGTTTTAACTTTATGCTTCTATGGAATCTCGCAGATGACGTGCCACCTACAGAAAGTTACATACTTTACCTTTATCCTATCTCACATGGAAAATTGTCATATGCCTATAGAATGTTGTAACCTCATTCAAAACATACCTGGAGTTGCACCTTTGACCTTTATTTAGTAGAGATTGGAAATTCCATAGCTGAAATTATGAAAATGATCCTGGTGAAGGTGTATGGAGTATTACAACACAGTGGAAATATGCAGGATTTGTGTGTTAAACATGTGTGAATGAAACAAAACACAACTCTGGGTATGTTTTTGATGATACAGCATTGTAAGATAAATCAGAAAATAGCATAATATGAGCCATTTAATACACACGGGTTAAAAATTACAAAACATATCCATTATACTATTATGATTATGATTATGATTATGATTATGCTTATTAATATTATTATTTGTTTATTCTTTTAAATTGAGACCACTGTTGAAACATTATTGACCATAAAATATCAGATGTACATTGGTGTATTGCTCCAAATATAGTCAGTATTGTCTTTATACGCTGAAACATTCACTGCCCATTTCTATTCTTTTCTCATAGACCACAATAAAAGAACTTGGCAGAGCTGGACAAGATACTTATCCGATTTCCACTGGGCAAAAGATGGAGAGGATTAGAAATATGATATCTGTCTGGGCATAAACAAATTTATCGGCGGAGGAATTATCTGTAGCTTGTGAATGTGTCTATAAAAAGATGTTTGCGGAGTTACCCATATACCGCCTCGTGGAGTACAAATAAATAACAAAGCCAACTATGACTCTACAGCCTGGGCCTATGCTGACTTTAGATCTTTGCAAACAGACCAGCGTAAGGTTCATTATGTCTACACTTAACTCCAGGCTCAATGCAGTGCTTCAGCTAGTGTCCTGAGGGACCCACAAAACACACAACTTGTATCTATTGTTCAAGGCAGCATCACACCATAGATTTCCAATGTGTAGCGACAGTAGCAAAAGCAACTGCAATGTACAACAGAACACAGTAGCAGTTTACAGTGTTGCAAGCTTTTTTCACTTTAAACGTCCACTGTGTAACTTTAGGGTCTGAGGTCTGTTGTCTCCATAGTGATGTTACAATGTTGGCTGTCGGTATTAAACTTACACATCTCCACGGAGACAAGGAGAATGCTTTTCAGTGTATGTTTTGGCAATGAAGACATCTGTAATCGGATACATGGAAAATTGATAGGTTTAATGCCATGCTCTGGCACTTTCCAAAGCAACAACATCTGCAGTTAACTGTTCAAGATCCCATTATGATACAGGCTCCTAATGGTGTTTTTATGAAGGAAAAGACTGAATATGCAGGGTTTGGGTGTTCAACATTTGTGATACAACTCCAGATATAATGTTTCCTCATCAAAAACATAACACAGATTAGAAAACAGCGCAATATGGACCCTTTAATAAGAATAAGTAATACAATTATTGAAATATATTGCTTATTTCTTTCCTTATGTTTTTGTGTTATGTAGCCTTATCTTACCATATTTAAATGCATGCATACTTTAATTATCAGAAGAAATAAACACTAGCAATAATGAATACAAAAACACACTTACAAATATACACATGAAACTCTACTGAGAAAAAACACATTAAACAAGTGTAATTTCCAGCAAGATGACATTAAAATGTGCCCCACATATTTTAACATTAGAGCAGACTCCCTAAAACAGGTCACATTTTTTCTCATAACACCGTAATGAAAATAATCCATCTCTACTGCACATACACCATTATAATGCCTTAACACAAAGATGATTATGTAAATTACCAACATTATGAGTCACTGTCTTTTTAAAATATTCTATCTTGCTGCCAATAGCCTCCAAAAGCGAGAATCAATCACCAGCGTGCTAATTAAACCCAACCTGGAGCAGACTCTTTCACTGCCCATACAGCATTAATCACTCAAGGTTACACCCCAAAGGCAATACAATACCATATTTCAATTTGCGTCATCTTGAGGTCAAATGATGTCACCAGTTTGAGAATGTGAAAAAAAAATAATTAAAAAATGGGGTCAAATATAATGAGATACACGCCAACTCTTACACTATCTCATAATGAAAACATTGGGATCACTGTATTGGTTAAACTTGCCATTATAGGTCACTGGTAACATCATCTGAGACCTCAAGAAGTAATTTTGCAACTAACACGTCAGTCTTTAGATGCTCTGCTTCAGTGCACGCCATCGCTGGAAGGAATCTCCGACAATCAACTCAGTTTGGCTTAGCTCCTTTTCCCCTTCTCTTCTTCTTTCAGCAACCTCAAAGACTGACTTTCTTTTGCAGCTAACTGGTGGTGGATTCTTGTTTGGTATCGCAACAAACTTTGTACTAACTGCGAGGAAGCTACAGTTGGAAACAACCTCTAAGAACCGCTGCGATAACGAGGTAGCCTCGTAATCTATTGGCTAATGTTTAGCTACATCTCTATAATGCTATCATTGACAATTTGAAACAAACAAACAACAATAACAACAAAAACCTTTAAGCCATTTTATATTGAATGGTGCACTAACTATTTGTGCAATAGGGCTGATGTAATAACTATGACACTTAATGGTTGTGCAGTGCACAAATGGACAATAAGCATTAATAATGGACACATCATGTATCTTGTGATAAATTTCGACTGTTATCTGACCATATGTGTGTGAGTATAACTGTGTTTTTAAACTGTGGGCAGTGAGCCCAAGACAATAAAGTTGACAATTGGGACAATAAAGTTCTTATCTTATTATAGGACCTTTAAACTACATCATAATGAAAAACGATATGCTAGAGATGCTAATCCATTAAAGTGGATGGTATGGTAGATAACTAAAGCTTTAGCCACTGGCTTCCAAATAAGAAGTTTGGGGTGCTCAGGCTCCATCAACATTGATCCTAATATTTTCATATTAACCTGCTCTATATGATCCTGGTGTTTCTATTTCACTGTTTTGTATGTAAATTCGTATTACTAATTATGGCTCCAGATTAACTGGAGCTGAATGCTATGGGTGAAGTCACACTCCCTTAGTCCACTTCTTTATATGGTCTATGGTTAGATCGCACCATTAAAATGGAAACAACATAAATGGATGGAATAACTGTAAGACACATGAAATATAGATAAGGTACATTTGCATCAAAGACAATGCAGTAATCAGTGGGGTTCAAATGAATAATGACATGCCTGGTTAATGATGTGATTCAAGTACAGGGCCATAACTCTAAAAGCTACAGAGCACCCACATAATTAGAAAGAGAAAGTCCAAATGACCACGCAGAGAAAGAAACAGCACATTTGAATGTAAGAGTATGCATAGAGTAGGAAGGTGTAGTGCAGAGTTTGCTGATTCGAGGCAAAGAGTTGGGGAAGTGAAGATGTTTATCAGTATATTAAGAAGGCAGTATTAAGTATATGCTGATGTGACAGGCAGTGATTTTGAGCTCAACAGGCATTGAAGGTTGGTGAGAAAAGGTCAGGATAAGTTACATCAGTGTGGTATATGCAAGAAATACAGCTATGTCAATGCAGGCCCTTTGTTTTTTTGTTGTGAGACCTTGTTCGAAAAGGCCAAGGCCAAAGCGAGGTGTTCTACAAATGTTCTACTGCAGTCCCATCATGTCAGAACATGTCAACTCCAGCTTCTGTTTTGTAGTTATGCAGTGAGTGACAATTGGATATAGCCAGTCACAGAGAAATGTTATCATTAAAGGCAGTAAAATATAAAAGTATCATAAAAAAGTGGTATGTACTGTAGATTTATTTTCCATTTCTTGTACCATTGATATACATTAACCCACTAATAAATCTATTTACCATTGTAGTGTATTGTCAAATATTACATTGTATTGTTTTATGTGATATTGATGACCAAAATCATCAAAACTGTTTACTCAAAAGAACATTTTATTTTCAGACTATTCAATTTCAGTGTTTTGTTTAATCCTCTTGTACTGGTGGTTGGAAAACAATACTGTATCATTATCAGCAGAGCAAAGGCAAAACAACTCAATACTTTAATTGTAAATCAAAAGATCAGACTCTTCTGTTATCCATCATTCATTTTGATTTGGTTTATTTACAAAGGCAAAACTTAACAGTGCAATCCTTTCAAAGATAGTGCCATACTTAGAGATTCAATTACTGCTGCCCAAAACTTGTACATGCATTTTTAACATCCCATTACTCAGACTGAGGCTATAATTCAAATCTCTCTCCTTTCTTGTCTCGTGCTGCTCCAAACACGTCCTCAGAGAACACAAAAGGCCAGTAGCTAAAATCCATTTCCCTATTGTAGCAAGGGCATCGGGATAAGCCTGGAATTGGAAATGCCAAAAGTATTAGTTTTCCTTCTCAGTGGGTTGGGATATTTGCAGAGATAGCACAGCAACAAACTGGAACGCTTGGTGTTGTCACAGCTGAAGTTATGAAAAATGTATTGGGGGCCCTCGGTCCCCTGTAAAAGACATTGGTCCAGGTGCTGCATAATCACTGGTCCCCCATGTATATGAATTATTCCAATGAAAAGCCAGCGTCACACATGGCTACGGTTTCTGGCTCTACGTATTATACAGCAATAGCATTAAATGTGCTTTCCCTCTGGCTATTGTGAAAGATGGCTGAAGGCATGGAATGGCTGAAGAGGACACATATATTTATTCATTTATTTATTTTTAACTCATGAACATTCCAGTAATTCATTTTATAGAACAAAGTCATGGAAAGTGCTCTTTTACTCTCAAGTCTGGAATGTTTATCACTGTTAAATACATACAAGGTCACTGATAAAAGGAGAAGTTCAATTTGTCAACTGGACAAAGTTTGTTTGGTTGAAAACGTTTCGCCGCTCATCCGAGAGGCTTCGTCAGCTCTGGTCCTTGTGCTGGTTAGACACTGCTTATATCTAGCTGCCAGGAGGCGCTCCCTACACTGAAAAAACTCTGAAAACGGCCCCCACTAATCTGTCTCTTTGTTTTTCAAATTACTCTGGCGACTAGTTTCGCCTCCCTATTCAGGGACAACCCTCTCCACCCCTCTGCCCTGGATCGTCTGCCCTAATGTTTCTTTGTCTGTTTTGACTTGGTTTAAGAATCGAATTATAAATGGGAGACAAGTTATTGAACTTCTCCTTTTATCATGGATTCTACCTGGACGACTAAGGGACTTTTCACGCATACAAGATCACTATACAGCAGTCTGTCTACCCTAGGAGGTGGTTTGTTTGTGTAATTTTAAAAGCGAAAATGACAGATATTTTATTTTATTTTATTAACGATGTCTCACAGTGTACTTTGAGCTTTTTATACCTGTTTTTCCAATGTGGGTTCTAACTACAAATTGTCCAATAGGCTCCTACAGCTGTGCTCAAACATCTACATTCATACCATACTCCATACAACTCTTATGTAATACATACTGTAACCCTATGTCCTGCCAATCATCATATCATCTTTGCACTGTTTTCCTCTTGTATATATAGCTGAGGTATTTTTTCATTACTTATTTTACTATTTTCTTTAATGTACATACATTTATATAATTATATCTTAGTTGACACCAGTCTCTTGCTATTTTTGCTACTTATTTAGAATTTATTATCACCATTTATATCTTTTCTCTTTGTAATATATTGTGATGTGAGAGCTACTGTGTCCAAGTAATTTCCCTTCTAGATCAGTCTGTTTATTGTATTTTATTTCATTTTTATAAGCAGTGGCCTTAAAGGCAAAATGGGTAGAAAAGCATGCCCACAGATAACAAAAAGTTCTTGGTTTTGGATGTAATTCTAAAGTAATAGATTAATGTGCAAAAGGCCACATTGTTTATAGAATGAATATCCTGTAATTTGCTCTGGTTATTTTGAATCTGGCAACAAAACAGTAACAATATTCAATATTCAGAACATTCTATAAGAAGCAGTTAATTTGCTCTGATGATATTGAAAGAAACACAGCCAAATAGAACAGGCCTTCTCCACTTTATTATAGTATTTGTGGTTCTTTCTGAAGGATATTGAAAGACAACTTTTCCTGACTCCAACACAAAGCTGTATAGTCTCATTTGTAGACATTTCTTCTCCTCTTTCTCTGCTCTGCCTCTTCTCGCTCCACTTGTTGCCCCTTTTCTCCTCTCTCCTTCGCCCTCTTTGTGTTTATACTCCAGACAGCAAATCAATAGGAAGAAACCATTCGGGGGGCTTAATTATGTGCTTCTTTTAGGTTTTTGCCTGTCGGGCTGATGCTTTGCCCTCCCAAGCTCAGGCGTTTTTATCATGGAGGAGACTTTGGTGTATATCAGGATGTCTCAGAGAAGAGGAGAGAAGGAATTGGAGGCGAGTTGGAGATCGGAGTCAAACTAAAAACAGAGAATTTAATGGGGCCCCAGTTGCCTTGACCTTTTCCTGACTGTCTTTTATGCCCAGTCAGTGGAATACAGTGGTATACAGTCACTTTATCCCTCTGCAAATTGCTTTCTTAAATTGGTATTCAAATGTGCATGTATACATTTGGATACGAGCTATTCTCTCAAGCTATTGTCTTCTGTGTACTTGTTTAGCTTTTTTATCCTGGTTTAGCCTGGTTTGGGCAGTTTTTTAAGTCCTAATGTAGATTTGTTTTGGTCCTAGTCCAAGTATGAATGCACCTTTAGTGGGAGAGAAAAAAAAAAAAAACAGATCTCTACTTTTATTTATTGGAAATGGCCACAGCATGTAACTGATGCAGGAAATATGATTTAGATGTTTTGTGAGCAACCAACAAATCTACTCCACCAACAGATTGTTCCTTAAAGCCACAGTCAGTAACTTTTTAGCCCAAAATAGCACGTTTTTTTCATGATGGTTTTATTTATTGCACTAAAAACTAATACATACATGCATTCTTGCTGTGAGCAGGCTTGCATCTCCACAAACCTGATTCTTATTTGTAAATGTTTTCCACAGTATGGTATAAAACAGATCTATCTCCATGGAGAATGTTCCAAAATATGGTTTTACTTATTTTTAACTTACTTATCACACATAATGAAACTAAAAAAAACATAGGGTGCACACATTTACAGTTAACTAAGCATTAATCATAGTCCATCTAACATGTGCACACAAACGGTACACTCTATTTGTCCATACCCATTTAACACAGTAATTGTCTGCTTTTAATGGGGGACATTTCGTAGAGGTCAAATTAAGAACCATGGAGGAATTGTGGGTAATTGCAGAGTACAAATATATTCAGTACAAAAGGAAATCTCGAGTGAATGGGTGTGCACCGTTTAAGGCTCTATCATAAATAATGCAGAGTGTTTTCAGAGCGTGTTACTGAAGGCGAAGAGTCCTCCCACGCCACACCACACACCTGAATCTAGTCCATCATATATTTATGGGCAGATTTACCGCACCACTGTCTTTGAATACAGCTCCATCTTCAACATTTTCTCAGTTTGAAATGGTTTAAGTGCATATGACAGGTTCTGTATTCTGGTACAGTTTCTTTAATACTTGGTGGTATTCAGAATGCAGTTACATTTAAAAAATCTTTATCACTTTATCACACAATTTCGGCTTCAAACTGCACAGAAACATGGTGCAAGTGTGATTTTATTTCCTGTTCTGATCAGTAATAAGTAAATGCAGCACATGTATATATGTGTATATATATATATATACACACGTGGACAAAATTGTTGGTACCCCTCAGTTAAAGAAGGAAAAACCCACAATTCTCACTGAAATCACTTGAAACTTACAAAAGTAACAATAAATAAAAATGTATTGAAAATTAAATAATCAAAATCAGCCATTACTTTTGAATTGTTGATTAACATAATTATTTAAAAAAACAAACTAATGAAATAGGGCTGGACAAAAATGATGGTACCCATAACTTAATATTTTGTTGCACAACCTTTTGAGGCAATCACTGCAATTAAACGATTTCTGTATTTGTCAATGAGCGTTCTGCAGCTGTCAACAGGTATTTCGGCCCACTCCTCATGAGCAAACTGCTCCAGTTGTCTCAGGTTTGATGGGTGTCTTCTCCAAATGGCATGTTTCAGCTCCTTCCACAGATGTTCAATGGGATTCAGATCTGGGCTCATGGAAGGCCACTTTAGAATAGTCCAACGCTTTTCTCTCAGCCATTTTTGGGTGTTTTTGGCTGTGTGTTTTGGATCGTTGTCCTGTTGGAAGACCCATGACCTGCGACTGAGACCAAGCTTTCTGACACTAGGCAGCACATTTCTCTCCAGAATGCCTTGATAGTCTTCAGATTTCATTTTACCTTGCACACATTCAAGACACCCTGTGCCAGATGCAGCAAAGCAGCCCCAAAACATTACTGAGCCTCCTCCATGTTTCACCGTAGGGACAGTGTTCTTTTCTTCGTATGCTTGGTTTTTGAGTCTATGAACATAGAGTTGATGTGCCTTACCAAAAAGCTCCAGTTTGGTCTCATCTGTCCAAAGGACATTCTCCCAGAAGCTTTGTGGCTTGTCAACATGCATTTTTGCAAATTCCAGTCTCGCTTTTTTATGATTTTTTTTCAGCAGTGGTGTCCTCCTTGGTCGTCTCCCATGAAGTCCACTTTGGCTCAAACAACGACGAATGGTGCGATCTGACACTGATGTACCTTGGCCTTGGAGTTCACCTTTAATTTCTTTGGAGGTTGTTCTGGGCTCTTTGGATACAATTCGAACGATCCGTCTCTTCAATTTGTCATCGATTTTCCTCTTGCGGCCACGTCCAGGGAGGTTGGCTACTGTCCCGTGGGTCTTAAACTTCTGAATAATATGAGCCACTGTTGTCACAGGAACTTCAAGCTGTTTAGAGATGGTCTTATAGCCTTTACCTTTAAGATGTTTGTCTATAATTTTTTTTTCGGATGTCCTGGGACAATTCTCTCCTTCGCTTTCTGTTGTCCATGTTCAGTGTGGTACATACCTTTTCACCAAACAGCAGAGTGACTACTTGTCTCCCTTTAAATAGGCAGACTGACTGATTATGAGTTTGGAAACACCTGTGATGTCAATTAAAGGACACACCTGAGTTAATCATGTCACTCTGGTCAAATAGTTTTCAATCTTTTATAGAGGTACCATCATTTTTGTCCAGGCCTGTTTCATTAGTTTGTTTTTTTAAATAATTATGTTAATCAACAATTCAAAAGTGATGGCTGATTTTGATTGTTTAATTTTCAATACATTTTTATTTATTATTACTTCTGCAAGTTTAAAGTGATTTCAGGGACCATTGTGGGTTTTTCTTCCATTAACTGAGGGGTACCAACAATTTTGTCCACGTGTGTATATATACACACTTCGATGTAATGCCATAACTGTATGAACAATAATATTAACAAGAGTCAAACCTTGCCTAAATTGCACAATTATGATTAATTACAATTATTATTAATTATTATTTTCCACAAACTTACTTATTTAGCACAGATAGTCTCCCACCAAACTAAATATAATAATTAGAGAAAACCTGAAAACCTGTTTTATGCACTTAAAACACTGCACCTGTTCATGGAAGTGAGTAAGATTAATCTCCATTAAACCAAGTGTCAATTCTTTCACTTTCTGTCAAGTGGAATCGTAAAGCCCCAAGCAAGCAAAACAACACTCCCTTTCAAAATGTCACCACTTTGATAGTTTGTAAACGAAAGAAAACGAATGAACTGAGGAAGGCTTCAGTCACAAAGAAAGAGCCCGGCTCACAATGGGGCACATCTAAATGATAATTCCAGTTGCATTCTACAGGTATTCTCCATTATAGATGAGAAAGGAGAAGTGGATGCAGTCTTCGTAGTTCCTCAAGGTGATCTGGCATCAAAATGCCCTCCGCACATTCACTGTTATTCTCTCTAAGTGCAAAGGACAGAGCTTCAAAGCAGGTCAAAGCACTTCCACTGTTGTTATTCAGTTGATTTGGCCTCTTTCAAACAATGTCCGGCCAATTTATAGCTACTCAGAGATGCTTTTACTCCTGGTGAGTGCATCCGCTGTCTGTGAAGTCCACCAGGTGTATGATGGGTAAAGTAGTCCCAGGTGGGTGGATAGGGTTATAGATGCTATGCTAGGTCCAGAAGATCAATTCAATCATCTTTATTGAATGCTTATGGCTTGCTAAATTACATCACAGGCAATATAACAATTTGCATGTGTGACCCTTATATTAATATGATGTTAAGATAATCTATACAAGTATTCAAAGGTGCACTGTGCAGCTCGCAACCTGCTTGTTTCCATAGAAATGTAATTGCTTGGAATGTTCCACAGTATAGCATTACATCTTGATGGAGAAAAGCTCTTGGTGCCACCAGGTCAGGTTGCTGGTACAATTTCTTGAGAGGTGATCACGCTCACGGTAAAAATGTTTCATTTTCACTTGTAATGGAATAAATGCTATACAGTATAGACAACTTTAATAGTATATTATGGAACATTCCAGGCATAACAATATATGCTGCGTCCAATAAGAAAGGTTACTCAGTGTACCTTTATGCGTACCTTTAAGAGGATGAAACAAGGACGTTATAGCTCCAGAGACTGCAGCCATAATAGACAGCAAGCCATTTGATATGTGACATCAGTCTGCAGTCACCGCTGCATCTTTAAAGGTCCTATATATTACACAAAATTGACTCTAGTGAGCTTTAAGGCATGTTAGAATGTTGTTCCTCCTCAAAAACATACCTGGAGTTGTGTTTTGTTTCATTCACACATGTCATGTAGTGGTAATTTTCAAGTTTACAGCTACCTTGTACCTTTTGTTCAGTAGAGATTGGGAAATCCAGGGAATGATCCAAATGATTCTAGTGAAGTTTAAAAACACAGTGGAGCAATTCCTGTTTTACCACATGACAAGGTGGAAGGTGGAACGGAGTGTTTTCTGTTTGAGAGAAAAGCTAAGCCAAAACACAACACCAGGTATAATAATATATGTTTTTAATAACATAACAGTATATAGGGCCTTTAATTTATTTATTGGTCTAAATTGTACCTTACCAGTGTAACTTCACAGTGCAACTACTGAAGTGTGATGTGTGCTTTTATTACAAAGACTATGGCATGCTCTTATACACTGGGAGACTGACATGTAATAAAATAAAAACATACCATATTGAACTTTGGCGGTGCCCTTTCACGCCACAGGCTGCATTACAGTTCTGGGTCACTTGTCAGTATCAAGCCCTGCTCTGAAACATGCTGAATACGCTGTATGCTAACACAGTTCAACTTCTAAATACACAAGTAAAACACACATCCCATGGGGGGCGCCACGGCAACAACAATATTCAAATAACTGCAAATCAGCCGAGAATTAGCCCATTTCTGTTTACATCGCAACAAATTGCTTTTTCTATCTCGCACTGCTATGTAACGTTTGACTTATATGTGATGATGAAACACAACCTAATGAGAAAGGCTAATAAGCAACCAAACCAGACCAAGTTACAGGTCAGATCTGTGGAGAGGCTATGTCACTCACAGTCAGTATACATATTTTCCTAGGTATTTCTAAGCTATAAAACCACCTGTAATTGAAGAAATATAAAATAAAGCTGTTTAATGTCATACTGCGGAACATTCCAGGCAGAGGAGGTGACAGACCCTCTACCAGAAAAGTTACATCATGGACCATTAATGTTTATTTTTAGCATTAAAGTTAACATTTGCATAGCATTATACTTATACTTATAACAATTAAGGCTAAACTATAAATTGGGAAAACAAGAATTCTTACTTTGTGCAGATGCTAACACAGTTCAAATTCTAAATACACAAGTAAAATACACATCCCACGGGGGGCGCCACGGCAACGGCAATGACAACATCCTCAAATCTGCCGAGAATTAGCCCATTTCTGTTTACATCATAACAAACTGTTTTTTCATACATCTCGCATCGCTATTTATCGTCAGACTTATATGTGATAATGAAACGAGAGCTAATGAGGAAGGCTGGAGTATAAATAAATAATACAAAAATACAAAAATAAATTGTGGGAAGATTCACGCCTGTAGCGGTGTTAGCACAGTGACTAGCGTGCATTTTGCATTTTTACCCTAACAGCGAGGATCATTTCTAGTCACTGCCTCTAATTAGGAGTTTACATATGCCGAGGGTGCAAATCCCTATAGGAGTCTTAGCTTATTAGCAAAAAGAATGCGTGAAGTCAAGCAAAGGTGGAAGAAAAAAATTTCTAAATAAATTCTCATAATGAGGTTAATTTCGTTGGACATTTTCACCCACTCTTTTGCACATTTTTGGCGTATCTGACATAACTTGAGCTGACGTAAGTAATTTGGAGGCTATCAGAGTCAAAGATCCAATTAAGTTCTTTCTATTTGCATCACTCCTCATCACTCCGCAGTTATTCAAGGAGATTTGGGGCCAATGACATCATCTTCAAGACAGGTTCATTTCTATGTGGGATTATAACACACCAATGTCACTTCAAACTCTTATTAATTATTCGCCTGGTGTTGAGAATTCACATTTTTCCACAGTATTTCCTTTATTAAAATGTGATTGTTTTCTGAGAGGTTTTGTCAATATTTTAAAGGTGAACTGTATAACTTTTCTAATGTAGGGCCTCTTGCCAGCTTGTCTTGCCTTGGATGTTCCACAGTATGGCATTAAACATTAATCCATTTATTCAGTTACAGTTTTTGTTTTTGTCAAAAATACCTTGGAAAATGTGTTGTGAGCAGGTATACCTCTCCACAGATCTAACCTGTAACTTGACCTTGCCACCTGTCTGTCTCCACAGAGTGAGAGAAGTTTAAAGTGTGATGGAGTAACACTGTGAAAAATTCCAAGCAAAGCGATAACATCTCCATGGAGACAAAGAGGTGGAAGGCTCTTTGCCAGAAAAGTTACGCAATGCTCCTTCAAAGCTTCTAAAGATTCAAACAATTTTGTGTAATTAATGTCTATTTGTAGCATTTTGCATACCTCAGTTATAGCAATCTTACATTTATTCAATTAAATATGCCTTGGAAAAACATGTATTCTTTGTGTGGACTCACCTCTCCACAGATCTAACTTGTAACTTGGTATTGGGGTGTAATATGCTTGTGTCCAAGGAGATACATACATTTAATAACACATTGTGGAACATAGAAACAAGCATGACCCAGTGGGAGTTGGTGGTATGATTTTCTGGGGGGGCGCCTAGGCTAAAAGTATATAAATAAATATATGTGTTATATATAGGCTATAGTTTTATAACGAATGCCAGAGACAGACATTTGGTCACTATTGGCTGAACTGTATCTTGAATGAATATAAATCATTGTCTCATTTCATCAGTGCCCTGTCCTACGCTTGCACGGTGTTTGGTTATCACAATTGAACATAATGCACAGCCAAGCACAAAGTTTACGCAGCAGCACAACCTGATCCACCACTGCTCACAACCAGCCCCAACAACCAGTCCCAACGACACAACCTGAGACACCGCTCATGACCAGCCCCAACCACATCAGCAAAACTACAATAAGAGGCTAGGGTCACAACATGAACACATGGCATCAGCCCCGCTTCTACAGAACACCGGAGCAGCTGCGTCGTACCCACAAGCTCATTTAAGCATTATTTATCTGTGAGGCTCCGTCCTCAGATTTGCCCCAAACTAACAAAAACAGAGTGAAGACTGAAGCAGAGTGTATTCTCTATTTTCTGTCCAGTTGGTTCTGTCTCCAATAGTGTATTATTGTCCAATATGAAGAGATGAAACTGGTTCAAGTCCTGGTCCAGTCAGGAGCCGAGTGCATGAGCTAGTCGTAAAACTAGTCTTAATCCTACTCCCCACTTAAATCTGAAAGTTACAACCAGTCCACTAGGGCACCAGGTAGACTTAAGCCCTGACAGAGGCTGATAGAGCAGCGAGCAAGTGCCCTGGCCCGGCAACGAAAGCAAGTGCACCGGGTCCAGGCAGGTCTGTGTCTGTGCATCCTCTGCTTTGGTCTGAGGAACGGTGTCTCTCCTTGCACTCTCCTGTGTGGAGGTTTAGGGGAAAGTAAGTAGCCGCCATTAGCCAGTGTGTGAATCAAAATAAGAGTCGTATCACCACAGCCAAGGCACACATTTCAGCTTAATGCTTCTTTTCTTGCTTGGCAGAAGGGTTCCAGTGAAGAGAAGACATATTACTCCCTAAAAACTGTTCCTCGGACGCACATAATGCATAATGTAGTACTGTAGCACATAGCACTGTTGTTATCCATTCATTCGCCTATAGTAGTAACATGCTGCCAGTGGAGAGTTGGGGCTGGACAGGAGAGAGCAGCACACTAAATCACAATAGGTCAGGTGTGTGAAAAACGTTTATGAAAACCAATCACTTGAATTGAGTTCGCCGCAACCCTACACCCCCAAGATGTACTTCAGGGCTGCAATGTAAAGTAATGAAGCAATGTACTGATGTCATATTTTCTCAAAATGTCAAGCTCTTCCATAGGACTCCATTGAGTTCGCTGGACCAGAGCGACACATAAAGCAAATAAAGTGATATGAGCACATTTAACATGATAAAAATATATAGGTCAAGTTAGGGAGTGTGGCGCACTTGCACCCTATATTGCCCAGCCCCCACTGGGCAGACCCTCCACCAGTTAATTTAAAGGTGCATTGTGTACCTTTTCTTGTTTACATAAAGATTATTATTGTGCTGCTTGGAGTGTTCCACAGTATGGCATTACACTTATTTACCTCAACTAAGCACAAGCGACACCACAAGGCCAAGTTACAGGGACAGATCTGTGGAGAGGCAAGCTCACTCACAGTAAGAAGGCATGTTTTTAAATCAATAATTGAGTAAATTCAAGGTGGATAGTTTAACACCATACTGTGGAACATCAAGACAAAGCAGGTGGCAGACCCTTCACCAGTTAGTTACATAGTGAATTTAAACACTAGTGATCCAATATTTCTTCAGCTTTTTCTTCACCAGTTTAGTACTTGGTTTTATAGATGCACATACACACAAAAAACTAAACTTGTATTATTATATCTTTCATCGCTGTTTTTTGTCCAGGTCTCTGCATCTGTAATTACAATCAGCAGAGGCAGGGTCAGCACTGAAGCACACACAACACACAGAATACAGCTCTGACACGTGCACGCTGCATAAGCCAGGGCCCTAATCTGCAGATGTTATCCACACTCTTATCTGCATGTACTGAGTCACCACATTGTGCATGCAAATGTGCCCAGCCAGGAACAAACCAACTAAAAGCAAGACATAAGCAAAGAGAGGACAGTATAGTGAAACAAAGGGATGATTGTAAGGCAACTGGGAGCTCAGAATTCTTCTAAGAAAATATGTGGATTTCAAAGTAGTGAAAAACCAAGGCCAAACCAGGGCACAACTATTATTTAAATTATTCTCTGACTCATGTAAAATCAAGAGCTATAATCTCATTTATTTCGATAATTGTTCCACTTATCCATTGATGTTACATGAATTGCATAAAAAGTGAGATTTACAAAGGAAAAATGATTAGAACTAAATACTTTTTGAGACTACTGGCTTTCAGGGTTTTAACTACTCCCATCTCTTTCTGTGCTTTACAATTGATATAAAAACTAAAAATCATATGTTATTGCAGTTATTATCTATGAGTCTGTCCCTCTTTTACTACAATTTGGACTAAACTGGGACTTAATCAGGACTAAACCAAAAATAAACCAGACGTAAACCAAAACTAGACTAGAGCTAAACCATGACTGGTGTATTGTGTAACTTTTCTAGTGGAGGGTCCGTCAAATGCTTTTCTCCATCAAAAAAATTGCTTTGTTTGGGATAATATTTCACAGTACCTTTCTATATATCAGACCAAACCAGACCAAGTTACGGGTCAGATCTGTGGCAAGGCAATGTCTGCAGAATGCCTGTTTTTTTTTAGTTATTTTTGCGCTTTAAAGCCACCTGTAATTGAATAAATGTAAGATAGATCTGTTTAATGTCATTTTGTGGAAAAGGCAAAGCAATGACATATCCATAGAAATAAACAGGTGATCCGAAAACCAAAAAGTTACATAGTGCACCTTTAGCAAGAAATTAACAATTACCCCAGTTAAAAATGAAAGGACAAAAAAGGTTGTAAATAAGGACTTCCAAATATATCTGACAAATGATTGATGAAAAAATGAGTGGAAATTACAATTGTTCATCCTAGTTCTGCCAAAAGTCAGCATCACACTCAAATGAATGTTGTCATTGAATTTAATTAGCTGATGAAACAAGCCTCCAGGCCTCCAAATACAAGTGTCAAGATAATAATTCGGTTGCTTTTACTCTCAGAATTAACTGTCACACGACAATGGAAGATAGACAGAACAATAGAACAATAGAGTACAGTAGTCAATGCAAGGACTTGACTGTAAGGACAATATAAATATAAATTTAGACTTAGACAAACTTTATTGATCCACAAGGGAAATTATTTGGACACAGTAGCTCACACCATATTAGAATAACAAAGAGAAATGGTAAAAATAAATTGTAAATAAGTAGCAGAAATAGCAAGAGACAAATAAGGCAAAATAAATGTATATGCACAAGTAAAAATAAAATATTCATTCATTCATTTTCTTCCGCTTTTCCATTTTCTGGGTTGCGGGGGCAGCAGTCCAAGCAGTGTTCTGCTGCCCAGAACACAATGCACCAGCCCCCATGAATCCTTCCGCAGGTGGTGGGTCCACAGGAGGACGGCTCACGTCACAACGGGCCTTGATGTATCTTCTGCCATGGGGGCTACCAGTGTCCACAGACACTGGGGGCGAGGTGGGGTTAAGTGTCTTGCCCAAGGACACAACGGCAGCGCTCATCTGTGGGAGCTGGGATCATATGCGGTCAACCCATCAAGAGCGGGATTCGAACCGCTAACCCCTGGATCACGAGACATATGCTCTACCACTACTGCCGCCCCCCAAAAATAAAAAAAAATATAATAAAATATATAATATATAATATAAAAATTAAAAAATATAATATAAAAAATAAATATAGTACTAAATAATAATAATAATAATAATAATAATAATAATAATAATAATAATAATAATAATAATAATAATAATAATAATAATAATAATAATAATGGAAGGTACAGTACTTGGTCATGTAAAAGGATTGGTAACAGAGAATTGCTGTGATAACCCTGCATACGATTACTTTTAACTTTTCTTTCCCCTTTCTTTTTTTCTCATATCTGTTCTGATATGGCTGGACCATGCATGCCCCTGATTGGCTAAGACCCTTGTCAATCACACCCATCTGAAAATGTGGAGATTACAGGTGCATTGTGTAACTTTTTTCTGGCAAATGCTTTTCTCCATGGAGATGTTATTGTTTTGTCTGGAATGTTTGACAGTATGGTATTAAGCCTTTGTATCATCATGGAGGCCAAACTAGACCAAGTTATAGGTCAGATCTGTGGAGAGGCAGAATGTATGTTTTTGTTAGTATTTTTGAGCTATAAAACCATTTGTAATTTAATAAATATAAAGTAGAGTTGGTTAATGATACACTGTGGAACATTGCAGGCAGAGCAATGACGTCGGACCCCAACTAAAAAGCTACATAGTGCACCTTTAGATGGACCAGGCTCACATCTTCGTAAAGTATTGAAGAAGTGTGCATTCTCAAATGTAAATGTAAACCAAAAACTAGCATCTTGTTTTACCAACTCTGACTCAAATGATTATATAACAACAGAAAAAAGAACATCAACGGTTTACAAGCGCATTACAATTTGGACATCATTCATGCTTATGCTTTGGGCAGCATTCAAAACAAAATAAATTAAACAGAGCAATTTAATAAAGAAGACACAACCTCACCAATGAAAATGAATAGTAAAAATGTTCAATTAGGAAAATGGGGCAGTCTTTGTGTGTAATCAATCAGCACACTGTCTTCCGGCACAGCAGGCTTTCTACCTCGGGCTTGTTCAAATGGCTCCCTCCCAGTCAGGCCAGGCTAGCGTTACTTTGTATGGTTTGCACACTGCACATTAGTGATGCAGATCTCCTCTGCTCTCTTCATCTCTTTTTTGTCACTGCTGCCTGTCAGCTCATCTGCTCCAATAGCCCTCAATGTGGGTAAAAGCAAGCCCTCTGTGTGGTAAAAGTAGTCAAGCTCAGAACCTGTGTACATACAGTATTTTTCAACCTCATTTCAATATTTTTGTGAGGAACTGACAGATCAACCATTATACTGATTGTGTACGTGTACCCAAGCCAAAGCTATATCTTTTATGCAAGAATATGTTTTATTATAGTGGCATGAAGCTCTTTAGCATCAACTTGATTTATTTATTTATAACAAATCATTAACTACAATTAAAGTTTAAATAATGATTCTGTTTATATGCATGCCATTAAATGCTGATCGTTGTCTCAACCCTGGAGTCTTGGAATTTGCATGTGAAGATCTAAATCTGATAATCTTGTGTGAGTAATCTCTGTTTAGACCTCTAATTCTGAAAAAAAAAACAAAAACAAAAAACAGTTCATGATAATGCCTTATAGCTCTTTATAGTAAATGGTCACAGTCAAGTGTCTAGCTCAAGGACACAACAGCAGCATTCATCTTTGGGGACTTCAATCACATGCCACATCGAGACCAGGATTCGAACCACCAACCTTCAGACTCTATCACCTGAGCTACTGTCACCCACTTTAACAACACATTTTACTGTCCAATAAACGTACGATAACTAATTGATGAAGTGAAATGCTTTCTTGCTTGCTCTCCAAGGTCTTAGCAAGGAGTTTGTTCAATACTCAGGTCAACCAATGTGATTTCCTCCACTGTACAAAAATTGACATACTGGCTCATTTCTTATTTGTATGTTGATTTAAAATGTTAAAAATGACTTTCATCTGTCTTCCTATAGTCTGTGGTTTACCCTTTTTACTGCTAGAACTGATCTCCACAACCCCTAATAGAAGACAATGAAAGAGGACACATGACAAAATGAATTACTATTTGGTTAAGGGCCCATATGAAATGCATCACGTCTAGACTGTATAGGCTATTTACGAGCTTGCTCTAACACTATTACGCAGTCATAACGAATAGTAGACTATATGAATATTTAAAGTCTATGCTATAAACAGGACAATTAAAAAGCTCTTCATGGGGATAGTAGGTTTTAAAAGCTCTACAGAGTGCGTGTCACGACTCGACCACACGAGACACTTTCTCCGCCTGATGTCTATGTAGCCGCTAATGGGTCAAATACATCACATTAAGCACTTATAAAACAAAAGTCAATATTGAGCTGGATGGGGCTGCTTCTCACTCCTGGGTGTGTACAGTGAAGATTCCCTTTTACTATTGCTGCAAAAAGGACTAAATGGGTGCCAAATTCTGGAATGTATTCAGAAACTAACACATGTTGGTTTAGTTCTGGTCTAGCCCTGGTCTAGTCCCAGGTTTAGTCCCAAGGTTGAGTCCCAGTTCTGATGTGATACATGAACAGGGCTCTCAAGTCTCACGCATTGAGAGTGTGACACACGCAATTCGACGTGTTCACACGCTCACACGCCACACAGGGCATTTCTCACGCTGATTTATTTATTTATTTATTTTTTTTGTGCCCAGAAAATCGGTCTGTGTGGCTCAGTTTATGCAGGCACCGCGCGTTTTCAGCGAAAAAAACTCCCCCGCTCCCCCCTGCCCCGCTCCCCGGAAAAAAATCTCAGATATCAGGCGCCGCGCCCTTTTCAGCCAATCAGAAAATAGATCTGTTCTGAACAGGAGGAGATGATAAAACAAACTGAGAACCATCAGGTAATAACTTAATTTATATAACTCTCATTAGTTGCTTTGTAGTTTAAGTTTGCTCTTTAGACAAACATTTACACAGGGCTCTCAAGTCTCACGCATTGACACGGCATTTTGCTCGCAATTGAAGCGCCCCCCTCCTCGTGAAAAATTGTTCACTCGCACCACCCCCCCCACCCCCACCCCCACCCCCGCTCCTCGGAAATTACGCAGTCTCACGCACGACCGCGCTCAAAACTTGAGAGCCCTGTACATGAACACAGCTTGTATTACAAATTTGTATTGTGAATCTAAAACTTATCGTAGTTTGGTCGTGGTTTGAGACCAGTTTTAGTCCAGATGTAGACTTGGTTTGGTCCTGTTCTAGTCCTGGTTTAGTCCTGCACTAGTCCTGATTTAGTCCTGATCTATCCCAAGTTTAGTTTCTGATTTCCTCTCAGTTTTGATGTGATGTGTGAAGGCACTGCTGGATGATAAGCATTTGCATTTTGAAACACCTATCTTGAGTTTTATCCTGATTTGTGTCCAGTTTAGTCCAGATGTGGACTTGGTTTGGCTCTGTTCTAGTCCTGCTTTACTTCTGCTTTAGTCCTAGTTTAGTCCTGGTTTAGTCCTGGTTTAGTCCTGATCTAGTCCAGATTTAGCTCCAGGTTCAGTCTCAATTTTGATGTGATGTGTAAATGCATTGTTGGATGATAAGTATTTGCATTCTGAAACGAAAACCTATTTTGGGTTTGGTCCTTGTTTGCGTCCAGTTTAGTCCAGATGTGGACTTGGTTTGGCCCTGTACTAGTCCTGGTTTAGTCCTGGTTTTCGTGCATTCTTAGATGACAAACATTTTTCTTCTACAAAGAAATATAACACTAGTATTCACTGGTTTTAGCTTCCTTTTGAGGACATTTTGAGGACTTTTCCAATTCAAAAGATAATATATTCTGTTTTAAATTGTGTATCTATAGCAACGGCCCTACAGTTTCATCACTCTAAAACCCATGGACAGATAAAGCAGGAGTGGGAGAGATTACGTATTGTTTGAGAATTGATGAAGTCACAGTGGGTGTTCAGCTTGTCAGAATCTTTCATTGACAATTAAAAGCTCTAATCTCATAAAGGACGAACATCTCCTCGTGCAGAACTGTCTGTCAGCTTCAGTTAACCATGTACTGGTGAAGGGCAGTGAGGAGGACAGTGCAGTGTGGAAGAAAATGAGGAAGTCAAGAAATGCTGGTTCCCATTAAAGGTGAATTGTGTAACTCTTCTGGTGAAGGGTCCGTCAAATTCTTTTCTTCATGGAGCTCTTAACGCTTTGTCTGGAATGTTTCACAGTATGGTATTAAACATTTCAATTACTGTGAAGACTAAACCAAGTTAAGTCTGCAAGTCTGTCAGAATGCCTGTTTTTCTAGCTGTTTTTGAACTATAAACCATTAATAAAAGAGCTGTTTAATGTCATACTGTGGAACAATCCAGACAGAGCAATGACATATCCATAGAAACAAGGCTTTGCAGATAACGATAGTAAAATTAGGTTTAGTAAAACAAAGTACTTGTTTTTCAAAGTAAAGCATACAGTATCCAAAGTTAAGAAAAGGCAGTTGAAAAAAATCTCGAGACAGACCAGAATAAAGGATTACGTAAGCCAAAATATGTGGACCAGACGCACAATGGTGGATGAAATACTAGAAAATGATGATATAGTTTTGTTTTCATCAAAGCTTCTATATCATCCCAAAACTTTATTTAAACCACAAAACACAGCTTTAATTATTATTATATTTTTTTATTTTGATTCTAAAACATGGATGCAATCTTGGGCACAGAGAAATTCACCTTTGGGGGACTTTAATGATCTATTAGTGTTTTGTAGTTTAGTTCGCCATATGAATGTATAGGTGTCATTTTCGAGAACAGACGCTGAGCAAAAGGGGTGTATCACAAATGGACACTAGAGAGGGTAACTCACCATGTCCAGAGCGGAGCGAGGCTGGGGAGCGGTAAATAGAAACAGGTGGTGGGTGATGCCCCGGGGGACTTTGTGGGCGCTTTGGGTGCTCGGGTCGGGGCAGGGCGTGGGGCAGGGTGGGTGCTCCCTGGGTGGGGGAGAGGAGCTGGAGGTCCGACGAGGATGAAGACGAAGCTCCAGCGTAGCCCAGACACAACCATGCCAACAGAACGCCAAGACGCCACATCCAGAAGAGCCTTCCCTCCGCTGGCTTTCCTATGGGGAGCATGTCTCACCCCCCCACGGTATTCACAGCAAGTAGTGCAAATCTCAAAGGAAGGAATCTCAAAAGAAGTGATCCGACTGTGAAGATGCAAACTCCATAGCATGTATGAATAAAATAGTATCCGGAGGTCCTTCTCTCTTTCTGTCAACTCCACTGGTTCTCCTGGTGCTCCTGCAAGCTTTCCAACTCTTCTGAACAAAATCAAACCAAAATATGCTCAGAGCTGCTACGTCTCTGCTCCCTTAATGTAAGCGGTGATAACTGATCCACCTGGCTTGCGTTCCGATGTGGTCCTGTCTTCTTTTCAGCAGCGGCATGCGTGAACGAGAGAGGGGAAAAGGAGAAAAAAGGGCTCCCCGTGCTCCTCGCGCTCCTCTGCACGCGCTCTGCAAAGATCCACACAACAGCGTCTGTAGAGCTGTGGAGCTCGGAGGGGAGGGACGGAGAGAGAGAGCCAGAGACTGACTCCGCTGCCAACTGTCAGTGTGCTGTCTGCTATTACACACGCATCCCCGGCTCCAGGATGACCCAGCGCACTTTAGAATACCCAAGATTTCCAATTTTTTTTTTTCATTTCATTCACTTTTCATGCTGATTTTTTCACCCTTTTCTCAGAACCCCTTCAGTAAAAGTGCAGACCCATGCACTGCCTTGTTAACCCAAATTGATATCTTATTAGAGTCTGCAGTAAGATCGAAAAGCTTCACGATTTGCAGACAGAGATTTGCGAAGAGAGGGAAAAGAGAGAGAAGGAGAGGGAAGGAGAGAGGACGGAGAGTGGGTGGTTTACACAGGTGAAACTAAGCGAGTATGATGGGGTGGGGAGGAGATGGGAACAGCGAAAGGGGGAGGAGAGAAGCTGAGAAAAGGGCCAGCCTATGCAAATCCTCCCAGCACGGTGAGCAAATCAGGGAGGCAGGCAGCCACTGCAGAGGAGTGCGCTGCTTTAGACACAGCCAGGAGAGCAGCAGCCAATGGATAAAAGAGAAACAGTCCCAAAGTGCTATGAGCATTTGATGGGAGAAGCACATCTGGTCTGTCAAAATTCTACAAGCGTAACACATGGAATTTAATAGCCTCTGAAAATGAGTTAAATCTTCTCTGAGTCTAGGATTAGTGCTCAGTTATTTATTTTACTTTCATTTATTACTTTATTTGGTCACAGAAAATGCACATTAATAATTGGGCTGTTGTGATTCAGTTGTTTAGGTGATTCATTGGTTGATGGCGTTTCAGACTTAGACAGAAAAGACAGAAAGATGACATTGAATGGAATTTGAGTTTAAAATGGTCTTCAGTGCATGTCTGAGAACATTGACATTGAATAAATTTAGCAAACATTTTATTAAATTAAGAAAATATAATAGTTAGACTTGGCCACATACTAAACTGATTTATTTTTGCAAAAGAAGCTCTGGCACTTATTTTATTCGTCAACTTCATTTAAAAACATATGCACAACACCAGTAAGACGAATGCATAGAGTTAGCTGGGGTTTTGGAAGAGTGGACAGTTCAATCTTTCTTTACACTAAAAAAGCTGCTGTATAACAGTACTGGTGTATACATACAGTATATACAATTATTTTTGCCATTTCATTGATTTAATAGACATATGCCATAAGTACAAGATAAAACCTTTTTGTTTAAATGAAATAAAACAAAGATAATCTAATAAATAACAGAAAATGCAAGACAAAATGAAATAAGTATGGTTTGGGGGGGGGGTCAACGAGATGTGACCTTCCTCTGATGCCCCATGAAACCCCCATGACTTAAAGGTCCCATGGCATGAAATTTTCACTTTCTGAGGTTTTTGAACATTAATGTGAATTCCCCTACCCTGTTTAGGGCCACCCCCCATGGTTAAAAGTTGTGAAATGTCTAAACTGAGCATTTGCGATCCTTTTCTGCGTTACAAAAAATCGGAGCTCAAACGGGCGAGTTTGAACAAGGCACCTTATTGACGTCAGATCGAAAAAAGAAATGCAAATGCAGTTCCACCCCCGTCTGTCTGAACTCAGCGTCTCTGTAAATCACGCCCAGAGAGTTTGGACTGCGAATGCGCTAGGCCAGGGGTCTTCAATGTTTTTCAGGCCAGGGACCCCCAAACAGATGGCGAACTGGGCCAGGGACCCCCTACTATATATACGGCATAGAATTGTGTTTTATATTAAATTGAGCTTAGTGTCATGTATAAACATTGCTACTCTGTTATGGTACATCCAATACAAGGAAATAATACACAGGTTAATACTGTATTTTACACTATAAAATATAAAATTATATTATTTTAAAGTGAAATCAAAAGATTTTGCGACCCCCCTGCAGTACCTCGGCGACCCCCCTAGGGGTCGCGACCCCCCTGTTGAAGACCTCTGCGCTAGGCAATGCGAAATGCGTTTTTTTATTTGCCTGGAGGCACGTCCGAGTGTTTCTAGGCTCGGAAGTCCTTTATCTGAGCCTCTGGACCTTTGAACAGTAGTGGTTTAATTTTATTTTATGTGGAAATGTGTTTATTTTTCAATGGAACGCTTCAAATCTCTCCCCCGTGCAAAAACAAGGAAATGGATCAGCTGTGGGCTGACAGCGGAGACCGGAGCGTTTGGCCACGCCCCCACCCTCTACTATTGACCAGCTTTTTTCTCCTCATTTGCATTCAAGCAACAACGCCCAGAATAAAGAGTTTGAGAGAGATATTTATGACTCTTTCTCTTCTTATCTCTGTTTCTCATGCACTGAGTGTTGATTTTGAAGAAGGATTCATTTACAGTATTAGGGAACCATTAAGGAGCCATATAAAAGCATCAAGAAATACCATGTCATGGGATCTTTAAAACATATTGTAACTAAATGAAAATCCAATGCCTTACATCACAGCCCATTACAAAAACAATAAACGCATGGACAGTATTGCAAATCCTGTCAATCTTTGTATTTTCAGGTCTCTGGGGTTTGCTGGAATAAACATGGTCTGTCTTCCATTTGCACTTTAATCATGTGGTCTGTCGTGGCATAATTTGATGTAGCATTTTTCCAGCTAACCTTGTACATCAGTGGAGGGACAGCTATCGCGTTGGGGAACCAATTGTTTTCAGGGGGCTAATACGCACTGGTCAACATGTATTCCGTGTCTTATTAGAAACAGCCGTCAGGGCAATTATTGTTCCAGTTTCCATGAGGGCGGAACAATGAGATTATGTTTCAGGGGCAAATGACTGACAGAAGGAGTGTATTGATCCGTGTCCAAGGAAAACTGTACAACGCAAGACAATTAGAAGAAATATGTAAAGGAATGCACAGAATAGAATAGTGTTTTATCAGCAGTGTAGAGAAGCGTCAAATTCATTCAGACAAAGTAATAACATCCACACAGAGAAAAGCAGATGGAGGAGCCTCCTTCAGAAACATTACACAGTGCACCTTTAATATTAACAAACAAGACATATTTTGACAAACAATTTCCTTTTCAAATGTATGAACTTTCTACTCCAAGCCACGTTTTTAATGATTAGCTGTAGACCTTTCATGAATATGTGAATTACAATTAAAATTTGATAACTTTAATAAACTCTTAATTTTAAACCAGAGGGACTATAAACCTAGACGAGGGGACCTTTTTTACTCACACACCTTGGATACTGTACTGAAGGAGTTGGGCTGCAGGTGGCGCTGTCCTGCCTCTACCAGTGAAAGTATAGCCACAGTATAGTAACACAACATCACGTGACCACTCACTGTCAAAACTGTCACATAATGATAACAATGATGAACAAAATGAAGAAAAACAAAAAAACTGAAAAATCCTGTGGTAAAGTTGGGTAGTGTTAAATATGAAAATAATAAAAAAAATCTTGAACACACATTGTCCAAGCAGCATAAATATTCAATGTGGTACACCATCGCGTATAAAAATAGCTGGACATACGTAAGTGTATTTAAGTCTCTTCATGGCCAGTTCATCAATGTTAATGCCTTTGCTAATAGCCTTATAAACAGGGACGTGCACAGGAATTTTGAGGGGCAGTTGCTCTGACCTGAAAAAAGGGCAAACCAACCCCCCCACCCGGGGGAAAAAAAAATCACAGGTTATATGAAGCGTCTGGAGGAGGCTTGTGGCTGCTCCTCGTCTTAAATGTAATGTAATTATGAAAAATTGCCAGTAGTAGGCTAAAATATGAGTCTGATTAATTAATCAATTAGCCTACACACATCTTTATCACAATGCAACATTTCTGTCTCACCTGCTGGTTGGCTTTTTCTTAGCCACCCCTGTAGTGATGTGCTACCCTTTGCTGCATCCCTGAGGGTTTTCTCTCTTTCCTGCAATGGCCTCTTTTCCATGGGCATCACATAACATAACACACATTACCCAAAATAATAAAAATTTAGTCATTCAACCATTTTGAATGAACAAATTCATGTGATGCATTACTTCCATCATTCATTCTGCTTGCTAAAACGAAATGTTAGAAACTGCAGACATGTTGCTTAGTCATTTGTTATACATCTCAATCTCACCTTTTACGACAACCGCAACAATCTCTTTCCACATGCAGGCTCGGGTCAGGTGCCAGTCACGTGTATTAGCAGTGGGCACTGATCCCACGGCCCCGGGAAGCCGCGAAGAGGCAAAGTCCGGGCAGGAGGCGCTGTGAAGCACGCAGTCGGGGTGGCGTGCCACCAGCCTTTCCTGGCCAACCCAGAGCTGGTCGCGGCACACTGCTGCAGAAGAAGTGCGCTCGGCGGGGGCCGGCGACACCCAGGGAGAGGTCCCACAAGAGGATCCTCCCTCACCGGGCGGCCGTCCCTTGCCCACCGAATCCCCTGGGTGGACCACGTGGACCCCACCCGTTTACCTCTAAACGATTTCACGTCCTCTTGAACGCTCTCTTCAAAGTTCTTTTCAACTTTCCCTTATGGTACTTGTCGACTATCGGCCTTGTGTCGGTATTAAGCCTTAGACGGACTTTACCATCCGCTTTGGGCTGCATTCCCAAAGAACCCGACTCCGAGAAGGACCTTGGCGCGACGGGGGCCGTTACCGGCCTCACACCGTCCACGGGCTGAGCCTCTATCAGAAGGCCCCCGATCGACACCGGGCAAGCGGACTTCTGTACGCCACATTTCCCGCGCCTGCTCGTCAAATGGGGATTCGGCGTTGGGCTCTTCCCTCTTCGCTTGCCGCTACTGAGGGAATCCTGGTTAGTTTCTTTTCCTCCACTTAATTCTTAAATTTATTATATCATTAATATTCTTAAATTCAGCGGGTAGTCTTGTCTGATCTGAAGTCGTAATCGGATGGAGCGGGGACGCGGGGTCTCCGGATGGGCTCACGGAGCTCCGGTGACCGCCGGTCGCAGAGTGGTCCGGCTCGCGAGTGAATGAGGCTGCTTTTATTTTAGGAAAAATGTTTTGAGTGGTGATTTTTTGTTTTCAGCGATTGAGCAATTTATTTTTATTTATTTATTTATTTTTTTTTCGACTCGGAAGGGCAACGTCAGTCCAGGAGGGCACAGGGGCAGTTGCCCGGGCAACCTGAGCAACCCCCCTGTGCACATCCCTGCTTATAAACCACAGGAATGCCAGTGGCACACTATGTATTTGTAATGGCAAAACTGCGATTCACAATTGGTTTAACTATTTTTATATGTTAATATGTTGATATCCATAAAAGCCATTACAAAAAGGGCTATAATAAAATTGCATCAAAAATTCTGCACACGTTATCTTCAAAATACCCCACAACCATCCTAAAATTAGCATACCTCTTTGTTATATTGTTATATTACATATTCTTTGTTTCAAATTTTGGAAACCATTTTTAAAACGCTTTTCAAGACCACTATAGGATGGCAATACTCACATAATTGCTGCTTAAAGTTGTCTAAATGGAACTGTTATTTCTTTGCCTGGAACTTTCCACTCTTGGTTTGATTAAATGGTGTCTTTATAGCACAGAAATACCTTGAAAATATGCATTGATTCTGTGTCTGCGTGTTGCTTGGCCAAATAGTGTCACTTGCTTGTCTCCAGGGAGATAAGCATGCTTTAGTTTACTTAACATTCCTGGCAAGGCATATAGCATATAACATTTCCAAGAACACAAGCAGGTGGTGGGTCATCAACAGCACATTCATTTACATACACTCAACAAAAATATAAACGCAACACTTTTGTTTTTGCTCCCATTTTTCCTGAGATGGACCCAAAGATCCAAAATTCACTCCAGATACACAACACTACCATTTCTCTCAAACATTTTTCACAAATCTGTCCAAATGTGTGACAGCGTGCACCTCTGCCCCACCGAGACAATCCACCCCACCTCACAGGTGCGCCACATCAAGATGCCGATCCGACATCATGATCAGTGCACAGGTGCGCCCCAGACTGCCCACAATAAAAGGCCACCCCGAAATGTGCTTTTTTTTTTTTGCTTTGCTTTTTTGCTTTATTGGGGGTCTGGGGACTCAGAACCAGTCAGTATCTGGTGTGACCACCATTTGCCTCATGCAGTGCAACACATCTTCTTCGCATAGAGTTGATCAGATTGTCAATTGTGGCCTGTGGAATGTTGGTCCACTCCTCTTCAAAGGCTGTTATGGACGAAGAACACAGGTGCATTTTATTGATGGCATTTTGAATGCACAGAGATATCGTGATGAGATCCTGAGGCCCATTGTTGTGCCATACATCCATGAACATCACCTCATGTTTCAGCAAGATAATGCACGGCCCCATGTTGCAAGGATCTGTACACAATTCTTGGAAGCTGAAAATGTCCCAGTTCTTGCATGGCCAGCATACTCACCGGACATGTCACCCATTGAGCATGTTTGGGATGTGCTTGACCGGCGTATACGACAGCGTGTACCAGCTACCACTAATATCCAGCAACTTCGCACAGCCATTGAAGAGGAGTGGACCAACATTCCACAGGCCACAATTGACAATCTGATAAACTCTATGCGAAGAAGATGTGTTGCACTGCATGAGGCAAATGGTGGTCACACCAGATACTGACTGGTTCTGAGTCCCCAGACCCCCAATAAAGCAAAAAAATAAATAAAAAATGCACATTTCGGGGTGGCCTTTTATTGTGGGCAGTCTGGGGTGCACCTGTGCACTGGTCATGATGTCGGATCGGCATCTTGATGTGGCGCACCTGTGAGGTGGGGTGGATTGTCTCGGCGGGGCAGAGGTGCTCGCTGTCACACATTTGGACAGATTTGTGAACAATGTTTAAGAGAAATGGTAGTGTTGTGTATCTGGAGTGAATTTTGGATCTTTGGGTCCATCTCAGGAAAAATGGGAGCAAAAACAAAAGTGTTGCGTTTATATTTTTGTTGAGTATAGTTGCTTAGTAATGCTGTTTGAAAGTAGGATTATTTTTTTTCAGCTTTAAAATGGTTAAAGAGTTTGTTTTGACTCCTAACGGCAACACTGAATACTGAACTGAAGGCTAATTAACAGTGAAAGTAGATCCAAAATATCTCTCACACCAGCACAGAAAAGCTTTACTCATAACAGAAAGTTTAAGCTTGAAAACTGCTTGAAAGTAGGAACCCCTGTGTGTTTTAAATTTCAGTATAAGCAAAATGACAAGTCTAAACATCTCCTAGAAAAATCAATACCCACTTTGTATGCTGTTTAATCATCCTTCACGACCTGAAAGTGATTTCATTTGGGCTGTGGGGCTCTCGCTCTGAGTTTGATCTTTTATGAGGAAATATAACAGAATCTGACAAGCCCACAAAGACATCCATCAACCCTGACACAGCACCCAAATTATCTGTTCATGTCAAACCACGGCGGGACACATGAGTGCTGTCACTGTACTTCACATGTGCGGAGTCTAGTGTCTTTTTTACAGTTGAATACATGAATGACAAGTAGTAATTATGAATCAATTTTACATTTATTTTTTATTTGTAAATTTCAAGGTGCAGTAAGTCACTTTTCTGGTGAAAGATCTGATGCATGCTTGTTTCCATGGAGATGTCAACGAGAATATTCATAAGTATGGCTTTAAACATGTCTATATAATATAGAGTTGAGCAAATTAAGCCATTAGGCCAAGTTAAGTTAGGTCATCTCAGATCTGTGGAGAGGCGAGAGGGAGCAAAATAAGAATGGATGCTTATTTTATTTTTATTTTTTTTTAGGTATTTTGACAACAACATTTGTGAAATAGATATAGCGCATAGAATAGAACTTTAATTATATACTATGGAACATTTCAGACAAAACAATACTATTTCCATGGGAACGAACAGGTGTAGTATCACTGTCACGAACTGTGTAGTGCTTTACTGTTCTCTTTTTGTTTTGTAATTATTGTATTTATTTCAACATTTTTCAAATTACTTACCATTTTCCCTTTTCAATTAATTTGTACTGTGTAAGCTTGTTTCCATGGAGATATTATTACTTTGCCTGAAAGGTTTCGCAGTATGGCATTAAACTCATCAATGTTCCATTTAATAAATTACAAGTGATTTACAACTAAAAATATGAAAAAAATAAAAAAAATAAAATGCATTCATACAGAGAGTGAGCCCACCTCTTCACAGATCTGACCTGTAACTTGGCCTGGAAGCATTGCGCGCTTGTCTCCATGTAAATAGATAAGTATAATACATACTGTGGGACATCCTAGACAAAGCAATAACATCTAGAAACAAGTAGGTGACGGACCCTCCACCAGAAAAGTTACACAATGCACCTTTAAGATAACTTTACCTTCAAGAGCTTAGGAGAGCATTTACATTTTGGTTACAAATGGCTATCACTTCTGATGAAATTTTTTCCCCTTTTATAACAAATTCCTATACAGTGGTACCTCACCTTACGAAATTAATTCGTTCCAGAAGTGGTTTCGTAACGTGAATTTTTCGTAAGTTGAGTAGCTATTTCAATGGAAAAGGCCTGATCCGTTCCAAGTTTTTTTTTTAATAGTGTAACTTTTTTTTTTTATAGTGTAACATTTGTGTTCTGCATCCTGATTGGAATAAACCAGGTCTAGACCAGAAATAAACCAGGTCTAAACCTGGACTGGACCTGGACTAAACCAGGATTATCCCGGGACATGGCAGTGTTGTTGGAGGAGCGCGGTGCTCCTCTCTCCGCGCTCCTTGCGCGTTCCGCGCTAGAGCTAAGAGGCCAAGAAAGATGCTCTTTCAGCGGGGCTCTTTAAGAGCGGGGCGGGGTCTGGTTCTATGTGACCTCCAGAGCCTGGAGGCTGACACTGTGAGCTAACAGGCCGAGAAAGGTGCTCTATCGGCGGGCAAGAACACGGGGTCTCGCTCGGGGTGGGCTCTGGTATGTGACTTCCAGAGCCGGGGGGCTGACACTGTGAGCTGTGAGCCGCCCGCGGCCCCGAGGGGGTGGCACGGCCCAGGTGCCGCGGCGCCGTGTCGACGTCACTTTTTGATCCTTCGATGTCGGCTCTTCCTATCATTGTGAAGCAGAATTCATCAAGCGTTGGATTGTTCACTCACTAAGGGAACGGGAGCTGGGTTTAGACCGTCGTGAGACAGGTTAGTTTTACCCTGCTGATGATGTGTCGTTGCAATAGTAATCCTGTGTCTCCGCTCCCCTCGCACGTTCGGCGCTATATTGAGCCGTGTCCCCTCCACGCTTCACTATCAACACATTCCATTGAAAATCTATGAAAGTTTGAGTGTTCAAACGAGAGAGAAATGCGAGAAAAGCCCAACTCCAGTCTGAGAAAAGCGTAGAATGTGTGTGGTGAGGCATTTACAGCCCTAAAACATGTAGAACAATTGCAAAATACAAAGTTGTCCTACCTCGTGGACCTCTCCCACCGCGGGCCACCTCTGGAACCTAACCCCGTGTGTGTTGATAAAGTGTTGATAAAGTGTATTTACGTTTCGGGGCGTGCATCTGAGCGCGCATTAATTGCATTTTTGAGATTTAGCATTTCGTAACTTGAATTTTCTTTCGTATCTAGAGACCAAAATTTACCGTGAAGGCGTTTCGTAACTTGAAATTTTCGTTTGTTGGGTCATTCGTAAGGTGAGGTACCACTGTACTTTAAGATCCACTTTAATGAGGGCTGCACAGCATGTATCTCAGACTGAAATAGGAATCTCTTAGACATAAGTAGTAGCAGCTTATCGCCCATTAAGCTGGAGGCTGCTTTGTGAAATGAATTTATGAGCACTCGGAGGCAAAGACAAACACACTAACTGCATTTCTGCTCCTGAACCGCTACTCGGATGGAACGCAATAGATCAAGTTGCAATTATCTCCATCTTTGAGTCTTATTATAGCGACTGTTGTCTTAAAAGGGGAAACGTGAGAGTACGGCTTAATGCGTGCTATTTATGTTGTCTTCCTGGATTCTGTTACCATCACCTTTAGCTGTTGTGTCAAAACCAGGAGAATTGCATCTCTTTTAAGTGTTGAACAAGGTCTGAAATAGAGCTACAAAGTTACATGGTAAATTTTCAAGAAAACTTTCTTTGACAGTTGCAAAAATGTATATTAGGGCTGTCAGTTTAACGCGTTAATTAGATTAATGTTATAAAAATTAACGCAATTAATTATGAGTGGCAATTCAATGCGGGCCATGCGGCGAGCAAATCGCTGCCAGGGCCTTTGAACGGCAAGTTTATTTATAAAAAGAACAAAGATGGGACTATCAACAAGAACGTTGTGATTTGTAGCTTTTGTCAAAAATAATTTTCCGATCACTGAAGCAGCTCAAGCCTGACGGATCATATGAATGACAAACATGTCCGGACAAGTTCCATCATTACCGGTGATAGTGTGCACTTCACCAAACCACCAAACCACTCTCGCAGAATTTGGGAAACAAATGAGCAAAGCAAACACATGAAAACTGACAAACTCAATCGCCAAGTGAGTTTGTTTTTTCACTCACTCACTCATTCACTATTTCATTTATTTTTTTAATCCCCTGACAGCACGCCATATACAATTTGAATTGTTAATTGATAGCACTTATATTTTTAAATTCTACTTTTTAATTCTATTCACTACATTGTGTTACATTATTTATTCAAGGGTTCACCAGCTTTGAGTGATGCTCCAAATCCTCCAGTCGACCTGTTGCCTATAAATCACTTACTCTCAGTATTTTTATGTACATATGGTCCAAAATGTCACATTGTAAACAAACTCCACCTGGTAGCGCAGTGAAAATGTGCAGTAACAAATACCCACGGACAGGGCTGGCGAAAACCCTGTCAGCAGATGAAGGCTCTGGCTCAACCTCCTGCCAGCAATAACAATCACGCACAGCTCCTCTCTCCATCTTCATTTCCATATGCACACATGAATACGCAAATACGCCACCTGCACAGTACCACCACACTCCAGTGAATACAGTTACAAGTTTCTGTCCCAAATCTCAAAATGCAGTCATCCAGTGAAACTTGAGGGAGCGCGGCGCTGCTGTTGACTAGAAAATGAACCGCCATCAGGATCGGCGCTAATTAGTGTTTTACAATGGGATTTCTCAGTGGCGTGTCAGTGCTACGGATCAGGCGTGTGCCGTTAGCTTAGCGGTGCATAGACAAATGGGGCACAGCGCGTCTCCATGTCACACTGGGGCGGAGAGAAGGAACAGAGAAGTCTATTAACCTCTGTGCAAAGGAGGAGGTTCACACGCTTGTTATGACAAATGGCAGAAAAGTTGAAGCAATTCTGAGGAAAGCAGACAAGCGAACATATCAAATTACCTGGATAAAATCAAGTCAAACACCAACCTCAACCCTATGATTTGAATATACAAAATTAATCAAATGTAATGTAAAACCCTAGCACAAAATTAACAGAATTTTTTTGAAAAATATCTAAGGATTGCACATTTGAATCCCTAAAAAAATACAGTAATTGAAGGCATGAAGCATCTACTATATTTTGGTGCAGAGTCTAACACTTGCTTGTCTCCATGGAGATGCTATTACTTTGCCTGGAATGTTCCACTGTATGTAATTAAACATATCTTGTATTTCCTTAATTACAGGTGTTTTTATTGCTGAAAAATACATTGAAAAACATGCATTCTTACTGTGAGTGGAGTCGCCTCTCCACAGATCTGACCTGTATCTTGGCTGAAAAGTTACACAGTGCACTTATAAAGTAAAGACAATAATGGTAGTGGTAATGGAGTTAAAGGCGCAATGTGTAACTTTTGTGGTGGAGAGTCCGTTAAAGGTCCCATGGCATGAAATTTTCACTTTCTGAGGTTTTTGAATGTTAATGTGAGCTCCCCTATCCTGTTTAGCACCTTATTGACGTCAGATCGAAAAAAGAAATGCAAATGCAGTTCCACCCCCGTCTGTCTGTACTCAGCGTCTCTGTAAATCACGCCCAGAGAGTTTGGACCGCGAATGCGCTAGGCAATGCGAAATGCGTTTTTTTATTTGCCTGGAGGCACGTCCGAGTGTTTCTAGGCTCGGAAGTCCTTTATCTGAGCCTCTGGACCTTTGAACAGCAGTGGTTTAATTTTATTTTATGTGGAATTGTGTTTATTTTTCAATGGAACGCTTTAAATCTCTCCCCCCGTGCAAAAACAAGGAAATGGATCAGCTGAGAGCTCAGAGCAAGAGCGGGAGAGTTTGGCCACGCCCCCACCCTCTACTATTGGCCAGCTCTTTTCTCCTCATTTGCATTCAAGCAACAACGCCCATTATGGAGTGTTCCAGAGAGAGAAAAAAATACTCTTTCTCATCTTATCTCTGTTTCTCATGCACTGAGTGCTGATTTTGAAGAAGGATTCATTTACAGTATTAGGGAACCATTAAGGAGCCATATAAAAGCATCAAGAAGTACCATGTCATGGGATCTTTAAATATTTTTCTACATGGAGATGTGAGATGTTATTGCTTTGTCTGGAATGTTTCACAATATTTTCATGAACACCAAACCAGACTAAGTTACAGATCAGATCTGTGGAGCGGCATTATAGGCATTTGCAGTTCAAGTATTTTTGAACTACAAAACTACCTGTAATTTAACAAATGTAAAGTTGAGCTGTTTAATGTTATACCGTGCAACATTCCAGGCAGCGCAATGACATATCCATAGAAACAAGAAGGTGACAGACTCTCAACAAAAAGTTACACAGTGCACCTAAATATTTTCAATAACTACTATTTCCATACTGACCAATTCACCAATATTCTATACCTTCAGTAAAACTATCTTCAAGAAGTTGCTTTTTGGACAAGTCTATTCAGATACAGCTCATTGAATAAATAACACCATTCTATTTCATACCACAATGTTTATTTAATGAAACTTTCATCTGTCGCTTTCAACAACAAAATAGCGTTATGTGCCCCATTCCCCATCCCATTTCGGTTTTATGTGATTGCTGTGGCTGGGTTTTTGGCACTACAGAGAATCTGATGGCACATTCCCGAATGGAAAATCATGCCGACATCACTACAGTACAGCTCCTCTATGGTATCTTTCAACATCACATGCACTTGTCTTTAGTGTATTCACCGTTTCATCTCTACTAACACTTGGCAAAGGCGTCCGACTCCTAGGAACGTTGAGCTTTTAATGAAAAATTGTCTTATTGAAAAATCTACAACGCAGAAGTCCCCGGAGAAGATCGCGCAATGCATTTTGAAGTTAAAAAACAGTAAACATTCATGCCATATTGTGGCGTAAGTTTTTCTCAGGGGAAGAGAAAGGAAAAGCGAAAATCCACAGTGAGAAGAGCTATTTTGAGTCGAGATGTTGTCTGAGAAAAACAGAGCTGAAATAAAATAAGTAATAAGCAGATAACAGCAAGAAATGGTGATGCAGCGGTAATGGCCGGTATATGAACTCAAAATCCTTCCATCCAATGCCTAAAACATCATTTGCGTTTACGTTTTTTCTATATTTTTCCAGCTAAATCCATTGGGTGTTATGTCTGTTATCTACTTATTCAAACAATAAACACATTTTTACTGTGGAATAATTTACATATTTGAATTACATTTTTGTTTTCCATTCAGTATTTTGAACACAACAAATCTTTTAACACAAGAACAGAAGAGCACCCAAGCGTTTGACAAATAAACTAACAATTTGGTTTCAGAGTGATGAAAAATTGAGACAAGAGCAATTCAATTTTTAAAAGAAAATATGGTATATTTTGTATGATCAGAAGTCCTTAAAATGGCATCACCTTGACCTTAATAATTATATATTTTATTAATATTGAATCATTGAATCATTAATATCATTAATGTTACGAAAACATGAAATAGCGTACAGAAAGCATACAAATTCAAAGAGGCAGAACAGTTAACACACACACACACACACAAAAAGGATCAGCTAACTACACTGAAGGAGTTAACTGACACTAACACATCCTAGTTGTTTAAAGTAAGTTAAAGATCCTATATTACGCAAAATTGACTCTTGTGAGCTTTAAGCCATGTAAAAATGTGTTACCTCATCAAAAACATACCCGGATTTGTGTTTTGTTGGATCCTTTATTATTATTATCCTTTATTATTAGTCTGTCTATATCTCAAAACTCAAAATTCTCCGTTCCACCTTGTGATGTCATGTAGTGGTAGTTTCAAATCATCAGCTACAATTTACCTTTAGTTCAGTAGAGACTGGCAATTCCAGGGCTGACATCATCCAAATGAAACTGTTGAAGAAAAAACAAAACAAAACAAAACAAAACACAGTGCAGCACTTCCTGTATAACCACATAACATCACAAGGTGGAACAGAGTGTTTTTTGCTTGAGAAAAGAACTTTTCTGTGTTAAACATGTGAAGGAAACAAAACACACCTCCAGGCCTGTTTTTAATGAGGAACAGCATTATAACATAGATTAAAAACAAAACAAAAAAGAATCGCATAATATGGGCCTTTTAAGCCTCTTAAGGTGTGAACTGCACATCTTTTGATCAATAACTTTTTTCCAGTGTAATCTAACCACTGATAGTTGAAATGGTACTGTATTTTATTTGCCGTCTAGCATTTGTCGAGTGCACAATTCCAAAACAGACCTAATCCAAGCAAGACTTGTTGTATACTGACACTATGCGCCAGTTCATTTGGAGTAAACACAGCACTTAGCTTTTGGGCACCATTCCCCCTCTTTTATGGAAACAGAAACCCTCCATCAGCACAGTTACAGCAAACACACGGGGCAGCGCTGCCATTATCCGCCGCAAAGCCAATTTTAGGACCAAAAGAGAGGGAAGAAAACCTGAAATCTGCGAGAAAAACTGGCAACATCAACAAGTCCTTTTAAGTCAGATTTTTATATCAGATTCTCTGTCGCATCCTATTTATATTCCTACTTAATACTGAGTTTAATTAGCAAACCATTTCTTAGTGATTGAGATGCATTCATTTTAATTTACATAATTTAAAATAATTACATTTCCGATAATTCAATGAGAAATTCACAATTAATTATGCAGGAGTACAAATACGACTCTAAATACGAAGATCTGAATTATAATGTAGCGTAGTGATGTAACCTGCTTGTCTCCCTTGTGATATAGGTTTAATTCATACTGTGGAACATTCTAGACCAGGCATGTCCAAACTATGGGTCATGGGCCAAATGCAGCCCTCAGACAAATTTTTCTTGGCCCTCAGGCTTCCAGGTGAATTGGCCCAAATTAACTTGAGCAGAACTTTTGACTGCAAGTTTTTTGAAAATCTACCTTGATAAGACAATTATATTTATTTTTATATATATTTATTGTGTGGTTTTGAGGATCTTAGCACAGATAAAAGACTGATAGCTCATTCTAACGTGTTACACATGCATATTTCAATTATTGACTGTATTGAGCACCAGTCTATGGCCCTCGATCGGCCCTCTGCTTAATCTGTGTTTAGACATTTAGAAAGTTTGGACACCCCTAGGCAGTACTTTTGACTGCAAGTTTTTTGAAAATCTACCTTGATAAGACAATATTTAATATTTATTGTGTCGTTTTGAGGATCTTAGCATGGATAAAGGACTGATAGCTCATTCTAATGTGTTAAACATGCATATAATTTCAATTATTGAAACAGTCTATGACCCTCAATTGGCCCTCTGCTTCGTCTGTGTTTAGATATGTGATAAGTTTGGACACCCCTGTTCTAGACAAAGCAACAGCATTTCCATGGAGATGAGCAGGTGGCGGACCCTAGAAATGCCAAGTTTTCGGCAGCTGTCCCTGGGCAGCTGTGGCTACAAGGACAGTCTAGCACCATTGAGTAATTAAAATGGTCCGCATGCATGTTGTCCTGTTTGTCTCCACTTATTTCTTTACACAGTACCACTGGGTTTAACAGTTCAAATTTATATACAGATGTACAGATTTTTTACTTGTTAAATATTATTTATTCAGTACATCTCTGAAGCTGTAAATGAGCCCCATCAGTATATCAGAGCCAAGTTCAATTGCCACGTCAAGTTTGGGGTCAGACAGGTTCGCTTTTTACATAATGCAATTTGACGTTTTTAAATATTTATAATGATTCAAATTGGGTGGTTTTATTTCCTAAAGAGACGAAAGCATTAAAAACTTGTCATCATGCATATTTCATTATGTCTTCGACTTTGGCTGTGTTCTAGGTCAGGCTCCATCTGCTCCACTCCAGAGCCACTAAAACACCAATACCACGGCTACCTCTCTGTCTGCACATATGAAGGAATCTATGGCTCCTCTCGCCATACAAGCACATCTCTCTGTCTACAGCTCCACACGGCTCTGCACCCTAACTCCCTTAATAATAAATGAATCATAAAATCAAAACTGACAAGCAGCAATTGAAACGTGGTCTGTTTGTTTGGGAGATTAAAAATGCAGCAGTGTCTACATCACTTATGAATGAAGAGTAGAACCCCATTGGAAAGACAAAGAGTTTGGATGTGGTTGTCTGAAAATGTTTTGTTTTCTTTTTGTTTTTTGGTGTTAAAGGTGCTATATTACTCAAAACTGACTCAGCTTTAAACCATGTTATGATGTTAAATCATCACAAACATACCTGGAGTTGTGTTTAGTTTCATTCACACATGTTTAAGTAACCCTTTATTATTAGTCTGTCTACATCTCCAAAGCTCAAAATACGACATTCCAATTTGTGATGTCATGTAGAGGTAGTTTTCAAGATAACAGCAAACTTTTACCTTTAGTTCAGCAGAGATTGACAATTCCAGGGCAGAAATTTTCCAAATGATTCTAGTGAAAGTGTGTAGAGGAGACACAGTGGAGCACTTTCTGTATTACCACATGCAGGTCTGTGTTAAACATGTGTGAATGAAACAAAACACAACTCCAGGTATGTTCTTGATGAGGAAACTTTATAACAGAAAATAGTGTAATACGGGCAACTTAAGCTCAAAATGTAAAAAAAACAAAACAATGCTGTGCTTGGTCTTCACTTTTATATGCACCTAGATCCAGTTGGGTTTGTTGAATACAGCATTAATCATTTTGTGCAAAATTCTGATAGTTCAGCTAAAAGCAGACTGGAGTTGCATATGGGAGCCCAGCAGGGACAAGTTTTTGAAAACCAACCAAAAATTCATTCAAGTAATCAGATGTTCTTTAAAAATAACTAATGTATAAAGTGTTCAGCATTTTTACATTGTATGTGAATCAAATTATACATTTAATTGTTGGCCTAGACTGAGTTATATACTTTGATCTATGATGCAGTTTGAGAATTTGAGATTCAACTTTTCTTTGGTAATTTTGGTTAGCAAAATATGCAAATTATTATGTAACTAAATAAACATTTCCATACCAATTTTTTTTTCTAGCTACATATTTTATGGATGACATTTTGAGGACTTTTCACCACACAACATGTCCATAATTTTGAATTGTTAATTACTATGGTGGTCATTTTTCATCACTCTGAAACTCATGGACAAGATCTATACGTAATATTTAGTATCACATTTATAACAAGCACTACAGGACTCTATAATATATTCACTTAACTGAACTGAACAGACAGCCCTTCACATGTAATACTGAAAAGAAGTGAAAGTCAATTGATTTGGCGCTCTCTGGCCGGAAGGGGAAATAAATTACCTGTAGGGGGAGCCCATCTTCATTTTGTGCATCAAATGGTGCTTTAACTCATTGACTGCCGGAGACGGATAAATACGTCCCCTCAAATCCAAACGTGGACTGCCGGAGACGGATAAATACGTCAATTGCGTTTTTCAGCGGGGGTTGCTAGGTTACGACCTGGAGCAACTTTTAAGGTGTAATTCGTACATCCCAACCTGTAGATAGCGATCGTGTGCCCATCGGAGACACGGAAGACAGGAAAAGATCAGCACATGTGTAGTGTAGTGAGAGAGAGTCAAGATGGCGAGGAGAGCGAACGAGGGAAAACGGTTCACTGTCGTCGTCCTCCTCCCTCCTCCCTGATATACCCGCGCCTCGGTCTGCCTTGGGCAGGAGACACTTGCGCACCTCCATCGCCCTGCTCAGACACATGTGCGCCTCCATCGCCCTGCTCCGAAACATGCGCGCCTCCATCGCCCTGCTCCGAAACATGCGCGCCTCCATCGCCCTGCTCCGAAACATGCGCGCCTCCATCGCCCTGCTCCGAAACATGCGCGCCCGCACCTCCCTGCTCCGAAACATGCGCGCCCGCACCTCCCTGCTCCGAAACATGTGCGCCCGCACCGCTCGCCCCGGGCAGACGAGACCGCTGCTCCGACCTACCCGCACCCGGATCACTCGCCTCAGGCAGACCAAACTGATCCGGCGTGTCTCTGCAGCCTGTCTCCGCGGTATCCCGCATCACAGGTCTGCTCCGGAGGCACTCATTTCGTGAGCCAGACCCCGATTCATCTGATGAGCCGTCAGGATCAAGTGGAAGCAGGAGATCTTCGCCTCCAGAGAGGCATGGGATGGGTAAGAAGAACTAACTAACTAACTAACTAACTAACATGATGCTGCTGTTGTGTGGTAATTGTGAAGGAATTTTCTATTTACAGAGCCTTCAACCAGCAGAGGACCAACCCCCCCTCCTGCTCGCAAAGCGAAGAAAGGTAAAAAAATATATTATATATATAAATAAATAAATTGTGTGTGTGTGTGTGTGTGTGTATATATGTATAAAAAAGTGTCTATTCTCCACATCACACTGCAGCAATACAAAATAAAAATACAATTAGGTAATGTATATTTCTATCATTTACAGGTGGTGCATCTGGAGTGGCAAGAACAACCACACATGCCACACATCTACTGTCTGCATATTATCATGGTGGCAGGTGGTCACCATGTCATGCCAGGCTAACACTGTGACCTTCTTGTTGTGCCTCATTTCCTTTCCCTCTGCCCCCAGGTCACTCTTTTTGTGTCCCTGATCCCATTTGGTTCCCCCCTGGTTCCCCCCCCTGGTTCCCCCCCCTGTTCCCCCCCTGGTTCCCCCCTGTGTGTCCCACAGACTCACACACTGACACAGAATTATAAAAATTGTCCATATACATGGTGTAGCCATGACAGTGACAGTGTCAAGATGCCGGGGACAATCTCTGCTTGCCGGGGACAAGCAGAGATTGTTTTTGATCTAGGAGATCAAAAGCAATCTCTGCTTCATACAATCTATGCAAATGTTTTGCCCAGGTTGGTACGTGTTTTTAAATTTTTATAATATAGTCCAACACTGGGCGGATTTTATAGAGATTGTCCCCGGCATCTTCTAATGACCTGTCACTATCAGCTGAAACCTGTTTCTTGGCATTGTTTTTGAAAAGTTTTTTTTTTTTTTTGTGTGTGTGAAGAATCCCTCAGTCGTCCAGGTAGAATCCATGGCAAAAGGAGAAATTCAATTTGTCAACTGGACCCAGTACCTGTCCAGTTGACAAATTGAATTTCTCCTTTATTTATTTATTTTTTTATTTTTTTTATTTTTTTATTGTTGTATATTGTATTGTTTTATGTATGTTGTATACTTATGTATGTTCTGATCTCAAATTTTGTTCTCAAATTTTGTTTTGTTGATTGTTGTCAATTTGTATATAGTTATATTTCTTATATTTGTAAATAAAAGTGTACTTTGTCATCAAAAATATCTTTCTCTGTTGTTTTAGATGTTTGAGATGTCACTAAATCAATAAGTATTGATGTCAAAGTCACTGATCTGCTCGAAATCCTTCTTTTCACAAAATGCTCCATTTCTCCAGTTTTTGTCAAAAACCAGTGTTTTTGCTGAAACTTCCCTATGTTCTACTATCAATTACTTGAGAACCGAAAAGGTTAGAAGCATAATTTTTTTTCCAGGTGAAAGAAGAGAGTCTACACTTTATTTTGATGTGTGTCATGTCTATATAGTCAAAGAACTCAGTATTCTGTGAGTCTTGAAAAATCAGTGAAAATGACCTAAAAGCTCTGGCAGTCAAAGGGTTGACATTGTGAAAACAGGCCGGCAGTGAATGAGTTAAGCGTGCCCTTGGGGACGTCCCCTGAAGCACACACACTTCTGTTGCTGCTGAGGATAAACTTTTGTGGCAAATTTCTTCTTCCTCCATTGCATGATACAAAAATAAGAAACATAGCTTTGGCATTTGGTAAAATGTCTCAGAAGGCATATATCTAAAGGTCTCAATGACAAATAGAGACCCTAAAAAGAACAGGTGTTATTTTTACGATTGGAAAAAGGAACACAGCGCTTCAAAAAGGTAATTTCTCCATTAGTCCAGACTAGGCCTGTCGCGATAACAAATTTTGAAGTGGAATATTGCTTAAAGGCGCACTATGTAACTTTTTGGTTAGAGGTCCCTCGCCTCCTTGTTTCTATGGATATGTCATTGCTCTGCCTGGAATGTTCCACAGTATGACATTAAACAGACATCAATTACAGGTTTTTTTTGTTTGTTTGTTTTTTAATAGATCAGAAAAACAGGCATTCTGACCATGAGCAGGGTTGCCTCTCCACAGATCTAACTTTTAACTTGGCCTAGTATGGTCTCCATGATGATAGTGAAACATTTCAGATATAACATCTCCATAGAAGGAAGAATTTGATGGACCCCCTACTGGAAAAGTGCACCTTTAAGTAAATATAGACTAAAAAGACTTTAGTACTTAGTTTTCATCAGTAATGAGTCATAGAAGTTATTAATCCAACCGTTATTAATTTACAGCTTAAATCTGATCATATTATCAAAAATAACCAAAAACCTCACACTAGCACAAACAAAAAGTATAAAAAGTATAAAGTCCAAATTCTGTACATGTGGGTGATGCTAACAAAAATAGCTAATCTTTTTCTAAATAATTCTAACAACAAAAATACTCCTACTGTATATGGCATTTGAAAGATAATGCTGTAATTTTCTTGTATCTTTGCTTGGCTCTTTTCAATACTATTTTTTAGTAATCTATGTTAAAGGTGCAAGTCAGCTGCTTGTCGCCAGTGGAGACAGATGTGCCATACTGTGGAACATTCCAGGCAATGCTACAATATCACTATAAAAACAAGCAGGTGGCAGACCCTCCACAAGAAAAGTTGTTTAAAGTTATTTAAACAATGTTCTTGCTCGATTTGACTTGATCTGTGGACACACTGAAGGACCACTGTTTTATGTATTTATTTTCTTTTTGCAATCAAAACCAACAAAAATCACCCTGCTAACCACTCTGCCACTGCACACTTTTGCTACAGAATAATTCTGTATTTTAAAAGATCCCATATCTCGTATATTTCTCGTATATTTCTCGTATATTTCTCTGTATCACTCCACTGTTCTAGGACAGAGGTGTGTGGACTTGTGTGGAGTCGGTGTTTCTTTAGAGCAGAATGGGACTGTGATTGCTCTATTTCACGAAGCCTTTCCAACATTTTAATCCCCGTCTTAATGCGCTCCTGCAAATTTGTTCCAATGAGTGCACGCTAGTTTGCCGAGCTGCAGATAAACCAAGGAACCAGAACCGAGCGACATTGTAAAGCATTGCTAATTTAAACACAGAACACTAGAAACAGCATGTTTTGTACAACTATATTTGATTTTGATTGGAATGGAGCAATCCTATACATCTTAAATGATAAAGGACCTACGGATATTATGCTATTTTCTGATCTATTCTGAGTTCTCTCAAACAACAAAACATACTCTGTTCAACCTTGTGATGTCATTTGGTAATAAATGACATACGACATACTTTCAGTGGAATCATTTGGATAATTTCAACCCTAGATTCACCAATCTCTGAACCAAAGATAACGTCAAAACTACCACTACATGACATCACAAGGTGGAACAGAGCATTTTGAGCTTTGGAGATGCAGACAGACTAATAATAAAAGATTACTCAAACATGGGCATGACACAAAACACAACTCTGAGTTGTTTTTGAGGAGGTAACAACATTATAACATGGCTTAAAGCTTACAATAATCCATTTTGCATAATATAGAATTGTTAGTATTCAGTGGTTAAAAAAAAAAAAAGTATAATAAATCACAAAATCTCTAAACATTGTATTTTTGTCTGTCATGTATAGAACAAGAAGTAGACTGGAGAAAGGCACTGAGCAAACGTGCCCCATCCCTCCACGAAAACAGTTTCTGGCCAAGCGATTTACAGGCAATATGTGAAATATGGATCAGAGCTGGTTTAGGGGGGTTGGGAGGAGAGGGGTTGCTCTGGAGAGTTGAGGGTTTGTATGAAGGTGGAGAGCGTGGGAGACTGAGATGATTGCTTATGGGCTGCAGCAGAAATGAGAGGCAATCAGTGGTAGCATGATGCAGTCTGGTGGTACCACAAACACATGTATAAACAGATATGTGCTCTGGATCAGATGTGTCCCCCCCGTGTATTTGAGCAGAATTTCTCCTTCCCCAGTACAGATACAGTATGTTGTTAGACTATACTGATGTTTTAAGTTCAAAACAGCCCAACGCTAATCAAAAAACAAGGGGTTTAATACCTGCAAACAACAATGCACTGTTGTATCTTTTGGCAAAACACCTTTAAATGATTGGTGGCATTCGGAAAAACTCTAGCAGTAGTAGTGGTAGAAGCAGTAGTAGTAGTAGTTTTTTTTTTTCAAGGACATAGACTTCAACCCCATTTGGATCATGACATGACCTACAGGGTTTAGGCTGAATTAAAAACTATTTATAATGCCTAATACTGTTAAACAAAGACAAAAGCAGCATATGAACAGCAAGTTTGAGTTTACAGTTTCACCTAAAATTATATTTAAGAGAAAAAGAAAGAAAAAGAAAAGAATCAGAAGTGGAACCAAGGGCAGATTGATTTGATATTGACAGTATTGTCAAGTGCATATTGGTGATAGCACCACTATAACAGGTAATAGTCTTACGGGTCCAAAACTCCATAACTACTAGTATATTCCCATGATTATAACAATTATGCACAGAAAGGGCATCCGATGTAAAGTCAAAAGACCAAAACAAGAATCTATTGACACAGTTCCACGTATTAAAACTCCGAACAAGATTTTAATTTGCACACATAGAGAACTGCAACTCATGTTCTTTATAAGTCTTATTAGGAGTCTAAATACTGGCAAGGGTTATGTGTAATACTAGAGAAAAGCTTTCATTTGGCTCTCAGCACTGGCATCTGTGAGGTAAACAAAACGACAATTAGCAGAGTGCTACAGTGTACAGGCTGTGAGGTCTTGGGTTCATTGCAACGAGCAATCATGAGGCTCTGTAGTGTTCTCCAAATGGCCCCTATCCTTTTAATATAACCTCTACAGATGCACATAAAGCTGTGTTTATTGCACACTTTCTATGGGCTTAGAAGAGTAATATTAAACTGTGTGGTGAAATTGAAAGAAAAGAGTCAATGTGAATGCAGAGCTGCGAGACCACGATTGCGTGTACAACTGTAAGATTTTAACACAAGGGATTTTGTTTCATTCCTTTTTCAAATGTAAGCTTCCCTTTTATTGTAATCTATATTCTACCCTATAGTAGTTTACAATACATATAAAATGATCTACTGACTGAGAAAGGCGCACCATGTAATTTGGAGGGTCAGCCACCTGCTTGTTGTTAGTTTTTGCCTGGAATGTCCCGCAGTAAGGCTTTAAATGTATCTCCAAGGAGGAAAAACAGGTGACACCGCCAGGCCAGGTCAGATCTGTGGAGAGGTGCACTCACTCATAAGAACAATGCATATTTTTAAGATTTATTTGTTGATAAAAACACCTTGAAGAAACACGAGATGGATAAGAAACACTAACATTGCAGGCAAAGCAATGACATCTCTATGACAACCAGAGATGTTTCATACTGTACCTTTAAATTGCTTTACATTTGTTTTTCAGTGGGTTGTCAGTAAGCTTTTGGTCTAGCTGGGATTGTATTTAATTGTCAAACAAAAACAATCTTGAAAATGTGACCTGGGTCACATAAAAAGTGTATATTCATAATGTAAAGTGTATTATTGTATCTGTTTTTTAAAGGTGCATTGTCTAACTTTTCTGGTTCAGTATTCCTGCTTTGTCTGGAATGTTTCACAGTATGGTATGAAACCTTTCTATCTTCATGGAGACAAAACCAGACTAAGTTACAGGTTAAATCTGTGGAGAACCCTGCTCACAGTTAGAATGCCTGTTTTTCTAGGTATTTTTGAGATAAATTCGCCTATAATTGAATAAATGTAAGGTAGATCTGTTTAATGCCATACGGTGGAACATTCCAGGCAGAGCAATGACATATCCATAGAAACAAGCAGGTGACAGGTTACACAGTGCACCTTTAAGATGTATGTTTTTTTTATTTTTTTTATTTTTATTTTATTTTAAACCAGTTGTCTATACTTCACAAGCACAATTCTGCACCTCTGCCTACAGGCTTTACAAGACCAGTTAGCAATTGAGTTGTTTGAAAGCCGTCATGACGGAATATTTCCCACTTATCTCCACTTGTCACAGAACAACAATGAGCTCAAGTATACTACACCCACACTCTGTCCATAAAGCCCGTACACCTTCATTTGGGCTTGTTTTTGGACAAAAGCGACGAAGAGGCTGCAGAGCTCTTGAATGGCTCGCACCTGGTCCTCAGCCCACACGTATCACCTTGTGTCCACGCTGGGGAGGCAGAGTGAGAGATCATGCGGAGAACAATAGACACTCACCTGCCATTGCTACAAACAAGTACACAGCATTTTAGCCAAGACAGTCCAACAACATGGAACAATGATGGTTGTAGAAATACGTTTTAAAGAGACACATCTGGTTAAAGAGATGTTTGTAGTTTGTATGTACTCATAAATAGTAGGGATTGTATTGTATTATTTAAATAGGGATACTGAAAATATGATTTATTTCCTTTAAACACAAACAGCATAAGGTAAAAAATACAATAATATCCAAATGTGTTTTGTAACTTTAATAATATGAGATGTTTTAGGTCACCATTGGCCAGTAAATCATCTTAACACCAATTTATAGACTAAAATGGGATATCTTGGAAGCCGATATGTGATTCATCAACATTTCTAATATCAGTGCCGCTATCTAATACCAGTATTGTATCAGTGCAAAAAGCATAGAGCATAGATTAAATTGAAATTACTTAATTTAGTTTCTGAAATGTTTGATCTTATTATTATTGTTTTGAATATAATGAATACACAGAAACAAATTACAGATGAACCAGTAACATTGACATCCCTGCTCGGTATTTAAACAGGATTAGAAAAACCATCTCCACATCACTACCCCAAAACATTATTACGCCATGACGGCCCTTCCATCATTTTGAAAAATGCTTTTGTTAGCCTCCCGTAGCATCCCTCAACAGACTGACAGACACACCGTACATTCCCTTACATACACATGCACACTATACCTGTCCCTCGCTCTCTTTGCTCTCCGCTTCATTTCCTCCTCACAGCGACAGGCCCGGTGCCACTGCTGCTGTGGTATGTGCCTGTGCATCACAACACCAGCTAACATAGGAATGGCTAAACAGATGCGGCGGGTGTATGCAAACTCCGGGCCAGGTGCACTCCCTGCACTCTGCTGTCACTGCACTATCTGTGCCGGTGATGTGATGTTTCAGGTCACGTCCCAGAGGAGGAGATGATGGAATGTACACAGCGATGGTGCAGTACAGAGTCTATAGTAATGTGCGGGTTACGGCGCTGTGTAAAGGCTAGGGCGAGATATTTTAGTACCAATACCAACAGAAGAGATATACTGAGACTTCAACTTGAGTCATTTTGGAGGATCTGTGTGTTTATTTAGAGTAATGAGAAAGTAGGACCGTTTCCATAGGGATTAACAATTCAGTGTAAATCTTTTCTGATTATTTTTTCTAAATCCATGAGTCCTCAAAATGGCACCTTATAACAGGAAAGGGAAAGCCATGAATACTGCTGCTAAGTTATACAGCTCTGGAAAATAAGACACCACTGCATTTTTTTTTCTGAAATCAGCATCTCTACATGTATTACAGCCATTCCATTACAGTGTCTGTTGAATTCCAACACAAACACAAAGCTGAGCTACTTCAGTTCTTGCACCAGGAGTGGAATAAAGTCACCCAAGAACAATGTGAAAGACTTGTGGAGAGCATGCCAAGACGCATGAAAGCTGTGATTAAAAATAAGGGTTATTGCACCAAATATTGATTTCTGAACTCTTCTTAAATGTAAACATTAGTATTCTGTTGTTTTAAAATGAATTTGATCTTATTTCTTTGCATTGTTTGAAGTCTGAAAACGTGTATCTTTTTTGTTATTTTGACCATTTGTCATTTTCTGCAAATAAATGCTCTAAATGATAATATTTTTATTTGGAATTAGGGGGAAATGTTGTCAGTAGTTTATAGACTCAAACAAAAATGTTCCTTTTGCCCAAACACATACCTATAAGTAGTAAAATCAGAAAAAACTGATATTTTTTTTCCAGAGCTGTATATGAAAAGGTACACACACTACTTTTAGATATTTGAGGTAAGTCCAGGGTATTGGCATTATTATTATTATTATTATTATTATTATTATTATTATTATTATTATTATTATTATTATTATTATTATTATTATTATTATTATTAAATTCAAAGTACATGCATACACTACATCAAAAACTGGACTAAACTGAAACTAAAGTGGACCAAGCCATAGGAATGTGCTTTGCCTTGTAAAATAAAATAAAATAACATTTTGAAACTAAATAATTATTGTCTTGAACTGGAGCCAATCAAACCCCTTTTCTTCCCAAATCAGTCTGGATAATTATAGCATATTCATAGGTTAATAAAAGGTTAAGTTAAATGCAAAATTGGACTCCACCACATTACCATCTCATTATTTCAAGGATTTCAACCCCTTTGAATAAACCAATATTAAGTGCATCCAAATTGCTCTACACCATCATGCACTTGCCCCATAATAACCTTGAATTATTACACATTCCTGTAACCATATCATGGCTCACCAGCTGGGTATGAAGCAAAATGGCGGATATTTTTAATTACCCCTGGGTGCCTGAACACTCGCCATCCTGCCCGAGCGAGGCCACCAAGCTGATACTGTTCTGGGGCGATAAAATTCATCCACGGGGCCTTTTTGACCATGATCCAGACTGGCCTTCGTTGCTATTTCAGCTTTTTCTTCTCCACCTGTGCAGCACCAATTAGAGGTAGCTCAGGGTAGGACAAAGCGAGAAGGCAACAATGACATTTCACACGGTAGCACCCGCTGTCATGAATATGGAGCAGAGTAATTATCATCGGTGGTGTCCCCTTGCCTGCACCCCTGCGTGGGTGGTGAGGGTGCGGGTCACTGTCTGGAGAGGGTCAAAGAGGAGAGGGGCTATTCTATACTAGACTAGATGACTGGGAGATGACAAAAACATAAAAGTATGAGCTACTGTGTCCAAATAATTTCTCTTGTGGTCTTATGGGGGAAATTAAAGTAATTAAATATGTTAGAATGTTCCACAGTATGACATTAAACAGCTCTAGCTTACGTTTATTCAATTACAATTGGTTTTATAGCTCAAAAGTATCAAGGAAAAACAGATCTCCACAGATCTGCTCTGTAACTTGGTCTGGTTTGGTCTCTGTGAAGACAGAAAGGTTTAATACCACACTGTGAAAAATTCCAGTCAAAGCAATAAGATCTCCATGAAGAAACTTTTAATACTTGCAAAGAAATGGGCAACATGTACTTTTAAAATTTTAGAAGTTTGGCAAGTTGTTCTGAAATTGTAATTTACTTTGTCATTGTAATTATTTTAGTACACTGTGTTTTGGTTTTAATTTGGGATAATTATTGTCATTATTATTTAAAAAAATACAGAAACAAGATAACATAAAAGTGAAAGACCTTGCACAAATTGGCACACTAACTGGACTATGTTGCTGACTACATAGGGATAGGATATCGGCTTCCAAATATCAGTTCAGCAGATGTCCTTGTTGGTCATATGCATTGATGTATAAGACTATTTACTGGTCGTAGTCTGCCCAGAACATCTCAGTGTTTCAATTTTTAGTTGTTCTGAAGTTACATGAGAGATAAATAACAGCTACATTACATATTTGGATCAGTTTTGTCTTATTTTAGTTAATGTAAAGTAAATAAATGTTGGTAATATTGTGCATTGTGTAACTTTTCTGGAGGAGGGTCCATCAACTGCTTGCCGCCATGGAGATGTTTGTCTGGAATGTTTCACAGTACGGTATTAAACCTTTCTATCCTCATGGAGACCAAACCAGAAGTTACAGGTCATATCAGTGGAGAGACAACCCCACTCACAGTCAGAATGCCTGTTTTTTGAGGTATTTTTGAGCTATAAAACAACATGCAACTTAATAAATGTAACGTAGTGCTGTTTAAAGTCTGAACATTCCAGGCAGAGTGATGACATCTCCATAGAAACAAGCAGGTGACGGACCCGCAACCAAAAAGTTACATAGTGCACCTTTAAAGCTATAGTAAAGCTGAAAGAGTGCATCCCGATATTATCATCAGAGTTACCATTACTGTAGTATACAAAGTGCATGTTGGTTAGTGTGGCTGTATTAGCAAAGAAAAAACAATAACATGTTTTGTCATTAGCAACAATACTTTTGCACTTTTACATTCATTGCTTCTGAAGTCCTGACCTTGAGATACTAATTTCCATAGAAACTAGAGCATGGTATAATAAATGCATGTTCAATAAGAAAAGAAAACACTGCTCATTTTACAGAATGGAGGTTTTGCTGGTATTGTTTCCCTGTATTGTTGTGGTACATATGCCACTAGCATCCTGTCTTATGTAATGATATTCAATCAGGTTCACTTAGTCCCTTTTAGCAGCTCTTTGTTGGTGATACATTTTGACATTAAGAGCCTTTCAAATCATTTCAGTTGGGTTTGGTTGAGTGGTTCTAAGTGCTTGTTTAAATCCAATGAATGCAATGGATTCATAACAATATTGGATTTAGTGTTCCAGAAATCAAAACTGAGCCAAGATTGGATCCTTTAGTGTTGTAAGATTTGTACTTGGCAACTTTCAGGTAGGACTGAAGTATGAAATCATTTCCACACTACCTGATATTTACTTTGATAAAACTGTTTTAAATGGTTTGCAGCTGTCCAAAGTCATTCCTCATTTACCTTATGCATTTGGAGCATTCTATTTATTGACAGGGATGAGTTTATAAGCACTTTTCACAACTTTTTGCAGTCCTGGTAAAACTAAGACAAACTAGTATGCTTACAATGCACTTCCTGATTGTTTAAAATGCTTTCTAATTAGACAGACAGCACTCAGTGGACATATTTTGACCTCAAGAGCTGCTTATACAATATATTAATGGGAAAAAATAGTACAGTTCCTTGAGTTGATGTGAAAAAGTTAAAACAAACACAATTATATATTTCTTTAATAATGGCTATTTTTAAATATTTTTTCTATATGTTTTTAATATTGGATGCAATAGGGAGGATACAACTAATACTGCAGTCTACAATAATACAGAAAATCATGATAACAACAAAAGCAACAAAAGGAGCAGAACTAGAATACGCATAATCTATTGTATCCTGTATACTGTATGTGTAAGGTGAACACTATGATTGAACAAAAGACGAGCCCAGATAATCCTGCCTTTATGTGGCGTACATGTGAGAGAGCAGTGGCGTGTGCAGGCAGCAGCGATATTTCAGCTGTGCCTAATGGAAGAAATGAGTGAAGCTAAAATAAACCTGGACAAACTGGGCCTTGGAGGGCTGCTTCTGTCGAGTGCAGCCGGCCGCAGAGCAGTCCCCAGTGGGTCTGAGCACCAAGTGTGTCTGGATCTGCTTTTGATGCTTTTTTGTATGGTGGTGATGAAATACAATTTTTTTTTAAGATTGTCTGAAAACTAAAAACAAAACAAAACAATAAAACAAAACTGATTTACATGTTTGATTTTCAACAAAAAGGCGAGAATGATTAACTGAAAAGCTGTTGGCTAATGTGAGCTAGTTTCTAACTGTAATTTTATGTGTGAGAGGCTTGTTTAAGAGCACAAATCATCTCACCTGTTGTAGTTCCAACTAAACCACCTCTTTCTGTCTTAAAAAAGTCTCACTGTTTTATAACTTGTCTAAAAACAAGCTTCAGATAGAGCAGTGCTTACTGTTAGCATCACACCCCCATGTTCAGGGCTCTCAAGTCTCACGCATTGAGAGTATGACACACGCAATTCGACGCCACACATGGCATTTCTCACGCTGATTTCTTTTTAAATTTTTTTTTTTTTTTTTTCTTTTTTTGTGCCCAGAAAATCGGTCTGTGTGGCTTAGTTAATGCAGGCTCCGTGCGTTTTCAGTGAAAAAAACTCCCCCTGCTCCGGGCGCACGGTCCGAGCGGAGGCCGGAGCAGACGCGCCATCCCCCGGGCACGTCCTGAGCCTCAGTCCCGGTGCCACGTCTCCTCTGAGACGCACCGACTCCGGTCCCGGTGTCTCCGTCTGTGCGTAACGTGTCCCCCCCCGACGGCTTACGTGCGGAATATGCGCAGCCCAGAGCCGAACTGCCCATGGTGAGCCGTGGTGAGACACGGGCCCGGTGCATTAACCAGACTCTTACATGAATCCGTTAAAAATGTCCCGCTCCCCCCTGCCCCGGTCCCCCCCCCGTCCTCGGAAATTACAGTCTCACGCATGACCCCGCTCAAAACTTGAGATCCCTGCCCATGTTGATGACATCAGCTGCAAAGTGTCAATAGGATTTTAGACAAACACTGGCACACGAATGCCAAGGGGTTACTGTAGGATTTCAGTGTTTACAAAATACATAAATCAACTGTTTTTTGGTTTTTTTTCTTTTGATTTCCACAACATGTTTCATGAAAGATCATAGTTAGAAGCACTTTGGACTGTGGACTGGAATGGCCCATTTACAGACCTGATTTAGATCTGCTACTTGGAAAGATTTTTGTTTTTTGGTGGTACTTCGTGTGATAAGTTTGAGAAACACATATACTGTGTAGGAATCATCATTAAGGAAGCAAATACAGTGGTACCTCACCTTACGAAATTAATTCGTTCCAGAAGTGGTTTCGTAACGTGAAAAATTCGTAAGTTGAGTAGCTATTTCAATGGAAAAAGCCTGATTCGTTCCAAGGCCCCGATCCAAGTTTTTTTTTTTTTTATAGTGTAACTTTTTTTTATAGTGTAACAATGTGTTCTGTCCTGATTGGTTTCTCAGACTGGATTTAAACTTTTCTCACGTTTGTCTCTGTTTAAACACTCAAACTTTCACAGATTTTCAACAACATGTATCAATATTGAAGTGTGGGGGAAGCGGGAGGGGGGAGAAAACTGCGCAGACACGTGTGGGCAGCATGATCCGGCGCAGAGCTGACAGCAGGACTAGACCAAGATCTAAACCTGGACTGGACCAGGACTAAACCAGGACTAAACCACAAGTCCGCAGGGAGGAGGGGACACGCAGTGTGAGCGCATGTGAGCGCGGCTCCTCCTGGTTTAGTCCAGGTTTAGTCCTGGTTTAGTCCAGACCACCGCGGCTCCTCTAGACCTCCTCTAGACCTCCTCTAGACCTGGTCAGGTCTAGAGGAGGTCTAGACCACCGGCTCTTGCATGGCTCTCACTCACATGCGCTCAGACTGCGTCTCCCCTCCTCCCTGCAGTCCCCTCCTCTCTGCTCCCCTCAGCTGTGACTCGTGAGAAACCAGGAAATAGACCCGCACGCGGCGCTTTAATCCACCTGGACTAGTCCTGGTTTAGTCCTGGTTTAGTCCTGGTCCAGTCCAGGTTTAGATCTTGGTCTAGTCCTGCTGTCAGCTCTGCACCGGGTCATGCTGCGCACACGTGTCCGCGCAGTCTTCTCCCCCCTCCCGCTTCCCCCCACACTTCAATATTGATACGTTTTGTTGAAAATCTATGAAAGTTTGAGTGTTTAAACAGAGACAAATGTGAGAAAAGTTTAAATCCAGTCTGAGAAAAGCGTATAATGTGTGTGACTGAGCGCGCATTATTTGAATTTTTGAGATTTCGCGTTTCGTAACTTGAAATTTCATTCGTATCTAGAGACAAAAAATTACCGTGAAGGCGTTCTGTAACTTGAAATTTTCGTTTGTTGGGTCATTCGTAAGGTGAGGTACCACTGTATAAGTGTGAAGTGGCATATTTTTAAAGGTGCATTGCAGTATGTATCTTTCTTGGCTTGCTTGCTTTTCCTTGAATGTTCCACAGTATGGCATTAAGCTTGCCTGTGTCCATGGAGGCGAGCAGATGATGCCACCACAACTCAGAAATTTCATGTAAGCCAGCTCACAGTAAGAATGCATGTTTCAGGGCAATAAAAACACTTGTCATTGAAATAAAAGTCATACTTTGGAACATTTTACATGACTTTGATGAACACTTTGATCAAAGATGTTACTTCTTTTCTGTACTGTACTTAGATATTCATCCAAATGCTTCAGATAAGATACAACAGTGCTTTAATTAACCCATATTCTAAAGTTAGCTGTGAGCGAGATTAAAACACTTTGCACTAGTTTCATGTTCAAAGAGCATTTTTTCTTGGAATCTGAAATCACTTGGATCTCATCTCGTCCTCCTCCACTTTCATGGCTCCTCAGATTAGCTAACAGGATTCCTCCATTTGTTTACACTCATATTCAGGGCTGTCCTTAATCTTAAATCATCATGACAGGAATAGCTACAAATATAACTGGGCTAATGTAGATTTCACGCTAAAATGTCTAACAATATTTTTTGTAACATGTTCAAAGTTCAACTGTTTGGAAAAAATAAGACGGCAACAGTTGAAAGTGCACTGCGTGACATTTCATCACCTGCATGTCTCCATGGAGATGTGCTAGGCCTGGAAAGTTGTAAATGACATTAAGTCTATCCACATTATATTTGTTGTGATACAAATATATCTATCGCTCAAAAAACCTGCTTGTGTACATGGAGATGGATAAGTTAAATGCTATACTATGAAACATTCTTTATCTTCCCAAGAATTCATACTACCAGATCAGTGGCACTAATACTTGCAATATTTTTTTTTCTTTATTTTTTGTACCCGTGTTGCCAGGCAGAGTTTCATAACAGCATTAAAATGTCATTAATATTAGCAGAATCATATTAAAACATGTATTAGGCTAATCTTTCATAACCAACATCAGCAAAAAAAAAAAAAACACCTGCGAGAATATCTACTTGTCTTTAATTAACTCTTTGAATCTTGTTGGTGCAGTGAAGAGACACACTGAATGATAAAACTGAAAGAATCCAGCCAAGGTAGCCTGTATTTTAGCCTCCCGTTTATTCCTGTGTAAAGAGCAATGAGCTGAGTGGCGGTTTCCTACTTAATTATCTCTCTAATGGAGAAAGAGAATGGCATTTAATTAGCGGGGCCCAGATTTAGACCGGTGCCATGTGAGAGGTAAGTGGATTTAATGTTGCGAGGATAAATGCTTCCGCCGTGATGATATGCAGATGTTTGCACATGTGCAGTGGCCCGGACAAACTAGCACCCAGCGCGAGTTCAGCGCTACAGCTTTACAGCACAGTGTCCCCAAGAGAAGGCACATGACAGCTAAAACAATGAAGAAATGAAATACATCACAGTTGTGGGGGATTGTGTGAGCCAGAAATATCTGCCAGCGTTAGCGTATCATTATTACACACAGAGAAAATTAACATACAGTGAAAGCTACTTAAGATATTCTCATTTGTCATGCTGCCCGCTATATAAGCAGTGACTTTACTTGACAATTTCGAAAGTATACTTTTAGACACATGTTTATCTGTGGCAAGATATAAGTTATGGTGCTAAGTTAAGTAGCGCAAAATACCAAAAATTAACAGTATCAATACTGATAGAAAGAACAATAATTTTACCTTTACATTTCATCTATTTGATTTACTTGCATTTTCCTTCTTGTAATTGTACAACTATTATCTTTGCATACATTTATGTCAGAAGATCTTAAAATATTGTGTTCTGCACCAGATAAAAGTAGCTAAATAGCCCCAGATTTGCAGGAATAAATTATACAGTGCAATTAAACCCAATCAATAATAACAAAAGTACAGTTTTTAATTACATTTCTTTCATTTATTCATTCATTTATGCATGTTATTTATTTATCGAGACAATGCACAGTTACATAATGCTCAAGGGAAAAGATGCTTGTTCCAGTTTCTAACTTTAGAAAGCCAATTTCAATCTGCAACCCTTAAAACAAAGAGAAGATGAAAATGGAAAATAATAGAAAATGTTTTGTTTTTTTTATTTAATTAAGCACAAATGAGTTATCTGTGCCATTTATGCCACAGATCATTTATCTTAGGGGCACTATGGTGATGATTCGGGGTCCGTCACCTGCTTGTTTCTATGGATATGTCATTACTTTGTATGGAATGTTTCACAGTATGACATTAAACAGCACTGTCTTACATGTATTCAATTACAGGGGGTCCTCGAGTTACGACGGTCTCGACTTATGACGTTTCGTGGTTAGGAACGCGCCCCCATTAAAAAAAAAAAAATATATATATATATATATATATATTACGCGTCATTCCGTCTTACGCGGTTTAGCGTGGTAAGAGATGTAAACAAACGCGAACGGCGCGCGGCGCACGGCGGAAGAATACGCTCTGTTGTGGTTGTAGGGAGAAGAAGACGGCCTCGTGTGCGTGCCCAATGTGGGTGGAAGTACCTGATGTGAGCTCTGATCTGCTCCTATGAAAGCGGCAGTGATAACCAAGCAGCGTAGTGGTCTAATTATTGAGATGGAAAGGTTATTGGTGCTTTGGTTGGAAGATCAAAGGCAAAATCTGACTTACGACGAAATTCGGGTTACGACGCGTCTTAAGAACGGATCAACGTCGTAACCCGAGGACCCCCTGTACAGGTATTTCTTCTGATCAAAAACACCTATAGAAAAACAGACATTCTGATTTGGTCTCCATAAAGATAGAAAGGTTTAATGCCATACTGTGAAACATTCTAGACAAAGCAATAACATCTACATGGAGAAAACTATTTGACAAGCCCTCCACCAGAAAAGTTACAGTGCAACTTTAAATTATTTTTTACACACTAAAACTTTATGTACCAGTGCCTGTGTGGATTCTCGACAGCCACGCTGCCTGATGTGAACCTGGAGTTACATGTGACTTGCTTTGGTGTGCAAATGAGGCTAAATGTATTTCAAAGAGTGACAGTTGAATGCAAAGAGGAAATAATTTGATCAGACAAACCCACAGTCCTTGAGCCGTTTTAGCCACTCCCATTAGGCTTAAAGATGAGCTGGGGTAATTAGCAACTTCTATATTGAACAAATGTGTGCAATGAATACTGTAAAGGGCCCATTTTATATGATAATTTCTGATCTGTGTTATAAGGCTGTGTCCTCATCAAAAACATACCTGGAGTTGTGTTTTGTTTCATTCACACATTCACACACAAACCCCTGCATATTTATGCTGAGTTTCTCAAACTGAAAACACTCGTTCCACCTCATGATGTCACGTGGTAATACAGAATGTGCTCCACTGTGTTTTTAAATTCCATATACCTTCACTAAAATCATTTGGATAACTTCAGTCCTGGAATTTCCAATCTCTCTCTAAAAGATAAAATATAACTGGTAATATGAAAACCATCACTTCATGACATCACAAGGTGGAACAGAGCATTTTGAACTTTAGAGCTGAAACTGATTAATAATAAAGGGTTACTCAAACAGGTAACAACATTCTAACATGGCTTAAAGCGTGTCAATTTTCAATCATATAGGACCTTTAAACTACATGAAAACAATTTAGATTTCGAATTGTTGTAGCACTGCCGTATTCAGAGATAACATATTGACAGTTCTATCAAGCAGTGCCAAGTTGTCAGGTTCTTGGCTAAAGTTCGGCTATGAAAAGAAGCTAATGTCTCTATTGTAGAATGAGCCATAGATTTTTGGAGGAGCTCCCAGTGCCCAGAAGACAGTAGAGGTTGAACTTTTAGCAGTGAGTGAATGACACAATTGTAAAACAAGGCCAGAGTCTATCTCAGAAATGTCAAGTGAGGCTGAGACTGGATTAACAATAACTTTTGGAAAGACAGCACAAACTATTTCAGTTTCAGAGTTTGCAGTGTTGCCATAGCAATTAACAATTACTAGAGTAAAAGAAATTGCAAAAGAAAACTGTTGTTCCATCTACTGTACTGTGTGTTGAACGGGGAAAAGTGCTCAACGTGGCATCTATAAACAAGAAGCTGATACCACTGAAAAAGATGGATTCAAGATTCAAGATTGTTTATTTGTCATATGCAGGATCAACACAAGGTCAACAATGCAATAAAATGCTTTGGATCAGAAGAACCATTGACTCGCTAAGATAGTCAGAAGTATGAAAGTGGAGTGTGCGTGAGTGTTGGAGGTGGTCGGAGGGGCCGATGGCGCAGATTGGCAGCCTCGCTTCCGTCAGTCTGCCCCAGGGCAGCTGTGGCTACAGAAGGTAGCTTACCACCACCAAGTGTGGAGTGAATGAACAGTGAACTATGGAGCGCTTTGGGATGACAAGGCATGTCATGAAAGGCGCTATATAAATGCAATGGAAAAAAAAAAAAAAAAGTACTAATAACAGCAATAATAGTACATGGTAAAAAAGTGTTGCAAAAAGTGCAGGGGAAGAAGTAAACAATATAATAAAAATATGTAGTAAAATGTAATAAAATACAAGGTACAGGTAGGGTTAAATAAGGTGTAAGTAGAGTATTTCACAGATTGCACATAATATAGTGTAGTATAAGTGTTGCATGTGGATTTCATATTGCACATAGTATAGTATGAGTATTGCACATGGGTTAAGAAGCAGGTTATTGCACAGGTAACAGTAGTTTAGAGTGAGGTAGTGAAAAACATGATACATTCATATAGAGAGATATGCGTGGGTTTCAAGGCTTGAGCCGGTCAAAGGCCATACCAATTCTAAACAAAATTTGGTCAAAAGTGTGATCCTTTGATTTTAGAAAAGTATATTCTGAATATAACCAAATGAAAAAGTATCTGAATACAGTTACTCAAAATGAGTACTCTGAATTCTTGGTACATGTATTCAGTTACTCCCCAACACTGTGTGCGAGCTACTGTATCCAAATAATTTCCCTTGTGGATAATTAAAGTTTGTCTAAGTCCATGTCCTACAAATGGAGAACATTTGAAAGTTTAAATATAAATTCTGAATATATCAAAATTTCAGTTCTATCAAATGTATATTGTAATCCGGATTTTGAACAAGCACAAAATGTAGACACACTTTTTCACTAGGAGTTGAACCAATGACCTTCTGAACAGCATCACAGTTTGAACATAACTCAAAACCTCCATGCAGCGCTGTTTTTATTGTATATTGTTTAGAATTCAATCCTCTGCGGCAGTTTGTTTAGAGTGCGTGCCTGCAGGGGCTCACAACAGGTGAAACATTATCCATACACAAATGTATGTAAATAATGCAATAAGCTATTCTGAGCTCCACTCTTCAGACCTTAATTTCACAGTGCGAAGTAGGTCTCTGTGTCGATGCTCTAATTTCTCAGACATTAGCATTAATACCATTGGACATGAAGCTAGCCATTTGCAAACCGTGCCACTGTATGCTTTTCTTGGACTATTTGCAGAGTATACAGTATATCACTATGCGTAGAAACGCATTGAACAGCTATAGCAGTGGAGTGACGGATTGTAAATAGCTTGCATTATACCTTGAAGCAGCAGTAGCATGGAGCAAGTGAAGTGTAATCAAAAGCCCGGGTCTGCCTCAAGGTCGACTCATCAGCAGAGTTATCACGCCTGAATTATACATGATGCACTCTGTAAACCGTGAATACGCCACACTCTTATAGGAAATGGGCATGGTCATGTGACTTATAGAGAGGGTACAGGGGTTACCTTAATTTATTAATGTGAAAAAATATTGCTTTTGTTCTTAAAGGTCCTATATTATACAAAATTGATTCTTGTGAGCATTAAGCCATGTTAAAGGGATATACCACCCACAGGTCAAACGTGTGCAAATCACACGAAGAGCGTGACTTGGTCATTTTGGGTGGGAACTATTTTTCAGTGCGGAAAAACACAGCTGAAGCACACACCACGCTGACAGGGGAATCCCAGTTACGCACCAGGAAGGCAGTTCCCCTGTTACGCAGCGTGGTGTGTGCTTTGGCTGTCTTTTTCTGCACTGAAAAATAGTTCCCACCCAAAATGACCAAGTCAAGCTCTCCGTGTTGATTTGTACATTTAAATAAATGTACAAATCAACACTGATATGAATGCGCACTACACAGAAAGTAATTGGGAAAAGCATCGAGCAAATTAATTCCTTTTGGCCGAAATCTTTCTCTGGCGACGTTAGACTCCAGTCTAACGCAGAGTAGCTGCAGATACCGCGGCGGTCAGTGCTGACAGACCTGGACAATGGCTGGGTGACCAGAAAAACGCTTTCCACCACTTATTTTAGTCTCTGGACTGTGGGGAGATGCCCATGTTTGACCTGGGGGTGGCATATCCCTTTAAAATGTTATCTCATCATAAACATAACTGGAGCCATGTAGGCCCTATGAGTAATTATTATTATTTATTATTAGTCTGTCTACATCTCCAAAGCTGAAAATGCTCTGTTCCACTTTATAATGTCGCAAAGTTCACATTATATATATAAAAGATGTCTGCATTTCATTTAGGGTGCATTCAGTGTTGCACATAGACTAGGACTAAACTGGGACAAAAACCAGAACTAAACCTGTACTAGAACAAAACTAAACCAAATCTAGATCAGGACAAAACTGGGCTAAACCATACAAATGTCAATGTACCCTTAACATCTCAAGCCAGGATCTTGATTTGTATTGGATGAGGTACCAATAGTACAATGTTTAGGTGATAAGAGTAACATCTGGAGAGGAGAAATGGTCATGGTCACATTTATACAGCACTTTTCCACCAAAGTGCTTTACATCAAGGAACCACTCACCCATTCAAACACGCTTTCATACACCAGTGTACACAGACACTAGGGGCAAGGTGGGTTAAGTGTCTTGCCCAAGGACACAACAACAACAGCATTTGTTTGTGGGAGCTGGAATCACACAACCAAACTATGGATCTGACCAATGATAGTGGCATTTGAACTGCCAACTTTCAGATCAATGACCGACACTCTTAACGACTGAGCTACTGTCGTTCCTAATATCTTAGCATAGAGAGAAAATGCACATTATACACACAAAACATGTCCTGTCCTATTATTGAACCCGCGCTGTTGTTTCTCAAGACACAACAGGGTGTGAACTCTGAAATCTCCAAAGGATTCACGTGCTGTTCAAGGTAAAACACAAAGGGCCATTTAACAGCCCTGGTCAGAAAACACATCCTATGGCCTTCTACTTTGGTTTATCCACCCACAAAGTAATTACAATAAACTTTGGTTAAAACTTATTGAACAAGCATCTACAAACATTTTTTACAGATAGATAGATAGATAGATTTTTGTATTATTTTGAACTGCAAACGGTATATTTCAATTGATGAGTTCTAGACAAGGTGTACTTTAAAGAGAAAATTGACATAGGACACTTTACTTTTTTCCATTTTCTTGTTGCATACCTTAGATATTATCATTATTATTTTATTGAGGATCAATGCTTCAATATTTGTACTGGAGTAAAATCGAATAGCGTTTTTCCGTGTGCCCTACTGTGCAGAGTAAATGTGAAGCTTTGTTGTCAAAAACAGTATGTGCTGCCTTCAGTGGCCACTCCAATTTCAAGTACTAAGTGACATCACACAGGATTTCCTTACTCACAGCCAGGTGTTTCTACCAGCGTGGATACTTGTTAGACCAATCATACTGTTCTAATACCTCCTCCTCCTTTTCTTTAGTCCTCCAGATACTGCCCAGTTTAGCAGCTCTATTTGTAATGTGGCTGTGTGTGTGTTTATGCGTTTACTTCCACTTTGAGAGTTACAGGAGTGAAAAACATGTTTAAAAGCTCTGCACACTCTCCCTCCCGCCTCCTAAATTAAGTACAGTACCAACAAATGTGAGACCTGATACAACCTAATCACAATAGCAGCGGAAAGCTTAAGTGCAACATAGTAGAAGCTAACCGCTAATAGATGAGCCTCACGTGGCGGGTAGAAAATACGGTGACGAGTCTTGATGGTATTCTCATTTGCTTCTCAAGATGGAGCCTTTAGACGCGGTTGGACAAAGTCAGGCTGCTGCTGTGAACCCAAACGGCCAATCAATAAGAGCATCTACTGGGGTCATTCTCCTTGAACCACTCCCGTCCACTGCTCTGGCTCACATGTGCTTTTCAATCTCCTCCAACAATGACAGGAGATGAAAGGAGATCAACCTATAGGCCTTGGAGCTTGGGTCTGTAAGCGCACGTGCATGGTGTGGTGCTGGCTCGGGTTTGACTTCATCAGAAAGAGTTGATTCATGTTTAAAATGGACACGTTTCAAGGTCAGAGGTAAAGCCAGTCTTGCCGTATACTGTGCACAATATAAGTTTGGCCACTGTGTTTTATCGTGGTCGTTACAGATTTCACAACTGCCAGTGACAAACAGTGATGCATTTTTAAAGGGCCTATATTACGCTATTTTCTGGTCTATGTTATAATGCTGTTTCCTCATCAAAAACATACAAAAAACATACAAAACTTTTGTTTTATTTCATTCACGCATTAACTCACAATTTCTGCATATTTAAGGTAGGGGTGTGCAAAATAATCGTCATGACAATGCATCGCGATACTAACGTTCATTGCATTTTTATATAGCGTCTTTCATGACACCCAAAGCGCTTTACAGTTCATTGTTCATTCACTCCACACTTGGTGGTGGTAAGCTACTTTCTGTAGCCACAGCTGCCCTGGGGCAGACTGACGGAAGCAAGGCTGCCAATCTGCACCATCGGCCCCTCTGACCACCTCCAACACTCATGCACACTCCACTTTCATACTTTATAAATCCTATGCACTTTTTTCTTTGTGAAAGGGTATTTTTGTTTGTTATGATGGTAGCTACCTCCAAAATGGCAAATGTTTGAACATCATTTTTTGTTTTAGAAAAAAATCCTATGCACTTTTTTGTTATTGGTTTGGTTTATTTGTTTTTATTATTCAATAAATTCAGTTATGAATTGAGTTGCTCAGAGTTATGGATCAATTGAAGACACTACCCAGATACACAGCCACTGATACTTAAGTTATCCTCTTTTTTTTGGTACATTTTCACTGAAGTATGTCGAATATATTGCAATGCATCGCAATAATTCAAGTATCGTGATTAGGGATGCAAATTATCGGTTAATTCATTAACTGATAGTTGATTGACCTTATCGATCGATTAACGATTAACTGATAAGCGGCGTTTTTCACCTGAATTTTAGTGTTTCAATAGGGTCTTTAAGAATATAAGCTATAGTATACATAACACTGAGTCATAAATATATCATAGTATTATTATATTGTATATTCCTCAATTAATTATTCCTTAGTAAAAAGCAGACAAATGTATTGATGCTGAATAACAAAATACAGTAATCCCTCGCTCTATCCAATTTTTTTTTATAGTGTAACATTGTGTTCTGTCCTGATTGGCTAAGAGACTAGACCAGGACTGAATGTGGACTGGACCAGGTCTGAACCAGGTCTGAACCAGGTCTGGACCTGGACTGGACCTGGACTGGACCGGGACTCGACCGGGTCTAGACCTGGACTAGACCAGGATTAAACCACCACGTGCCGCTGCTGGTTTCGCCGCGGCCCGCGCTCCGAGCCGCAGGCCAGCCGCGCGGGGCTTGGGGCTCGGGGCGCGGCGAAACCAGCAGCAGCGGCACGAATTCCGGGTTCGATCTCGCCTCGCGCGTACACCCGGGGCTGCTGAGCAGTGCCGTTGGCGCCTGCGGTCGGCTGTGAGTCGAGCTTGGCGCAGCGCGGTTGCCTTGTTTCATGACCGCGCGGGTGCGCGTGTCCGCGGTTAGCGGTTAATTACAATTAATGCATTTTGATCGACCAACGTCTTAATCGACAATTAACCGTTAATCAATTAATTGTTGACATCCCTAATCGTGATGCATCGTGATAGTATCGCATTGTGGCATATGAATCGACTTCTTTGCCAATACCCACCCCTAATTTAAGGTGAGTTTTTCTCTCGACCAGAAAACACTCTATTCCACCCTGTGATGTCATGTGGCAATACAGGAAGTGCTCCATACACCTTCACGAGAATCATTTGGATAATTCAGCCCTTGAATTGCCAGTCTCTACAAAACAAAAGGTAAAAGGAAGCCGTTAACTTGAAAACTACCCCTACAGGTGGCACGGAGCATTTTGAGCTTTGGAGATGAGACAGACTGAAAATAAATGATTACTCAAACATGTGTGAATGAAACAAAATACAACTCCAGGTATATTTTTAACATTATAACATGGCTTAATGCTCACATTTGTGTAATATTGGCTCTTTAATGAATTGCAGTATTTTGAATCTAAAAATACAAGAACGCTTTGCAAGGAGTTTGGATTTAGTTTTTTTCCTGGCACAGAGTCAACTGGGTCTAAAACATTGACATTCAGAGCCTATGATCTTGCTTCTTTTTAATAGGCTGACTGAACTCTACCCCACCTCTTTATATTATAAACTAGTAACAGTTTTCCCAACAGTATGAACAGTATTCCCTCTAATACGGTCACGGCTGAAGGCGGTAGGAGTCACAACACCGGACCAGAGTCGTGCCGAGGAAGATTAAAATTAAACTCTTTTCAACCAGGTGCGGTCAATCAGATATTGATCTGTGTTCTTTTGGCGGAGCAGGGCGGTGTGCAGCAGACGGATGGCGCAGCGCACATGGAGTGACAGTGCAGCACTTAAATTAAAGATTTCCCGTCCATGAAATGAAAAAGGTCCAATGGGGCCAATGGAGTGGCTCCTGTGGTGGACGCACATACTTAGACAAGGATCCAATCAACAGCACAAGAGAGATTATCCAGCGCAGTGAAGAACTACACTCTTAAAGCGGAGAGGAGAGGTCCACAGACATGCACTAAATGGTATGAATAAAGTGAATGAAAAAAATAATTGAATAAAGTGTAGAATTATAGGATTTATTATATGGTCCATATACATCATCTGATCCAATTGGGCCACTATGCAATTGGGCTGGGACAAAAATAATTGCTAAAGATTTTTCCTCATATTGATCGATCACAATTTTATATTAAATTTTATATATACAGTCATTTTTGCAGCATTCATTTTCCGAACATCACTGCCAGAAAATAGTCAAAATTCCAAACTTCTTCAAAGTCTGAACTCTGCTCTGAACTAAATGGTTTTACTGACTGGCTTTGAACACCAAGCATATCATTGACTAGTAGAAATGACTGAATCTCAAGTCAAGATTCAAATTCGATGAAACCCCCAACAGTAATTATACAATAGCAAAGTAATATGCAACGAGACAGACTATTGCAACTAGTGTGTATTCAGTCTTTTATCAGGCTTGGCAGTAACAATCTGCTTGGTGTAAGAACATATATGTCAAACTAAAACAATTAAACTTCCCAATTACTTTTTTAATTATCTCTTAACTGTCAACAGCCACTTGAGCCAGTTGCCACACTGTCATAGAGGTGAAGAGCACTTAAACCTATTACAGCTGTAGACCACTATAGACTACAGCGCTGACGACCTGACCAACCTCCAGAATAGACATACTTCAAAGTGGATCCAATCACGGTTTACATCTTTGTTACCCACAGTATATCCTCCGGACAGGGGGAGTTATGGCTGTCTGTGTCGGGGCGTTGGATATCACATTGACGCTGATGACGCCATCCCTGACTGTCTTTTGTTAGGAAAGCCGCTCTGTTGTAAAGAAAAACCCTGAGCTTCCATTAAGACCAATGAGTGTATCCATCGTCCCCTGTCTCTCATTATAAGGCCATCTGCATCCATCCCCTCTCACATCCCCCCTCACATTGCTTCTGGCAAGGCCTCCTCTGGCTCGTAGCAGACTGAAGAGCCGGCAACGCCTCGTAATAGCGCTTTGCCAATACAGCCTGGCTTGCTTTGATTAGGTCATAAAGAAGCTGCGATAGCACGTGGTAAGGCACACGGGTGTTGCAGGTGGGTGAGCATGCGTTTTGTTCTGAAGAGACAGGAACTTACGTATATAATCAAACTGGTTTCTCCTCATTGCATTACCAGGTTTTATGGGGGAAAATACATTTGCATTTATAATTGCGCAGTCCGTTTGTGTTTAAAATTTACATTTAAATCTTTTGTGTTAAAAGTCCATAATGTAAATTTATGGTATGGGACCTATGACAGGTTGAACAACCCATATTAATAAAACAGATCATTATATTTATGATTTTACAAACTATACACTTTTTCCCCAGTTTGGGTATTTTTTTTTTTAGGTATTTTTAGGTAATCTTTACTCCTCAAATGTACATAGAAATTATGACTTAATTTTTTTTTTAACTTTTGTTGAATTTTTACTTTTGTTGAAAAGTACCAGAAAATCTGTCTCAAGTGTATAAACTGTACCAACACAGGACAGAATTCTCCCTAGTTTTTTTTTTTTTTAGTTGCTGCTTGATTGGTATAAAACTATAATTTATATTTACAGCAGCTTTTATCCCAGCAAATTAAATCACAATTAGAGAATGATCAGTCATACGCACTTTAAACTCAACTCCCTTGCATTTATTTTGTTTTATTTTGTTTTGTTTGTTTGCTCAGTAGCAGGCTACCTTAAACATACATTCTTAGTGAGAGTGGGCTCGCCTCCCCACAGATCTGCCCTCTAAACCTGGTTTGACAGGGTCACTTGTTTGTTTCCAAAGATGTAAAAAAGTTGAATGCCATACTGTGGAACATTCCAGCTCCCACCATAAACATTAAAATGCAGACCTTTAATACAAAAGATTAAATGTAAAGATATATTGCACAATTATAAATGTAAATGTGCCTATTTTTAACTTCTCTACACATGAATGTTAGAAGTGAGTATAATAAAGTACATTATACTGCATATACTGCAGTACTGTATTTACTGATATATTGTTGTTAGCTATAGTCAAGCCAAGTTTAAGACAAATGATCACTATGCTAAGTTTGCTACTTATTATTCACTGATAAAGTTCTGAGAAATATCTCAGCACTAATTATGAAAACACTGAAATACACCTCCCCCTAATACAAATGCTCAAAACTATGCTAAATTTTGTCTCATCTGATTCCTTTCTGAAAAAAATCCATCAGGAGCATTTTATATAATAGTCTTTAAGAACATCACACTGGGGGTGTTCTACGTGTGTCTCTAATGGTGGAATGTTTAGGAGTTACCGTGGTGACACAATGCACACATTAGCAAATACAGACACAAGTTTTAAGATTGCCTGACACCTAAAGAAAACCTTTTGTAGTTCCAGATAACTCAGCTCTTTATGGTCCGATTGTGTTAAAACAAAGCTCAGATTAAAGTCTAATAAAGCCTCAGACAGAGCAGAGCCTACACCCTCAGGGAATATTGATTACATCGACAAAGTTATCAATATACCCACCTTTTCTCTTATCGAGACAGGATAACTTGGTATTTTACATACATTTTCCGATGTATGACGTTATCTGTGCTTGTACTGCATTTGTGTGTTTTGGACTTTTATGTGAAGAACTTTGATGAGCTGAAGTTCTTTTAAATGTGCTATACAAACAAACTGGAATTTAATATATGCTGTTTTATGCAAAGGAATGCTCAGGTTTATCTTGGATTTGCAGTCTTGTTGCAGGTGGATCCAAAGACCTCAGCATCATTTTGTCAAGTGGAGACACACACCTGGTCTGTGTTTACCCTCTCTGCTTCTACTGCCCCTCTCACTGTGTCCAAATCATAAACCAGACACTCCAGCCAGGAAATGGTCTCTGCTTCACCCACACACACTGACACACGTACAAGCAGAATGCCTGGAATAAAACCAGCTTGTCCACTCAGCGCTCGTCTCACTGTTCACTGGCCTGGCCCTTAATCATTGATGAGGCAATGCCCTGCGGAACATACGAAAGTGTCCAATCACCATTAGCGGAGAGCAAGAAGCGTTCGTGAAAAAAGAAGCAAAAATTCACTCTTTTCTAGTTTTCAAAGAAACAAAAGAGAATGGAGATGTGTGTAAGCAGTGACGTCATCCATCATCAGCTCCAATTCTATTTTATTTTCTCCTTTTAAAAAAATGGCTTCCAATAGTCATTTCCTGAACATAAACATACATATAAAACATAAACAATGTATATATTTAATCACTGCAAGAAAGAAAAGTTGAATTTCTTCCTAATAAGTTTGATATCAGCTTTAAAGTGGTGACATGGGCATCCTCTGCTTTTGCCAGATTTGGATATTTTGTCTTTTTTAAACAAAATTAAAATGTATTTCAATAACATAAGCATAAGCATTAGGGGTGTAAAGATTAACTGATTTGGATCGGTTATCGGTCTGTGACCTCTGCGATCTGAGTGTACCGATCAGCGGAGCCCGGATCGGTCCAAATTCACTACGAAAGGTCCGATGCACCGGATTTACGGCCAAGAATCGGTTCTCGGCTCCTGAGCGGTCTCTGTCATGGCGCAGAAGCCGCCTGTGTGTGTTTGCGTTCTTTAGCGAATGGTGGGTGGTTCACTTACCTGGGATTGAAGCTTATTGGCTGGTTAACTGCCAATCATGCGAGCGGCACGGGCTGTATGCGGAAGCGAGCAATATTTGTATGCGTCTCGTCAGGACAGCGTAGGACAGATCGCCTTGTTTGACAAGGTAGGAAGATTCGACAGAACACCGGTAAGATACGCTGTTTCCATTTATTGAGCTGTTGTTTAAGTTAATTTGGTGCGCTACCGCTATTTATGGACATGGTTCGTATGCGTGGTTAACTTTTGTGCCAGTGTTGTCGCGTTGATATCAGTCTGATGTTTCACTGTCAGCTTGATAGTTTCCATGACCAATTGTTATAGACCATAACAATTGTATGATACTAGCGTTTTTATTGTCACGGTTAGTGGATTGGGTGATTTATTTAGACAACATTCATGTATTGGCAATGTATATTTGATTTGTGCTAAAATTGACTTGTGTGGAAAATACATACATGTATAATACATGTATAATCAGAATTGGTGCATTTCTGTATTTAGATAGGCTACTTATGATTTGTGTGTATAGAAATGTACTTCACACACACACAGATGATTTTTGTCTCAAAGGAGACTAAGGAAATGTTATAAGATGGAGAGAAAGTATTAGTTATTCAGTGGATTTAACATGCTAGTGTTTTCTATAACTGCCTAGTAATATCTATCTTCTTGTCAGTGATATGTTACACTTTTACAGTTACTGAAACTCATGAGTGACTGAAGCACTAATTACTAACTAATTCTGATTCATTCTGATTTTTGACTATAATAGGCAACTTGCTTGTTTTATAACGTCTTTTTTATTTTTGCTATCTAACCTTATTGTTTTGTGTTGCTTGAGGGAAGGAATGTGTTGTATTTTAAGTATGAGCAGAGTTTTGCAAACTGGATTGCCAGTTTTTCAGTAGGCCTGGTGTATTGTCTGTTGGACACTAAATAAACAAAAGGATACTATTTTGAAATTTAATTTCTGTTTCTCTCTTTTTCTTCTCAATAACTTTAAAGCACTTGGGAGTAAAGTTGTCAATTTGTATTGAATCGAAATTAACCGAACCGGATCTGATCGGATCTGATCGAATCGAATCAAATCGTACCGGATCGTTTACTAAGTTTATGAATCGTCCCTGAATCGAATCGTAGCCTGTGAATCGAGATTCGAATCGAACCGTTTTGTGAGTGAAAGATTCACACCCCTAATAAGCATGAACATAAGCATGTATGCAATACATAAACAATGCATATATTTAATCATTACAAAAAATAAAATAAATAAAAATAGTTGGATTATTTAATCACAGCAGGGAAAAAAAAAAAAAATTCTTCCTAATAATTTTGATATCTGCTCCAAAGTGGTGACGTGGACATCCTCTGTTTTGGCTAGCTTTGGTTATTTTGTCTTTTCAACAAATAAAAATTAAGAAAAAAAAAAAGAAAAAAAAAAGAAATAGTTGGATTTCTTTTTAAGTTTGGCCTCTATATAGTACTTTAAATTATTATTATTTCTTCTTTGAATTTGTTTTAACAGTGCTCCAAATCACAGGCTTTTACTGTGAAAACTTTGTGAAAAAAGCACATGATAAAATCCATTCTTTGTCGAGTTTTCCGAATACACAAAAGAGCAAGACACACTGACGGGGGATGCTTGTAAGGTGAAGTGGTGACGTGTATGTGCCACAGTGTGTGCAGCTCTGGTGGATAAACAACAACGCAGGAGATAGGGAACATCCTCTGCTCTAGCTGCCTCCTCTCTGGTGGTCATTAGCATACGTCCAATGTGCCACACAGCTTGACTAAACCTCCCAGTCTCTGTCTCCGTGAAGCTGTGACATGCTGTTACTGTAGCCTTCTATGCTACACAAAGAGCTGGATTCAACAATACACAAGCACTACAATGCCACTATATACTTTATAGTAATCCAACCAGTCCACTTTATGTACAAGGATATGTTGTGACATGATACAGGAATGGCAGAGCAAAAATGATGCACAGCAGAACACACATTTCTCTCAAATAAGCAAATGTGGAAATTGAAAAATTCAATTCGGTTCAAATTTAAATCCATCTTTCAACCCATTATAACCTGCTTTTTTCAGTTTTGAGATTCTATACATAATGAAAACAAAAACTGACAAACAAAACAAAACAAAACAAAAAACTCCCACACCCCACACAGAGGATTTCCATGAAGTGTCAAATATTGAATTTCAGCTGTTTCAACAGTTCTATGTAAAATAAATAAATGAAAGTACTCAAAGATGTTACAAGTATGTTAGTTCCCAACCACTGTGGCCCCTTCTAAGGAAAAAACAAAACAAAAAAACAACTGTTTATTTATCCATATTTCTTTAGTAATAAATTAGATAAACTAAGATTAGATTAACTTAATTAAGATATCTTTGGAATTATGAAAAATGGAAAAATGGCACCCATGAACATGAAGCTGAGACACATGGCTGAAAAAAAAAGAAGCAACATTTTAAAGGAAAATTAACGTTTTTTTTTTACAATCTGAGCCTTCTTTCGGCAATAAAACAAGTAGTTTTACTCACCCATAGCAGTTTGGTGTCAATTGGAGTGGTATCGCAGAACTTATGTTGTAGCCGTTCTGTTCTACTAATGATCCCGTATCCGTTAGCGTGAGTGCTCGGGGCATTACTTTGCGGTGTCCAAATAACACAAACTTTAGCACTTTTCAAATCACAGAAGATCGCTGTGTCAGGGTAGACTTTTAGTGGATTCCAAAACGGCCTGAAACCCGATATCCAGCTATAGTTTCATTTGATGACGTCATCAGAGAGGACAGTGCGCATGCGTGAACTCAGCTGTTTTGTAAACACAGCTAGTCCGAAAGAAGCTAACACCGATCTGAACTTTACTTTTCTGTTGCGATATCGGGTTTCAGGCCGTTTTGGAATCTACTAAAAGTCTACCCTGACACAGCGATCTTCTGTGATTTGAAAAGTGCTAAAGTTTGTGTTATTTGGAGACCGCAAATCAGTGCCCCGAGCACTCACGCTAACGGATACGGGAGCATTGGTAGAACAGAACGGCTCAACATAAGTTCTGCGATACTGCTCCAATTGACACCAAACTGCTATGGGTGAGTAAAACTACTTATTTTATTGCCGAAAGAAGGCTCAGATTGTAAAAAAACGTTAATTTTCTTTTAAGAAAAGAAACGGACAAAATCCAGTTGACTTAACAACATATGTTGATATTTAACAGTAATATCATACGTGGATGAATAAAACCACCTTGTACAACATATTCTATACCTCCACAATACTACAGTCTAGGAAACCATAAATAATTAACCTTTTCCTGTCTTGTAACCTTTGCTTCCTCTCATATGCTTGCACTAAGCCCCAGTATGGAGGGTATTGGGGCTTAGTGCAAGTATATGGACTGCAGGGAGCTAAGTGCATGTGTGTTATATATATGTGTGTGTGTGTGTGTGTGTGTGTGTGTGTGTGTGTGTGTGTGTGTGTGTAATATACATATATGTGTGTTACAGTATAGGCTACCAGGCACAGCTCTGTTCTATGGGCCTGCTTCTAGTTCACTCTCCATATTAGAGGCTCAGAAGACAGCTGGGTGAACTCTTCAACCCTGAGAGGAGCACCAGTGTAGCAAGGCCCTCCTGTGCATCAGCTGTAGCCTTGAGATAGACCCCGATTCGGCACAGAAACACACTAGACCTATCTGCGGTGGGCTGATAAAGTGCTACCCTGAGTGAACCTCCAGCCTTCCCTTTAGCTCCCTGGTACTTGCTTTTTAGTGAAGGTGCTCCTGGCTAGCTCACATGTGTTGGAGAAGGAACTGTTAAGAGATAGGGTTCAGGTTAGCATCGGGCACATTTCACTGTTGCACAAGGAGAAAATGGTTAAACTATGATTGGCCTTTACCACTGTGACTTAAAGGTGCACTGTGTAACTTTTCTGGTGGAGGGTCCGTCAAACACTTTTCTCCATGGAGATGTTATTGCTTTGTCCAGAATGTTTCACAGTATGGCATTTCTATCTTCATGGAGCCCAAACCAGGCCAAGTTACATTAGTTAGATCTGTGGAGGGCGACCTCGCTCACAGTCAGAACACATGTTTTGGGTATTTTGAGCTATAAAACACTGTTGATTGAATAATGTAAGGTGGAGCTGATTAATGTCATACTGTGGAACATTCCAGGCAAAGCAATGACATATCCAAAGAAACAAACGGACCCTCCACAAGAAGTTACACAGTGGCCCTTTAAGAATATGAGGAGTGGAATAGGCCCACATGCTAATTTGACTTTTTATGCAGAAATGGCAAGGTTAGATTCAACAGCCTGGTGCTACTAAAAGTAAGGTAAAAAGAAACAAATTTGTTTAGAAACAAAACACATTTAGAGTCCGCAACTGATATGAATGAAGTCTAGCAGCTAACCAATACTCCTGGTACAACGATCGTCATTCATTTATGTGCAAAAGTAATAGTGAAAACCTTAAAGAGCCCATACATTCTACATATTATATTATATTAGGATAAAGGAAAACACTGGTAATACAGGAAGTGTTCCACAGTGTTTTTAAACTCCATACACCTTCATTAGAATAATTGAAAACATGAAATCTACAACTTCATGACATCACAAGGTCAAACAGAGCATTTTGAGCTTTGGAGATGTAACTAGACTAATAATAAAGGTTTACTCAAACCTGTGTGAATAAAACAAAACACAACACCAGGTATGTTTTTGATGAGGTAACAACATTATAACATGGCTTAAAGTTAAATTTTGAGTAACATAGGACCTTTAAGAATAACTATTCAGTCCTATTTTAATAATAATGTTGTCAGACAAGAGTTTATTAATAAAAGTGTACAATTCCACCTACCATATTGTCAGCATGTTATTTTTTTCTTTCCTGGACATGCTGCCATTTTGTCAAACCATTTTCACGCAAGCAACATCTTGGCAGACATCCTTGTTTATCTCCACCTCTGCCCACTGATGTAACTGACAAATCTGGGTGCAGAGGAGTCACAAACGCCACAAAAACAGATGCAATGGGCTATTTTAGTCACTACTGCCTTAATTATGACTTCCTTTTAGTTGTTACACTGCTAAGGTGAAGAAAACAAGTGGAAAAAGAAACAGATGTCCCTAGCATATTGATAACTGTAATTTCACCACAGACACTGCCTGTTTTTGAAGGCTAAATAACAGGCATTTGACAGACAGCTCTACAGATACATGGTGTTTGATGTGGGACCAAATGCCCAGGAAAATACCATATAAAGGCAATGGGCGCAGAACACAAGAACAAGTATAGCAGCTACAAAGTTGTACTCACATACACACTATTGTCTTTTCTAATAATACTTAATTGGTTGGAGGTCCGTCACATGCTTGTTTCTATGGAGATGCCATTGCTGTGCCTGGTAAGTTCCACAGTATTAATTTGCAGGTGGTCAAAAATACTGTAAAAACATGGCATTCTGACTGTGAGCGAGGTTGTCTCTCCACAGATCTGAGCTGTAACTTGGTTAGGTTGGTTTGGTTAGGTTTCCATTAAGATAGAAAAGTTTGATACCATACTGTGAAACACTCCAGACAAAGCAATAATATATCTGTGGAGAAAAGCTTATGACAGGCCCTCCAGCAGAAGTTACACAACTCACCTTTAAAATTACATAGAAAATTCTCTATCAGAAAACACTTGATGTAGGACCCTGAGTACTCAGAGTTGGTAATTGGTTCCCTTTGTTGTTGTAAACTTTGTCATCATTTCCAGCAAACACTTGACTTTTTCTATGAAAGAAGGCTGTCTGAGGCCTTGAGGTTCACTGGGGAAGTGGAACTACTATGTCTGGGAGTGACATGGTTTGTCTGTGAAAAACTGACTCTTTTAAATGAAAACCACAAAAATGTTCATTCAGCCATGTTTGACAAATAGAAGAAACTCACACAAAAACAAAATGTCAAAACTTTGTGACGTTAAAGGGTGTCAAACAAATCAAAGACGCATTACCCGCAAACAGAACACAATTTCAGACCATTTCAGACCAAATCTCTTCTATTAAGTTGTGTGAAACCCCCTTACACATAACCAGCAGGTGAATGAGACACTCAAGATGCTTTATAGTGCAGACTGAAGGAAGTAAGGTCCTTCCAACCACCACTAACACTCAAACAAACATTCAGACAAAGTGAGTGAAGTGTTTTGCCTAAGGAATGGCAATTCCTTAGGCAAATTCCCCACTCATCCGAAACCTTGGCATTCTTTTTGACACCACACTCTCATACCAACAACACATAAACTACATAACCCAGACTGCTTTCTTTCATCTCAAAAACATTGCACGACTCCGCCCATCCCTTTCTTTCTCTGCTGCTGAAACACTCATTCATGCATTCATCACCTCTCGAATCGACTACTGCAATAGCCTTTTCTATGGTCTACCCTCCAAAACTCTCAAGAAACTCCAATACATCCAAAACTCTGCTGCCCGCCTCCTCACCCACACGCGCCACCGAGACCACATCACTCCTGTCCTCCAAAACCTCCACTGGCTCCCCATCCCTCAGCGTATCCAATTCAAAGTCCTCCTCCTGACCCACAAAGCCCTCCATAACCTGGCTACATCATACCTCTCTTCTGCTTCCGCCACACCCCATCCCGCTCCCTCCGTTCCTCCGACTCCAACCTCCTGTCCCTCCCCTACAGGACCAAGCTCTGAACCTGGGGTGACAGAGCCTTCTCCATTGCTGCCCCCACCCTCTGGAACTCACTCCCACAACCTATCCGTGACTGCTCTGACCTCCCCACCTTCAAAAAATTGCTCAAGACTCACCTTTTTAAAACTGCTTTTAATGTTTCTTAATGTTTAATGTTTTTCTGATTGTTTATTGTTTTGTTATTTGTTTTATTACTGATTTTACCTCTTGTACAGCGTCTTTGAGTGTCTTGAAAAGCGCTTTATAAATAAAATGTATTATTAAAATGTATTATGCACCAATTCCAATATTGGTATCAAATATCAGCACTGATACTAGAAAGTTAAATGGATCGGGTATTGGTTCCATATACTGTTTTAGCTGATATCCTGGTTTAGCCTTCAACTGAATAATAATAAAACAATTTACAGTCTGATTTTGGCCTAGAAAGTTTTATTTGAATACAAAGATGTACAGCGGTAATTCGAAGAAGAAATAGCAGTTACATAACACAACTGGATCTCTTGTGTAATACGTTAACTGTGTTTTAAAGAAATAATTGTCATTTTCTGTTCCTTCTGGTATTGATTAATATGGGGTATTAGTTTGCACAAGAGCCCCTACTACCCCACTGGGGCACCTGGTACTCCCAGCAAACTCCAGTCAAAGTACAAACCAGCTTAGCTCTGCTTAGATTCACAGATCTGAGAAAATTGAGCTTTAATGAGGAAATATGGCCGCAACTATCCACTACCACCATATGTAATCCTAACCATGATCATGTTCCAGATCTGAGATAGCTTGTACAATCAAACAGCATCCGGACCTACAGTATCAGCAGCTCTATATTGTTTCATGTCTAGAACAAAAACACAATTTCTGAGAATATTGAATGTCTCTGTATTCTAGTTAATTGAGTGAAGTTTAAAAGTTAAACTTTTCTTCACCTTCACATCCTTTGGCTCTGGTTCACTGAGAGGACACTTGAAAGATCTCATAAATCATTTGTTTTGTGCTAATATTGTGTTTTGGTACAGAGCCTCCACTGCTGCAGCTGTGATGACAAAAGTATCCACCAAAATAGAAATTATGCCTCTCTGGAATTTCAGTGCTGCGGGCTGCAAAAGAAAAAAAAAAATATATTGCTTATCTTTGAAAATTAAAAACGGTTATTTAGGGCAAGCGGAAAAAAGGGAGGGGGCACCAAAACTGGGGAAAAAGATATCCTGAAAGTTCTTGAAAGTTTGAGTGGCATTGTAATTGAGATGGCTTCTTTTACTGCGGATGAGCAAAATCAATGGTTGCGATTTGTGTGCCCCGAAGACTCCTAACAAGAGCAGTGAGGTGGAAAATAGATCCACCGTCACCCACAACACCTGGGCCACTGCCACACTGCATGGGTGCTCACACAGATCCAGGAGCACCCAAAGGAGGACAACCTTTGGCTCAGTAATCTCAATGGTGAAAAGAGCTGTGATTGTCCTGGCCAGCACAAAGCCAGGCAGCCAGGGCACGTTTGGTCTCTATAGAGCGAGGACACAACCTGAGGAATTGTGGAGGACGAGTGGTGCAGATGAATGTGGGACATTAAGAGGACAGGACAAAGAGTCAAGGGGAATCATTTAGATGCAGAGATTTCTTTAAAAAAAAAAAAAAAAAAAAGTTTGTTAATTATTGCTCATAGACAGTATTGATACTTTGCAGCAACGATGCATGTTCTACATGCATCTCTAATGGTGGAATGATCCACCGTTATCATGGTTACACAACACACACATGATCAAACTCAGAAAAAAATACAAAATGGATTTATATAACACATTTTCAGGAGCCTGTGATCAATACGAGCATTCATGGTCCTGTTTAGGAGTTTGTTTTTTAATAAAAAGGTGAGAGAGACTAACTGAAAAACTGTTGGCTAACACTTTCTGGTCAGATTGTGTTAAAATAAAGCTCAGTAAAAACAGCTTAAGACAGAGCAGTGTCTACAGTTAGCTTCACGCACCCAGAGAATGTTGATGAGATCATCTGTAGTTGTTGTTTACGTTAAAATAGTAACTGTCCATATTATGATCTGTATTAGTTCAATATACAATTATTTTTTTTTCTTGGTGGAGGGTATGCCCGCTGCTTGAGAGGCTGTTGATTACAAGGTCTCATGTAAAACAATGTTAAAGATCCCATGACATGGTACTTCTTGATGCTTTTATATGGCTCCTTAATGGTTCCCTAATACTGTAAATGAATCCTTCTTCAAAATCAACACTCAGTGCATGAGAAAGACACAGTCTACACAGTCAGAGTCAGAAAATCTCTCTGAACGACTCATTCTGGGCCTTGTTGCTTGAATGCAAATGGGAAGAACACAGATTGGTAAGAGGAAGGGGGGGGGGGGGGAAGGGGGGGCAGGCAAATGCGCCGCTGGTTCCTTGTGTTAGCGGTGCGCTGTGTGCTGGCCCCACTTCCGCGTGTGTAAGCGCGAAGGAGGAGAGGACAGCCTTTTCAATGAAAAAAAACACATTTGTACAGAAAATGAAATTAAACCACTGCTATTTCAGAGGTCCAGAGGGTCAGGTAAAGGACTTCCAAGCCTAGAAACACTCGCACGTGCCTCCAGGCAAATAAAAAAACGCATTTCGCATTGCGTAGCTCCTCCGCGGTCAAAACTCTCTGGGTGTGATTTCCAGAGACAGGAGGTGGAGATCCAGACGGTGGTGGAACTGCATTTGCATTTCTTTTTTCGATCTGACGTCAATAAGGTGCCTTGTCCAGAATCGCCCATTTGAGCTGTGTTTTTTTCAAACGCAGAAAAGGATCGCAAATGCTCAGTTTAGACATTACGCAACTTTTAGCCACTGGGGGGGGGGCTAAACAGGGTAGGGAAGCTCACATTAACGTTCAAAAACCTCAGAAAGTGAAAATGTCATGCCATGGGACCTTTAACAATGTATAATGGTAATGTAAATACAGCTAATGCTGAAAATGCTAATGTGTGATAAATACACAGTGTAGATAACTGCAGCACAAAACAGTAGTAGAGTTGTGTTCTATTTGATAAATCTGTATTTACCTTTTTGATGCAAACATATTTTTGTTATTTCAGAATGAATAATGATCCAATATTGTCCTGTCAGGCAGCCACAGCAGCAGACAGCCATCTGAGCATGCACACACTGTGAGTGCTTATTTAGGCCCACACCGCAGGTAATCATGTTTTAAGATTCTGTCATAACTTCACATTATACTGACTGCACTGGGTGATTTCACTTTAGAAAGAAACTAAGAAAAAAAAAAAAAAAAAAAAAAAAGGCATTCAATCTAAATATGTTTAACTAATTATTTAAAATTAATTACAATCAAAATATGTTCCTTTGGAAAAACATTGAAATAGCAACATTCATTTATCGATATGTTGTTATTTTGTGTATCAACTTCAACGTGTGTGTGTGTGGCTGGTTGGTCCATTCAAATCAGATTAACATAATAACAATAAAAATGCTACTGATCAATAATAATAATAATAATAATCATAATAATAATAATCATAATAATACATTTTATTTATATAGCGCTTTTCAAGACACTCAAAGACGCTTCACAAATCATAAAAGAATAAAATATCACAAAATTTACAACAATCAAGAACCAAGTCACATGATGGTGTATATGTGTGTATAAGTATATATGCAAGTAAATATGCAAGTATATGCTGGCTGGTTGTTGTAGTTGAAACTTTAGTCAAAGTGAGTCAAAGTATTATCGTAGATTCTTGTGCACACAGCCTCTTTCTGTTCTGTGATTTTTAAAAATAATTATCTTTTTTTTCTATTATAGTGAAGATGTTCTATGATTATCCCAAACCACACATTAGTATTCAGTGCTGTGCGATTCCAAATCTATGATTAAGAGAAATTGCTGCATATTCTTCATCACAAGAATACTCCCTATTACACTATTGTAACTCAAGCAAAATTGTAGTGTCTCTAGTCTGAACAAAGCAGAGATATGCTTCCCCGTGTTTTTGAAAAATGATTCCAAAATGTGGCTAGTCGAAGCTAGCCAGCAGCTAGGTCAACAACACCTGGCCAACAGAAGGTTACTAGAATATGAAAATGACCTGTATTTGAATTAAGTAAATGACTAGGTTTAAGATTAAAATTGAAAATTGTGTTCACTTGTATGTCCTTTGGCATTGGTCCACTATAAGCATCTACATTCTTATCACAAATCCACGTTTGTAACTCAACCTACCTACTTGTCTCCAAGGAGATGTTACTGCTTTGCCTAGAATATTCCATGGTATGACTTTAAACATATTCATCTAGCATTTATTCATTACAGGTGTTTCTATTGCTCAAAAATACAAGAAATCCTTCTGTGAATAGGAGCGACTCTCCACAGATCTGAATTGTAATGAAGAGTATTGCTGTAACCTGCTTGTCTCCTTTGTGGTTTAATCCAAGCTATGGAACATTCGAGACACAACAATGACATCTCCATGGACACAAGCAGGTAGCGGACCCTCAACCAGAAATTACACAGTGCACCTTTAATATAAATATCAATGAAAGAATGCCTGGCTGTACCTCCCTCACTTGGCCTTTTTATTTCCCCCTCTCCGGGTTGGACTGGCACCATACATTAGAGCTCCCAGCTGCTGCCACAAAGCCCAATACCTCCCTCACCATATAATGCATCAGCAGTCCCATCAGCGCTCACAATGCAGAACGCCCAAACGCAACCACGCCTGCCTCCCACCTCTACCCACAAACCCCCATCTCTCCCCCTGGTACAGCCCGAGGTGACTTAAGGTTTGCATGCTGTATAAGTGTGATAGAAAAAACCAAGAGGAATTATTTCAAGTGACAGAGAAGAAATCTTTCAATTTTTAAAGCACATCAAAGAAGGTATTTCTCCAGAGCAGCAGAAGGGGGAATAGCAAAGCACACATAGAAACACTTCCCTTTTATGCCATCTCCCTTAACATTACTGACACATAATGAAGTAAAATTACAGAAGAATTTTGAAGGGAAAACTGACAGACACTGGTTTTCACATGTGATTGAGAATTCTCCAATGTCAAATAAAGCTACAAACTCTTTAATAGTGTAATAGTGTATATTATGCTCTGTTAACTATTTGACTTGTGAATCTAAGCCTGGATATCTGAATGCATAAGTGGTGATATTCAACAAAAACAAACACATTTCTGAGCTTAAAGATGCACTGTGTAACTTTTCTCATAGGGTCTGCTGTCTGCATGATGTTATTGCTTTATATTGAATGTTTCACAGTGGTATTAAACATATCTAATACCTCCATGGAGACAAGCAGCTGAAGCTATCTAGACGAGTTACATACTTACTTATACATACTTATATAGAGGCAACCCTGCTCATAGTAACAATGTTTTTCAAGGCATTTTTCATAGCAATAAAAAAAATCTGTAATTGAATAAATGCATGACAAAGGGAGACATATAATTACAACTGAACTATACTGTAATAGTTCCAAGTGTCAGGAAGGGCACCTGACACAACTCCAACATACACTATAGTGCCAAAAGTATTCGCTCACCTGCCTTGATTAGCATATGAACTTAAGGGACATCACCCATTCTTAATCCATAGGGGTTAATATGACGTCAGTCCACCCTTTGCAGCTATAACAGCTTCAACTCTTCCGGGAAGTCTGGGTTTAGGACTGTGTTTATGGGAGTTTTTGACCACTCTTCCAGAAGCACATTTGTGAGGTCACACACTGCTGTGGGACGAGAAGGCCTGGCTCTCAGTCTCCGCTCTAATTCATTCAGGTTGAGGTCATGCCTCATGCCAGCGTTATGCCTCTGTGCAGGCCAGTCAAGTTCACCCACACCAAACGCTCTCATCCATGTCTTTATGGACCTTGCTTTGTGCACTGGTGCACAGTCATGTCGAAGAGGAAGGAGCCATCTCCAAACTGTTCCCACAAAGTTGGGAGGATGGAATTGTCCAAAATCTCTTGCTGAAGCATTCAGAGTTCCTTTTACTGGAACTAAGGCGTCAAGCCCAAGTCCTGAAAAACAAGCCCATGCCATAATCCCCCCTCCACCAAACTTTCACTTGGCACAATGCAGTCAGACAAGTACCGTTTTCCTGGCAACCGCCAACCCAGACTCGTCCATCAGGTTGCCAGATGGTGAAGCGTGATTTGTCACTCCAGAGAACACATCTCCACTGCTCTAGAGTCCAGTGGCGGCGTGCTTTACACCACTGCATCCAACGCTTTGCATTGCACTTAGTGATGTATGGCTTGGATGTAGCTGCTCAGCCATGGAAACCCATTCCATGAAGCTCTCTACACACTGTTCTTGAACTAATCTTAGTTTGGATGTCTGTAGCGATTGACTCTCTAGAAAGTTGGCAACCTCTGCGCACTATGCGCCTCAGCATCCTCTGACCCTGCCCCATCAATTTACGTGGCCTACCACTGAGTTTCTGTCGTTCTCGATCACTTCCACTTTGTTATAATACCACTGACAGTTGACTGTGGAATATTTAGGAGCGAGAAAATTTCACATCTGGACTTGTTGCACAGGTGGCATCCTATCACAGTATCACGTTGGAATTCACTGAGCTCCTGAGAGCGACCCATTCTTTCACAAATGTTTGTAGAAACAGTCTGCAGGCTGAGGTGCTTCATTTTATACACCTGAGGCCATGGAAATGATTGGAACACCTGATATTGATTATTTGGACGGGTGAGTGAATACTTTTGGCAATATAGTGTATATAGCAAGATGATTCATTTATCTTTCATGGTAATATTAATTTTGTTCAAGGAATTTACCCAAGCACAGGACAACAAAATACAAATAATATTTCTATTTTGTGTATGTGTATGTATAGGTGCATGTGTATGTATATGTGTATGTTTTGCTAAAAAACAACAACATTACAGTCAGCTCCTATTCACAAATGACCTTGCCAGTCTGAGTTACATACAATGCTTCCAAATAAAAAATACATGCTGCAGTATCACTTTATCCAAGGACAAAATGGAGGTTTGCTGCTTTGTCTGAGTGACACTTCCTGTTTTCAGAGCCGCTACTGTACCTAACCTTTTCAAAAATGTATACACGTTTTATGGCGAGCTATAATGTGGAATAATGTTGTTTTTAAGCGCACCTATGCAAATGGGAGAGCCAGCCATCACCGCACATGTCGTGACATCTCCAGGGAGCATGTGTAGTCTAATTTGCAGAGAGGTGACACACAGATGTAGAGCGAGGAAGAGGAGGAAGCGAGTGTGTGTGTTTGTGTGAGTGGAAGGGGGAGAGAAACAGGAGGAGGGAGGGAGGTGTAGTTTAGTGACCCGTGGCACTGCCCTCTCCGTCCCTCCCGCCGATTCTGTCTCTCGTCATCTCTCTCAAACTATTCTTCCTGTCCTCCCCTGACCTTTAACTTTGTTATGGCCTTTTCAGCCTTAAAGAAGAAACATTATGCTATTTATCTGGTACAATGTAATAAACTGTTCTGCCTTCCCCATTATATCAAATAAGTGCTGTAAATAAGGCTGATGCTTTAAGTACTCAGCTGTAGCCTCGGCTGCGCTGGGTTAATATTAATTGCTGCCAGTCTGTGACATTTGCCTCTCCAATCACAAATAATCACTCACTCACAACAACCATTATAAGAGCTTCTTCAAGAACACAGATTGGGCCGGCTATACTCATGGATTATTATGTTATAATTTGCAGGTTTTAAATTGCAATAGTCATGTAAAATGGCTTAATAAAAGAAAAGGTCAGCTGGCATTGCATTAGAAAACTGTGATACAATGATGATTTTTTTTTTCCCCCATACTCTCCTAGTTACTGTTTTTATTATTATTACTTATTTTATTATTATTTTATACTTTCTTGTTCAACTGTCTCTCAAAGTTTGGTTTTATGAGCTACTGTGGCAAGTACATTTCTCCTATGTGAGATCAATAAAGTCTTATCTTATCTTATCAATGGGAGATGACATGGCCGTAAACGTCGTCACAGCTTTGCAATTCCAACAGTTGGGGGTAGCAGATTTCTTTTTTCATTTGTACCAAAATTACTACATGATGATGCTGAAGAAAATTAAATTTGAGAGTGAAGTAAGTACAGAGCAATAGGCGTATGCTGGTGGAGAAAATGGGAGTTGATCAGCAATATGGCGTCTTGAAAATGTACAAATAAAGATTACTCAAATACGCACAAAGCCCTCCAGATCCAACTTTGAGATGGTAAATGAGAAGGGGAACAACTATAACATGACTAAACGCTCTGAAAAAGTAGATTTTGCATGATTGCCCTGGTTTAAAGTTGATGAGTCAACGCTATTTGAGTATTTCTCCCAAACATGTATTCAAACTCACCATGACATTCCTTCAGGGAGAGAATCATTCTTTCAGTCACACTACTGAAGACTTAAAAATGACATATAGATTGCTGTGACTGGTGGGCCAAGAGGATAAAAGATGGAAATGACAAGAGGGCCAGGGGAGTCAAAGATGGAAAAACATGTTCTTGGATAAAGCAGCATTAATAGCATAATTTGGTTTCAAAACTGCATTGTATTGTAACATTTTTAGACAAGGAGCATAGAGGGGTTATTTTAATACTCACGCATTTTCTTCCAACGGAGGCTTTGAATCAGCAAGACAACAAAGTAATAATAATACGGTAAAATTCAGGGTCATGGCTCTCACTGAATGAAACTTACTAAGGTAAACAAACATCAAACCTACTTAAGCTTAAGATGATTGCATTCAGATCTGATTCCAATGTCGTCCAAGCTATTTGATGTAATTCACCACATTTAATACACTTTGAATTCACAACAAAGTTAGTTTCTGAACAACCTATATAAAAGTCCCTCCCATCTCCTTTTTTCACATTTTTATCTAGTTCCAAATATGGCTGGGAGAGGACAGCATTCATCATTCGCCACTGGCACGTCCTAATGAAGTCATCGTTTGTCTGCCTAATGGCACCTAGGCTCCATCTGTCACTGGCAAAGCGACGCACAGACACGCCACGTTCACCTTGCCAGCTCCGGTCTGGTGGCAGAGGGGGGAGGGGGCACAGGCGGGGCGACCTTACCTGATGTGGGGCTCTTTTGGCATGCTGGGAAATCACTGTTTCAACATGGCATATTGACATAGCTGAGCAGACAGTTTGGACAGAGCAAAGGATGCCGCTGCTATGGGGACAGTAATGCTTGTGTGAATTATGGATAATTTTGTTGAGCATGTGGGCTTAAATGATTCTAGTGTAATTCATTCACTAATTGGGTCTACAGTATTTTCAAAGTTTGGTTTTACGATAATATACATATTAGGAATATGGTGGTGTGAAACTAGAATAGGAACTAGATACTTATTTAAGCAGATATTCATACTGAAGAAAAGACATAGAATGGGCCAAGTTCCTTGTGTATATTATATGTATATATATATGTGGTTTTGAATTTGTACTGTATTGTATTATCATGCTCAAAGTAGGGTAACCAACAACATGCCTTATAGGAGGAGAGGATACCAAAAAGTCCAAGAAAATATATACATATAGTTTTAGTGAATTCCCATTCTTAGATTATTCATTCATTCCGCTTATTCTGCTTTTCCACTCTCTGGGTTGCGGAGGCAGCAGTCCAAGCAGATCTGCTGCCCAGAACACAATGCACCAGCCCCCATGAATCCTCTCTCGGGTGGTGGGTCCACAGGAGGACGGCTCACGTCACAGGCCTTGATGTATCTTCTGCCATGGGGGCTACCAGTGTCCACAGACACTGGGGGCGAGGTGGCCCAAGGACACAACGGCAGCACTCATCTGTGGTCAAACCGTCAAGAGCAGGATTCGAACCGCCACCCCTGGATCACTAGACAAACGCTCTACCAAGTGAGCTACTGCCGCCCATTCTTAGATTAGTTCAGTATAAAGACAACTGTAAATGGTATCTTCACTACAGCACTTACGTAATACTGTTACAGTTTGTGTCACACTGCTATGACCATAGGGCACACAACAAAACACCTTTATTCATACTTGGATAGGGAACAGTGTCTGTAAGTAAACAGATGTGGTGGGTACACTTCAAACCGGTATTTTCCAACATAATAATAATAATAATAATAATAATAATAATAATAATAATAATAATAATAATAATAATAATAATAATAATAATAATTTATTGCATTTATATAGCGCCTTTCATGACACCCAAAGCACTTTTACAGTTCATTGTTCATTCACTCCATACTTGGTGGTGGTAAGCTACTTTCTGTAGCCTCAGCTGCCCCGGGGCATACTGACGGAAGCGAGGCTGCCAATCTGCGCCATTGGCCTCTCCGACCACCTCCAACACTCACGCACACACCACTTTCATACTAGGCAATGTGGGTAAAGTGTCTTGCCTAAGGACACAGCGACAGTATTTTGCAACTGGCGCCCCACTGTGGCACCTGGAATTCCCAGTGTCTCCCATCCAAGTACTAACCAGGCCCTGCCTTGCTTAGCTTCTGAGATCTGACGGGATCAGGCTTTGACAGGCAGGTATGGCCACAGTACAACATGTAGGCAAGAGAGTATTATTGTTTATATAATGCATTATTTTATTTATTTCACAGTTTACTGTTGTATTATTGAAGTTTGCAGTGTTTTTCTGTCCATTTGTATATTTGGAATTAATATTTAGTCATTTTATTTCAAATTCATAATTTTACAAATGTTTTTAATTAATGCTATTATTTCCTTGTTTTATGTTGCACCAAATAGACAAAGATTGTGGATTTTTCTTAACTGACAGTAGCAATTTCTGACAAATTGTTCACTACTCTGGCTTTTCAGTGTTGCTTGACTGATGAACTAAATTAGCCAGAGTGAAAGAATCAAAGTCTCTTATTACAGACTTTGAAATGGTGCACATGGCTTTTGGACTGGGTCAGTTTGGCCAGTGTAAGCGTGCTCGTGTGCCAGCACGCCCTGTTGGCAGAGTATGACATATGTTCATGCTGTTGTGCACATGAACCTAGGTGTGCATCGCGACATCTGGAGCAGGCCTCTCCAGCCTCTCTATTGGGAGCAATTTACGGCCTGTACAGTGCTCCAAAGGCCTCCAGGCTGGTTTGACAACAGTTAACCTTGGATTTATCTAACCCAGCAAGAAGACATACATTTGTATACATTTGTACACTGCTCTGCTCTATAGGTTGTGAGTACCAGCCATGTTTGCCGACAGTATAGAATCCATCTCGTATAGGACAAGCCTCCAATCATAACTTATTTACCAGAGAGTTTCAGTGCAGTTTTCAGCAGAGGAAATTGGCTTTCCTATTTATTCTCACACTTTGTCGTCCCCTGGCTAGCTCGCCACTTCACGCCAGGAGGTGAAGGGGAAACCCATTACATTACTTTATGATGCTACATCTGTTTAGCCATCCCTGCAAATTAAAGCAGCACCAAGCAGCCCCATCACTCAGCACACTCAATTAAAACCGGCACAGATATGCTTTCAAGACCACTTTTTCTTAGCATTTAGCAGCAAGTACAGCTTTGAGGCGCCAAGATGAAAAAAAGTAGATACGCATGAAAGCGAAGTCATTTGTCAAAGAGGTAAGTAAATTACCTTTCTATTATGCGTGTTCTGATTGCGATGTATGCGCCTAAACCACAGGAGCGAGGATGTGAAATAGTCCTTTGCATTTGTGTAGTGTATTCCAGATAACATTACATATTTATGGCTTGATATATGTTTGTGGTCGCCGCCTCCGTGTATGATGTGTTGGAAATAGTCTACATTAAAGAACTGGAGGACTGCCGTGATGTTGTGCCATTTTCAGTCAGATACATCAGAATGCATGAGTCTTTATGCAAATACTGTTCCTCCTGTTTGTCAGCTGATGCCATTTTGAAAAGCCTGATGGGATATATTCTCCAAGAGGCTACAGACAGAGAATCCTAGACAAGAGATTTGACAGTAACTTTTAATTAGTTTTACATTTCCAGCAGGTTGAATGCTTTTTTTCTCAGTTAAAATTAAATATAGATTTTAATAGAGAATTATTCCCATATCAGACGTAATAAGAACATTAGCGAGAATGAGCGAGAGAGAGAGTGAGAGACAGATCCCGAGGGAAATTCAAGTTTTGCTTGTTTGCTTTACACTGTGCTTCTCAGTCACCTTTGTGTCTCAGTCAAAGGTCTCAGTGCAACATAATAGAAGGATTGGTAGGGTCAGCAGATCTGTGTCAGGGCAGCCAAGTGTCCAGGAGAAAAAGGCCTCACTCTCACTCCGCTCTGGTGTTTCAGATGAAATGGGCCATTATCTCCAAGTATTTCATCTGGAAGGTCTAGGAGTCTTACCTAAGTGTGTAGAAGGTACAGAGTTGGCTAGTCCTCCAGGTAGGTACAATCATGATTCTTGACTAAACTTCAGCAAGAATTTTACCCTACCTTGTATTGATATCTTGGGTTATTTTTCATTTTGTAAGATCAATATATGGCATGCCAAAAGTTCCATGCTATTAGAATTATTTTTAGGGCTATACTGTTGCTCTGGCCACATTGTATACTTTGTGTTTATATTCAGATAAAATATTTAAAACAAATATAATCAGAAAATGTGCATAGTGCACCTTTAACACTCACAATGTACTCATACATTTTGATGTGACCATTTTACAGGCTTTTGTTGTTTAGGGATTCAACTGGAGCATATATTGCCGCTTGTATCCTCTGCCTCAGCTCTCTCCTTCCTTTTCACAGGCTTCTGCTTCATCGGGCCTGACAATGGACACGAGCAGCATGGCAAAAAGTAATTATGAGGAAAAACTGCATAGCTGCCCACGCAATCATCTATGTCAGAGGCCACACAGAGAAACACAGGGCCTGCTTAAATGAGGTTGACAAGCCCAGAGAATATTCATTTTGTTGCGTGATTTTATCTGCGCACACATGTTTTATTAAAGGCTGTCTCATCAAGGCTACAATATGGAAATGTCGACTACTTGTCCGGATTGGCAGCGTGGTTCATTGGGGAGAGGAAGTTAATCTCAGGGTCAAATAAAAATGTTAATGAAACAGCCAGGTTAGTTGGGTTGTTATAGATATACCCATAGAAGCCATAATCAAGCAATGTTTTTATTTATCAAGAAAATGTAAAAGTTTGAACATACTTGGAAGTTTAGGAGCATATCTTTTAACTTGTTTGTTTTAGTAGTACTTTATTGCACTGAACAATGATGGCATGGTAAAAGGATGATAATAGCATGGTAAGAAAAGTATAATCAAGATAATTACCAAGTTAACAAGCTGTTACTGTGCTGTAGAGTTAAAAATGCACTATAACTTTTTTTTTTAATACACCACTTTGCCTGGAATGTTTCACAGTATGACATTAAAAGTGAATCTTTCTGGTAGAGAGTTCGTTCACTACTTGTCTCCATTTTATTGCTTTGCCTGGAATGTGCCAAAATATGGCATTAGACTTGACCATTTCCATAAAAACAAGCATGTGACGCCACAAAGCTAAGTTACTGGCCAGATCTATGGAGGCGACTTTACTCACAGTAATAATCCATTTATTGTAAGGTATTTTTGAGCAATAAAAGCAACTTTAGTTAAATGTATGTATGATGGATATGTTTAATGGCAAGCAGGTCGACCTTCCTCCAGAAAAAGTTACAAAGGGCATCTTTAAGTACAACCTCAACTTATATATAGCCAAAGTTACATCCACAATCACCTCATTTGACTTTACAGATTTTTTGGTTTGGTGGTTTTGTTCAAAAAGTCAGTTGATCGTTTATAAAATTATGCATTGCAATCTACAACATCCTGCTTTATTTTCCCCCCAAACATCCCATGATTACTGCAATCAAAACACAACCTAGTTTAATGTATGTAATTTCTCACCTCACATAAACCATTCAGAATGAAACATGCACATAGACATTGTTGGCAGGAACAGTCTGATTGAGGTCCTGACCACAATGCGATGACCCCTCCATGGCTGGAGCATGGCACTTGGTCCATAATAACAAGCAAAAACAGGGCGGATTGGCACCAAAGCAGCAGAGCAAGAATTACAGGTTAGTACCACTGATTGAGACCCCTCACCGTGCTTTGGTTCGGCCTGTTCCATCAGGTACACAGCGAGTCATTACACAGTGTTCAGGACCAATCAGCACAACTCGAGCTTTGGAAGTAACTGCCACTGCAAACCTGTAATATCACTTCTAAAGTCAGAATAGTAACTTTGAGCTTGTACAGAATGTCTCCATAATGTGGTTCAGGTTGGAAGATGGTGGAAAGCAGTTAGATCAAATGGACCTGTGCTCTCTGTGTATTTGTATTAGTCGCTAACTTTAGAAAATAATTGTTTCAGATTTGCTACGGCCCAGAAGTAGAGCTTTCAAAGTAGAAGTAAAAGTACTTCTAATGTGAAATATTTTTTACAAATTAAGCAGTAGGATAAAATACTTAAGTATGTAGTCAGTTTGTATCAGTGAGTTATAAGTTTCCGTGACAACGCCACAGATTTTGGGTTCATTTTTGCGGCTCGCCATCAAATTTCCACAAGCGATAATTCGCACATACTTTGGCCGATTTCACTCAAACTTTAATTGTTGGTGGACACCCTGGCCCTGAACAGATTGATATGAGAAAATCTAAAAAGGCCACTATATGGCCCCCTAGGGAAATTGCATGGGAGTGTAAAATTTTACTTTGTCGTAGACATACCAAATTTGGTACACATGTTTGTAACAGGGTCTCGATCAAAAAACTCAATGATGCCCCATGGCAAAAGGCTAAACATCTGTCCTTGCCAATGGGACGCCCGGCAAAAACTTTGTCGTAGCCAAACCAAATTTATTACACAGATGCATCATGGGAATAGGAACAAAAAAGTATATTATGCAGTTGCTAGGCGACCAACAGGAAGTCAGCCATATTGGACCGAGCACGTGACCCAGCACCGAAGGCGCATTTTCCCTAGTGTTTTTGACCTAGACTCACCAGAATCGTGCTAAAGAGTGAACGGTGTACGGCCACAAATTTCGGGTTCATTTTTGCAGCTCGCCATCAAATTTCAACGAGCAAGTATTCCCGCATCCTTTGGCGGATTTCACTCAAACTCTAATCGTTGGTGGACACCCCGGCCTTGAGCAGATTAATATGAGAAAATGTAAAATGGGCACCATAGCGCCACCTAGGGAGATTGCATGGAAGTGCATTATTATATTATGCTGTTGCTAGGCAACCAACAGGAAGTCGGCCATATTGGATAGACCATGTGACCTGGTGGCGAAGGCGCCACTTCCTGTCAAAAGACACATTATCACCCTCAACTGGTTAAAAGTTGAGACATACATAAAATTATAATGGACAAAATAACGCTGCCCAAAACTAGAACCGTGTGCCACAGCGCACCACAGGCCAACTGGCCTAGAAACAAAGGTAGGAATATAGAGCGTTAGCGCCACCCCCCGCGAGTGCAAGTGAGGTCCGATCATCGCCGCTTGCGGCTATATTTATAGTTGTTATTTTATTTGTGCAGTTGTTTACATCAAAAACAGTATATATTTGGAATTGTATAGCTTAAGAAATTGTAGTATTCCAGTAGATGTTCAATGTTATCACGATTTTTGGGGGACCCTGGCACATGGCACAAGGACCCCCAGAACCCTATTTGAGAACCGGTGACTTAAAGAGTTTGTGCCTGAACCATGAGTCAAAAACATGTTTCAGTTTAACTGTTCACACCCACAAATGTCTCTGGATAAAATGGTCTGTGTATGGCAAGTGCTTACTTAAGGTATTCATCCAACAAAATGCCTTTTAAAACATGGGCATTCAGTCACCTCGTAACACTCTTGTTGCCACCGGCCATTAAAAGGTTTACCCAGTGGCACTAAACGATTGGTTATAATGATGAACAATTTTGGTAATAATTCAATGACTCCCTTTTCACATTGCATAGACTTTACATTGCTTTCGATGTATTATAATCACTGTCAAACCTTTCATAGTAACTTCCATTGATTTCCCCACTCCCATTGATTCAAGAATGCCAACGTCTAAGAATGTTTTCCTAAAATCTCAATCTTTGTTGGTTACATAACTTGAGCTAATACTACACAGTGCACTATGATATACACTCGGAGATAGTGGAAGATCCTATTAACACGCAGTACTCTGGTTTCAGCACAGGGAACCGGAGAAGACAATAATGTCTTCACGTTCAAATCTGTCAGATCTCCATACATTATCTGTACAGTCCTCATGGCTCCACTCGGCATGGCATCCCTTTGAGATTATCTATCATAGCTGTCAATCTCTGCTAGCGGGAGGTTTACATGTAGCTGTATCTAGCACAATCCGGCACACGCACACACAAATGTAGTCAATACCGCAAAAATATGAGATGATAAGAGACTTCCAGAGCGGCAGAAAAACATGAGAGAATGGTTTCTTTCATGTGATATCAAAACTGATCGTGGTGAGGGGGACTGAGACGAAGAAGCAGTGGGATACAAAGAGAAGATAGCGAGGAACATGGTGCAGCTAGAATTAATACTGAGGCGGATGAGCGAAAAGAATCAATGGGAATCTTGGGCTAACTTGTATTGACAATGGAGAATTGAGTTTGAGAGATTGTGGAGAGAAATTCTGAAGAATTTACTGACTCGCAAAATGAATGAGTTTGATTTGATTTGGAATAAAAATGATCAAATTTCAGACTTTGAAATATAATTAGGCCTTCTGGAATTTTGGTAGCTTTCTCCATTTGGTGTGCCAGAACAAATCAATTCTTGTGAGTATCGAACTAAGAAAAAACTATTCAGTGACTCGTGTCCCCATCTGGCTGAATTTTAAATATTATAAGTAAGTACAAGTAAAATACATAGAACTGTAGAATACATATATGTTAACATGTACTCCAATATAAAGAATAGTTGGGGAAAATGTTAGAGAGGGGGTAATAATTGCTAAAATGTAACATATTTAGATCACATGCATTTGTTGGTTTCAAAATGTATTTGTAGTTGCCTAGTATGTTGGCTAACTGTAAGGAGGGTTTGAATAAATTAAAGCCCCAAAATGTTGATTTAGAATAATACCCCCTCTTTAAAGGAAAAGTAACGTTTTTTTTTTTTTTTTTTACAATTTGAGCCTTATTTCGGTAATAAAACAAGTTGTTTTACTCACCCATATCACTTTAGTGTCATATGGAGCATTTCCGGAGATGTTTTAGATTAGCGTTAGGCTAACGCCGTTAGCCTAGCGCGACTTATAGCCATAGCTCGGGGCATTCCCCGAGCATGTAATATGCCCCGTGCGGGCTCCAAATAACACAAACTTTAGCACTTTTCAAATCATAGAAGCTCGATGTCTTTAGTCTACGATTTCGTTTGAATCAAAAGTGGCCTGTAATCCGAGATTTATCCATAGTTTACAGCTATGCGTTCCATGTTTGGGTCCCGGGAGCTGAGACCACACTCCGCGCATGCGCACTGGCATCCTCATCTACTCGAAACTATGGCTAAATCTCGGATTACAGGCCACTTTTGACCAAACGAAATCATAGACTAAAGACATAGAGCTTCTATGATTTGAAAAGTGCTAAAGTTTGTGTTATTTGGAGCCCGCACGGGGCATATTACATGCTCGGGGAATGCCCTGAGCTATGGCTATAAGTCGCGCTAGGCTAACGGCGTTAGCTTAACGCTAATCTAAAACATCTCCGGAAATGCTCCATATGACACCAAAGTGATATGGGTGAGTAAAACAACTTGTTTTATTACCGAAATAAGGCTCAAATTGTAAAAAAAAACGTTACTTTTCCTTTAAGCTTGTTGCTTTAAAGGTTCTATATTAAGCAAAAAAGTTGTGTTTTGTTTCATTCACACATTTGAGTATTCCTGCTTTATAAGGCTGTCTCCATCTCCAAAGCTCAAAAAGCTCTGTTCCACCTTGTGATGTCATCAAGTGGTAGTTTTCAACTTAACAGCTACCATAAATGGCTAGTTTCATAGAGATTGGCTATTCTAGAGATAGAGCGTTATCCAAATGATCCTAGTGAAAGTGGATGGTATGGAATGTATTACCACATGACATCATAAGGTGGAACAGAATATTTTCAGTTTGAAAGAAGACCTCAGCCTAAATATGCAGGGTTTGTGTGTTAAATATATGTGAATGAAACAAAACACAACTCCAGATATGTTTTTGGTGAAAAACAACATTACACCAGTGTAATATGGGCTGCCCTTTAAGGTAATTGTATTTCAAGTTAACAGGTATTTCTATATGGCATGCCCCTATGATAAAACCAAGATAAAACAGCAAAATAAAACAGAATCCTAATTAGTGTTTCAACAGTATTTTATTTTTTAATTGTAAAAACCCTCAGACAGCTCTAAGATAGATTTCTCTGCTGCTGACCATGCGCTGCTATCTCCACCAGCATGTGGAGCTGTTAGAACAAAATAGAGGCCATTTCTCTTTGCTTATCCTTAATTATGAAGGCAGGAGTGTGGAGTTTATCCCAGCTGATTAAAGGAGGGCGAGGAGCACCCTACTGCACCATTCAAACTCTATGAGACTCCTGAGCTGCTTCACACTGCAAAGTTTCTCTTTTTACAGTCTGAGATTTCTTCCAGTTTTCCCCCAGGACTTAAGGATAGGGATGATATTATGCATTTATTATTAGCCTCTTTAACTAGAAAAGTAGTGATAGTTTGTGCTTGAATTAATGTATAGCTATAATTGTACCCTTTTTTCCTTAATAGAATATTGTGTTGGAAAGAAACCACATAAACAGGTAGTGGTAAATAAATAAATAAATAAATAAATACATAAATACATAAATACATAAATACATACATAAATTAATAATAATAATAATAATAATAATAATAATAATAATAATAATAATAATAATAATAATAATAAAATATTGTTTATTTTTGTTAATTGTTTCAGATAAAGTTCTAGGGCAGTAAATGATAAGCTCCTTTTGTTAATGTCATCATATTTAACCCATTAAGAAAAAATACATTAATTATAACAGTTGCATTAAACATGTTGCCCAGCCCTAATGGAGATATTGTCGTTTTGTATGGAATGTGCTACAAAACTATTTCTAGTTTTTAAAAATCCCTGTAATTGATCCAATGCAAGATAGACTTTATGCCATACTGTGGAACATTCCAGACAACGCAAAAACATGTGCGCAACCCTCTTGAGTACAAAAAGATAAGGACCCCTTTCCTGAAACTGAAAAAAAAAAAAAGTATACCAACAGATTGTGTTTGTCTGTTGACTTTGCTACTTCTTCTGAAGTCAGTGCATTCAGTTTGCGCTGGTTTTCACCTCGTGTCATTTTGTTCTCCAACCACGGCCTGATCTTGTACTTGTTTATTTAGCCCCTGAGCCATTTAGACTTGCAGAGCTGAGGAAAGGAACAGCTACAGCTATAATAAAAATATGAAGCCTCATAACATGCAAGCTTTGGGACATTTTCATCTATTCAGAATCCAACAAGCAATAGCAACTTAATGAGAGGGATATAACATGGTGTATTTGCTGAACATGCACCAAATATGAATAGCTTTATAATGACACATTTTGCTAACATAGATGATACTTATTATTAAGACACCTCCGTTGGTTATCCCAGTGTGTGTGATCATCTCCATCTCTTCTTTGGACAGTCTCACCAAGTAACTTCTGGAAATGTTTACATAATTTTCCTCATTTCAGCAAGTTACAAGTGGAACACATTTAATTTAAACACTCATCAAATACAACAGATGGAATGAAAAAAAAAGGCGAACGAGAAAATAAAAAAAGACAAGCTGTTTGACTAAAAATATCCAGTTAAAGCAAACGACAGAAGAAACCCAAATATTTCATCTACAGATTTCAAGTTGGATACGCATGGCCTCTCCCATTTCAATATTACAGCAGAAGGGATTAGTTCTCCAATCTACTTTACATCCAGACTGTTGGTGCAGAACTGTTCAAATTTTCTTTAGTTTCCCAAAAGGGGTTTGACATTCCCTTATCAAATAAATGATTTTATACTTTAAAGTTTTATACTTTAATATTACAGTACTCTATTTTCTATTATGTTATAAGAAACGTATCATTCACACATGCTTAATACACAAATCCTGCATATTTAGGCTGAGTTATTCGGAAAAACACCCTGTTCTACCTTGTGATGTCATGTGATAATACAAGTGCTCCACAGTGTTTTTAACCTGCATCCACCTTCACTGGAATCATTTGGATAATGTCAACCCTCAAACTGTCAAGCTCTACTAAAAGATAAAAGGTTAACATCATAAGGTGGAACAGAGCATTTTGAGCTTTGGAGATGTAGGAAAGTACATGTTGTTGCCATAGCTTCAGTGGCTTTGGCAGAAATCATTTTACACCTGAGAAAACGTTGAACTCAGAGGTACATTTTAACATATTGATTCTATTCAACCAGAAAATATCCTCATGCTTTAGTCTTCCTCTTTGTATAACACTGAATATATACTAAGAGCAGTTGATATCTTAGAGCTTTTTTCATCTTTTTAATGAATTTATGTGAATAACTACAAAAATATATGACTTTTTATTTCACCAATTGCATTTTAAAGAGGAGCTATTATAATAACGAAAACATATGAAGATAATTTTATTACATTTTGTAATCTGTAAACAGCAATGCACGCTAGGTAGCACTGGGTTTTAATTTACATATTTTTAACCCGACATATGCATGAGTCTAAAATATTTGAATACATACAAGTTAACATAAGAATGTGGGTGGGGATAGGGGGTAGGTGTCTGCATGAATAACTACAAAAATATGACTTTTTATTTGACCAAATGCATTTTAAAGAGGAAATATTAACTGTAACTATAATATACTGTATGTTGATCAATCCATTACATTTTGTTCATTGTAAACTGCAATATTAATCTAAAAAGGCTTAATAATAAACTAATTACTTCCTAAAAACTCTAGTATTTATAAGTCTCCTCATTTTTAATATATATATTTTAATTGTTGAAATGACGACATATATGTTGATATGGAGTATAAAATATTTGAATAAACATAAGTTTGCGTAAGAATATGGGTGGGTGAGGATAGGGGGTAGGTGAAAACGAGCATTTTCAGACCACTCAAATGCAGAGCAAGACACGATTACACAAACATACATGAATCACTGAAATACAGCTCATAAAGTTGATTTAGGATAATATCTCCCCTTTAACATATCTTTCTTCTGTTCCCAGCCATCTTTACCATATAATCCTCCCATTTGCACAGACACAGCACACTTCTCTGCACAAAGAGCATATCATACACCCACATACAAAACCCCACGTGGTACGCTAACATGTCCCGAGGATAGCTACACTGCTGAGCCCAAACCCAGTCAGCCCGTTCAAATGAGGCGTGACTTAAGAATCCTGCGTCATTTCTCTTGATGGTGTCTCAAAGTCTTTTTAAGTCATTTATATAACGACGCTGATGATTCACACGGGAAGAGAGCCCAAATGGAGCAGAAAAACGGCAAACCGACTGTGAGGGGAATTATGGACCTTAATGTACAGTGAGGAATTAGCGTGGTGTTAGCGGAGTGGTTTCTCATTATGAAAGCCTGCCATGTGGTATAAAGGAAGGTGCAAGAACTCAAGAATACAGTATGAAGGAAGGAGGTTTGGTTTAAATGGATATTACTGTAGCTAATATGGTTTTATGGGGGCATTTGAGGGGACCAAGTACTGCAGAAAAGATTACCAAAATAGCCTCTTTAACTGAGGAAATAATTGCTCAGGACAAAAGATGCCAAGTTAAAGGTCCTGTATTATACAAAATTGATTCTTGTGAGCTTTTAGCCATGTTAGAATGTTGCACCTCATCAAAAACATACCTGGAGTTGTGTTTTGTTTCATTCACATGTTTGATTAATCCTTTATTATTAAACTGTCTACACTTTCATTAAGGCATAGCATAAATTTCCACTATAGAGTTTGTTGATCCAGTTTATGCAAATCCATCATGGCTTACTACTATAGTTTTACATGGCACTGTGTTGAATGTGTTATTTAAATATGCACTATGTAACTTTTCTAGTGGAGGGTCTGCCACCTGTGATGTTATTGCTTTGCCTGGAGTGTTTCACATTTAGGCAATATGGTAAAAGTCATATTTTTATATAGCGCTTTTCTACTTTCAAGTGCTTCACATTAAGGAGCCACTCACACACACAATCATACACCAGTGTACGCACTGGACGTGAGATGGGTGTCTTGCCCAAGGACACAACAGGACTGGTGTATAAATGTGTGTGAATGGGTGAGGGGTTCCTTAATGTAAAGCGCTTTGAGTGCCTGAAGCACTGGAAAAGCACTATATAAAAATGTGATCATTTACCACAATAAGAGCATTCATCTGTGGGAGCTGGAATCGAACTGCTAACCTTCGGATCAGTGGACAAACAGTCCATACACCAACTGAGCAACTGGAGACAAGAAGGTGACGCCACAAGGCCAAGTTACAGGTCATGTCTGTGGAGAGGCAAGCCTGCTCACAGTAAGAATGCATGCTTTTCAAAAATACATTTGAGCAATAAAAACACCTGTAACATACATGCTTGAGGGTAATGTTAATACCCACTGTAGAACCACAATCTGGCAGACCATCCACCAAAAAAGTTACACAGTTCACCTTTAGCGTTGGGGGATTCATTTTCCAACAGACTTTGGGGACCAATGCAGGTAAATAAAAACACCTCAAAATAACACATTATATTGTTTGACCTTTAAGTCATTGTAAAGCACAACAGTTGAATTCTTATGGCCATATAAAATGATAATAAAACTTGTGTATTAAACTGCTTGTCTACAGAGACTTGTTGTGGAGGCTTGTACCATGCAGGTGCACTTTGTTCTGCCCATGGTATCACACAGATTGAGATGAAGGAACAGTGGGATGCACCAATAGCCATGGGACGTCCTGTTTGATGAGAAAGGCTGAGATGAGATGACGGCACTGCTAAGAGTATGCAGACACCAGGGAGCGAGATGGGTTTAGTGTCTTGCCTAAAGACACAACAACAGCATTCATCTGTGGGAGCTGATATCGCATCGCCAACCTGTGGGTCAGTGGACGAACACTTTACCAACTGAGCTACTCTCGTCCTTGGGCTAACCACTCTTCTATATTAAATACATCAATAACCTAGTAATGAAATAAATCAGTTTATATGGTTTAGAAGTTCTTTTGGCACCTTCATTAACCCACACCACTTCAGTGTAGCTATAATTTTCCCATTTCAGTCATTTTCTCTGGCCTTTTTTGTACTTTAAGGTCATTTAAGATGAGACAATGTATTACTAAATCACACGAGTCAAAAGATCAGATATGACCCTTTATCGTTACAGCTTGATAAATTGACTAGCTTGGACCATAATCACATCGACTCATAAGGTTAGCCTTTAATATTTGATGCACTTCCTGCTCATGTCTCTGAGGCGACGCCATGCTGTTGTCCCGTCTGACCTCTGCACCCCTCCCCAACCCCTTCTATCTATACGCCCTCCTTATGCCCTTATATCATTACCTGGTATTGTTTCCGATGCCTTTTTGTCCCATTATTCAATGAGCAAATGCAACTGTAATGGGTGTCGTCATGCCCATCCAGCTTAGCGCCCACAGTGCACTAATCAATGGCACCGTGACAGAGGAGATTAGCCACAACGGGACTCATGTTACCAACAGGAGGGAGCTAATAATATGTAGGCGATAAAACATTGATTATGTGTCACTGGGATAAGATTAAAGTCAAAAAGAACCAGCCTAGCATGCTGCCAAGAATAGAGCGCATATTGCTTTTCGGTCATATTCTATTCATAACTAGTGATCAAATATGGTGAGATTGGAAGTATATGATAATTGGCCAACCACAGTGCATGCAAGACAGTATATGACATTTGTTATTACTGGAATGAAAGAAATATTTTTTTAGGATATCAATATATATAAAAGAGAATAGTACTTTTTTTGGCTTTTTTGTCCCATTGGAAAAGTTGTCCTCTGCCTTTACTCCAACCCCTTGTGAAACCTGTTAAAGGCACTATTTTACAGTCAGAAGTAGTTCATTTAAATGGTTTGCAGTGGTCCAAAATTATTCTTCTCTTTCGTATTCCAATAGCAACTAGCATGCCAACGCACACTTCCGTTATTGTTATTTTTTCACAACGTGTTTGAGATACGCCGCTGCCATTACCACCTTCAAACTGCTACATTTGTCACATTCGAAAATACCTCGGTTTAACACCAGCTTTATCGTTTGTGCTTTATTATGATTACCTGCATTCTTCTTATAATTGCATTTTAGCATCTCGACTTTGTTCACATTGTAGTTTTAATATATGAGCAGCGTCTGTGTGTAGAATCAGATGTTACAGAGGAGAAGCGCTGCAGGCTTTATATCCATGGAAATTGAGAGTGGAAAAATAGTAATGAGGAGACCTTATCGCTTTAATTTTGCTCATTTAGAATAAGCCTGAGCAGTGATGTCCCATCCTGGCTAAAGATGGTATAAAAGATAGAATTCACCTCCTGGTTGTTAATAATGATGCTGGAATAGGTCTGCTGTGTTTAAACTAAGCTCCTCAATCTCTTTCTGCTGCTGCCGATTATGCTTCAGTATCGTATGTAAAATAGAGAAAGTCCTGTGTAACTTTTTGGTATTGAGTCCATCACCTTCTTGTTTCTATAGAAATGTCATTGCATTGCTTGGAATGTTCCACAGTATGACATTAAACAGATCTACCTTACATTTATTCACTTACAGATGGTTTTATTACTCAAAGATACCTAGAAAAACAAGCATTCTGCTCATGTGAGTGGGGTTGTCTCTCCACAGATCTGACCTGTAACTTTAATATCCATGATGATTGAAAGGTTTAATGCCATACTGTGAAACATTCCAGACAAAGCAATAACATCTCCATGGAGAAAAGTAGTTGATGGACCCTCCACCTGAAATTACACAAAGCACCTGTACGTGATTCAACTAGAGAATAGTATCAAAAATCTGATACTAATCAATACTAAAACTAGTATCGCAACTTGGTACTGTTTTGAGCAAGTATTGATACTAAAAAAGTCACATTAACCTTTCCTAAAGAGCTTTAGAATGATCTTGAACTGTATAAGTATAAGCACATAGGCTAGTATGTCCATGAGAAAATAAAATATAAAAACATATTTGAAGATTCATTCTTTTGATGTCTTTCAAATACAGTATTTCAAAAGTCAGTAATATGTAACTTTTAAAAATTTGTATTAAAAAAGCTTCATAATTTTGGTCGCTAACAGATCTTCAACTCTTAAATCAATGTTCTACTTTTCTCCGATAATGTGAGTAATGGCCATGTCTCCAGAGAAATCTCAAAGATGCTGACAGAATCTAAATGGACCCAGCTGTTGTAACATTAACGAGTCCTCGTTTGGAAATCTATTTTATCGAACAACGAGCTGCAATTAAAACAAAAACAATATTTCTTAATCATTTCATCATAGTAGGCAGTTATGTCACGTATAAGTCAGTGACAGGACCAAAGCTCTACCATTCAAATTATATGAGACACTTCATTCCCCCGTTCACAATGGAACACTACGTTCCAATTCACATCATAGGAAAACAGGCTATGGACTGACAAGATCTACAATTTGCACAAAAAGTTCACAACATTCAAGTCAGGATACTTTAGTTTTTTTTTATTAAAAGTTGTTTTTTTTTGCTATTTGGTAAGCAATCTGTTTTTCTAAAGATAAGGCCCAGATCTGAACCTTGCAAAAGAAAAAGTAAAATATATATTCTTTGTGGTAAATTGATCTCTGAAAGTACAAACAAACCCGACCCTTCAAAAAACTGCCGTCAACAATCCCTAATAACACACACAAAAGAAGCACTATGTTACCAATTTGGGCTTTGAGAAAACTTTATTTCCTTTTACAGGTCGCGGGGGGCAAAAATACTGTATATGGAAAGGACTGTTTTTGCAGAAATATCCAAACAGAAAATCCAATGTCCAACTATTAATGCCAACTCAAACTTCTATAACTATATTGTATTGTACTGTGTGTGTGTGTGTGCGTGTGTAACAGTAATTTTTGTTTGCTTTATGTGTGTTTGTAGGTCCATGTAGCTGCTTTCCCACAAAATGATTACATGATAATGATGATAATGGAAAAAAAAAAAAAAAAAAAAAAAAAAAAACAGAACCTACATAGTTAATCCTTTTAGTTTAGTTTTAGTTTTTTTGTTAAAAAGTTACAAACTGTTGCTTTAACCCTTCTTGTCCCTTTTATGGTAAATTAATATTTGGCAATTTTTTTGGTAAATGGTCACATTTTTATATAGCTTTACATCAAGGAAACACTCACCCATCCAGACACCAGAGTACGCAGACACAGGGGGAAAAGTGGGTTAAGGGTCATGCCCAAGGACACAACAACAGCATTCATCTGTTAGAATCACACTGTCAACCTGTACTGACCAATCAACCAATAATGTTTATCTCCAAAGAGGAATTTGAGCCGCCAACCTTCGGACCAGTGGACACACACTCTACCAACTAAGCTGTCACCTATAATGATTATTTGTTTTCATCTGTCATCATTTCCAGACATCACAGTAGCTTTATCTCGGCATACTGATTGCTTTGGTTGACCATAAACCAGGTTAAATCTACCATTGATTCATTTAGTTATGGCTCCATTTCTATGGTTTTGTCTTTCTTTGCACCGTGACCTCCTATCATGCCCGTGCCCTTGCGGCCGCTGCACCAGGTTGTGTAATACATCAAGTCCTAAGACGTACCTCCATCTCGATTGCCCGTGGTCAGGACCCAAAGGTCAGGGAGTCACGGCGGGGTCACGATCACAATGTCTGTCACAACACTAAGGTAAGTCCAAGTAAAGACAAGGCAAGACAATGCGAAGCAGTACAGTCTGGTTTTGACTTTGTTACTTGGAACAGAGTTACATTTATTTTGAGGTAAAGGTACCATTTTGGAAAGCAAAGACCAATTGCAATTTTTCAGACAAGTCTTGTTATTGGGCTTAGATATGTTTGCAAATCATGTTATATAACACATTCAGAACCATTAACATTTGAACTCGTAAACTAATACAAAAATGTCGTGCATTTCAGAAGGCCCATAGAGGTCTAATCTGCATGTCAACTTTTGAATAAAGAGATGACATTATATTGTTTGCATAAGTTGTGCTTTTAAAGGTCCCATGGCATGAAATTTTTACTTTCTGAGGTTTTTGAACCCCCCCCCCCCCCCATGGTTAAAAGTTGCGAAATGTCTAAACTGAACATTTGCGATCCTTTTCTGCGTTACAAAAAATCGGAGCTCAAACGGGCGATTTTGAACAAGGCACCTTATTGACGTCAGATCGAAAAAAGAAATGCAAATGCAGTTCCACCCCCGTCTGTCTGTACTCAGCGTCTCTGTAAATCACGCCCAGAGAGTTTGGACTGCGAATGCGCTAGGCAATGCAAAATGCATTTTTTTATTTGCCTGGAGGCACGTCCGAGTGTTTCTAGGCTCGGAAGTCCTTTATCTGAGCCTCTGGACCTTTGAACAGCAGTGGTTTGATTTTATTTTCTGTGGAAATGTGTTTATTTTTCAATGGAACGCTTCAAATCTCTCCCCCCGTGCAAAAACACAGAAATGGATGAGCTGAGAGCGAGAGCGGAGGGTTTGGCCACGCCCCCACCCTCTACTATAGGCCAGCTCTTTTCTCCTCATTTGCATTCAAGCAACAACGCCCATAATGGCCTGTTCAGAGAGAGAAAAAATACTCTCTCTCATCTTATCTCTGTTTCTCATGCACTGAGTGTTGATTTTGAAGAAGGATTAATTTGCAGTATTAGGGAACCATTAAGGAGCCATATAAAAGCATCAAGAAGTACCATGTCATGGGATCTTTAATTTAAATTAAAAACAGCAGCGGATTTTGATAAATAGCTGTGAAATTATGGAGTTGGTTGAATTGTTGTCCTACTTAATATATGGTCGAGGTAAAAGTTCTCATCACTTCTACTCTTTTCAGATAAAGATATTTTATCACTGTTTTTACTGTTTTTGCTGTTGCCACCTTATAGGAGCAAATACAAGTTGAACTGATACAATGGTAGTAGTCTCACACTTTGTAAATCAATATAATGCAACAAAACAACACTGTAAAAAGATGTCTGAATGAATTATATTTCTTGCATATGTGTTATTAGACGCCATAGTAGTACTGTCAGTACTTTATGGTAGTACTGACAGTATGACTCAAAAATACAGTAAATCTTTACCAGGCATTGTCCCTGCATGTTTCTCACTCTATGTTTATAATATGTTATCTTGGAATCGCAGAACAGCTCTCTACACGTCTCCAATCTTTCATTTCAAAGCGGGTGCTCGGGGCCACCGTAGAGCTCTGTGGCGGGGTTGTACGGAGCAGGATAGAGATGGGGGAGAGGCAGATGCTGGTGACAGTGTGGGGGCAATAATGAGGGCCCCCGCAAAGTACAGACAATCCGAGAGGCCTGAACACACAGACCACTTGACAACAGGCACACGCGGTTAACAGCAAGGGAGTAATGGGCTGCCACAAGCCTCAGGCCAAAGCATTGTGCACGCACCCACCCACACACACACACACACACACACACACACTATCACACAGGCTATATGGTGAATAATGAACCAGCATCAGAGAGACCACAAGGGGAGAAGAAAAGGAGGCTGAAGTAGAATTTGTCTTAAAAACAACAAAAAACCACTTACACTTACAACTTATTAAAAAGTCTACAACTACTAATTTATAGGGTTCAGCTTCCTGTTATATTGTATGGTGCCATTTTGAGGATGATTCATCATTCAAAAGATGAATTTTGTTTTGAATTGTTAAATTATATTGAAACGGTCCTAACATTTTATCAGTCTACAAAAACATGGATAGGACTATAATAACAACTGTAACTAATTGTGGAGTATGTGGCTTCATAACTACTACTACTATTACTCCAAATACAAGTGCTACTAAAATTTAGAGCCAGCTAGTCTTGGTAAACGGTAAATGACGCTTTTCCACCTTCAAGGCTCTCAAAGGGGTTTACAAGGAGCCACTCACCCATTCACACACACATTCACACACCAGTGTACACAGACACTGGGAGCGAGGTGGCTTAAGTGTCTTGCCGAGGGACACAAAGAAAGCATTAATCTGTGGGAGATGGAATTGCACGGCTTAACGTCGAGAGCAGGATTTGAATCGACACTCTGTTATATGCAACATCATTATCAAGTTATTTATAATAATAATAATAATGTACTGCTTCACCCACACAAAACAGACAAGCCAAGTTTGTAATTTCAGTTCACATTTTTGTATATTTTGCAACCCTCAGTAGGGTTGCCCCATGCCATGACTCTGCACATGACATCGCAGTGTGTTCCTGAAGCACTATGTTACCAATTTGTACTTTGAGAAAACTTTACTTCCTTTTACAGGTCACAGGGGGCAATAATACATTTTCACAGAAATATCCAAACAGAAAATCCAATATCCAACTTTATTATTAATGGCATCTCAAACTTGTATAAGTATTGCAGACTACCCATTTTTAAAACACCCTTAAGATCATTCAATTTAAGATTTTGCTAAACATTTTTTAATACACTGGGCCAAATCTCTTTCCTAATGTACACAGAAATTATAATTTGACAAATAAAAATGCAGGAAAACACTTTTTTTTGTACTTTTACTGTAACAGAAAAAAGGTTTTGTCTTGTTTTCATCCAATGTCCAATTCTATTATTAATAGCAACTCAAGGTTGTATAAGTATTGTATCATATTGTACGGCATTGTATTGTGTGTGTGTGTGTGCGTGTGTGTGTGTGCGTGTGTGTGTGTGTGTGTGCATGTGTGTGTGTGTGGACTGGTACAGTGTTGAACTTTGTAACAGTATTTGTTTTATGTGTATAGATCCAGTAATTGCTTTCCCACAAATCCTGACACACATTTTTTAAATTTCTATTAATTATTATTTCCATACAAATAAATAATAATAATAACCTGAAACCTCAAACATACAAGCTCAGATGCTAGCTCTAAATTTCGGTTCACATTCTTGTAAATTTTGTATATTTTCCTGCCCTCTCTGTGGTCTTGCCCCATACCAGGACTCTGCACATGACATCGCGGTGTGTTCTGGAGCCTGCCTCTAATATGCATGCAAAGCTTTTCAAATACATTACCACTGTGACGGGGGATCTCTTTATCACTGTGGACATTTGGGTAAGAAGGCTGGATTCACCAAAGGGAGGATGAGGGCAGAAGGAGAAACTGGAGAGCAAACCAAAACCGAACAGCGAGGGGTTCAGGTTGCCGCAGAGGAAGAGCAGAAGTGGGGCAGGGGGGAAAGAGGAGAGAGAAGCCAATGTGGTTCGAAAATAGCCTGGGATGAAACACAGGGATGGCAAATGTGCAAGTGAAAGAAAGGCTAAGTAGGCAAAATACACTGAAATCTCTATTATAAAGGAGGCCCTTCTAAAATATACAGTGAATCACTTGTTTCTTGATGATAAAATTACTACAAGCAACGGATCCCAATAAGATGCAGTGTGTAGCAAAGTATGTGGCATTAAATAGATCAGGGGTGCCCGAAGATTTTTCGTTGGTGGGCCAAAATTAATGCGCATTAGTGGGTCGAGGGCAAATGACAATTTACACATAAAAATTTTCTTCTGTAAAGAAATGAGAAGAAATTAAATATGGCACGGTGGCTGAGTGGCTAGCGCTCATGCTTCACAGCAAGAAGGTTCCGGGTTTGATACATGCTGGACTCAAAATATAGCCACAGCATGCTGTCTGGAGAGGAGATTAACTGTGCTTACACTGTTAGAAGAAGAAGAAGAAGTGAACTTTATTGATCTCACACTGGAGAAATTCTTCTCTGCATTTTAACCCATCCTATATATACATATACATATATTAGGAGCAGTGGGCAGCACACATTAGGGCGCCCGGGGACCATCTCCATGATCTTCTTGCTTCGGCTTGGTCAGGACCAAAGCTGGAGGTACCTATGGTGCATGTTTTGGGTTGGTGGGGGAAACCGGAGTGCCCGGAGGAAACCCACCCAGACACGGGGAGAACATGCAAACTCCACACAGAAAGGCTCAGGCGACCCGGGGATCGAACCCAGACCATGCATGCAAACTCCACACAGAACACACACGGAAAGGTCTGGGCGACCCGGGGATCGAACCCGGAACCTTCTTGCTGTGAAGCAAGAGCGCTAACCACTCTGCTACCGTGCTACACTGCCTTATCTCACCACCTGTGTCTTGATGTAGGTAAAGTTCTTGACAGTTTGGCAAAATACCGTACAAAACAAGGCCTTTGGCAAGGGGATGGGATCTGGCAGTCAAACCAACATATTTCTCCATCCACCTGGTGGAAGGGACTTTGTGGATCTGAGGCCCTTGCACCTGTAGCCTCCATCCTTCTCCAAATCCCTCCAACATCAGCTGCCTCTGAGCACAACTGGTCACTATTTGGGAACACACACTCAAAAGTTCGGAACAGGCTCACGAATGAGCGAGTGGAGAAATTAGTGGCCATACGTGCAAACCTCAGGCTCTTTGAGCCTGACACAGCCATCCTCCACAAGATTGGGCACAGACACGGACACAGACACTGAAGAAGATGAGGAGTCTGATGTTGAGGAAGTGAACACTGTGGACATTGAGGAGAACATGCAAAAACCAGGCTTGAGAAGCTTTGGGTAAATATTTTTGATTGACAAAATACTTTATTTAACATTTAAGACTTTTCAGAGGGGAAAGCTGCTTTCATTTTACATTTTGAATTCAAGTTTTTGGACAGGAGGAGAGTTCCTTTCATTTTAAATTTTGAATTATAAGCCACATTTTAGCCAGTGTTCATGTTTTGTTGTTCATTGAAGGAGATACGCATTGATAAAGTTCTTCTTACAAATAAATCATGTGAGTCATGTGTTTTAATTGTCTCCCTTTTACAATAATGCCTGCTGATGACAAAATAAAATGTTTATGTTTATGTTGGTATATGACTCACAATAATTCCCATAAATTCCCAAAACTTCTGTACAAAGTTACCAATTTGAAAATTCCCCAAATTCGCACGTCAAAGTTTTCCATGGAAACTTTCCGGACATTTTCCGCCCCTTTGCAACCCTATCTATGACAATACAGAAGGTTTTGCAAGTACTGAGTTAAATCTACAAATTGAACATTAAGTTGTTCAAATGTGTTATTTTATTTTAATTTTAAAGAAATAAATGCTGGCTTATACTTAAAGCTACAGTGTCAGTATTGGACTGAAAAAGCATGATTAGTGCTTCTGTACTCAACCTAGCAAATTCTTCACTGAACAAACCTGAAATGGCTGTGCAGCCTGGTGAGAACCTTGTTTAAAACTCTGCTCGGGTGAGCTTGCTTACACAAACAGAATGCAATCAGAGCCTAAATCTGCACTGGACACTGTGAGTGAGGGAGATTGATTAGTATTGATTGTGCCACAACAGGAAGTGCTAAGTCTTTATCTATCCTCCTTTAAAGGCCCTAAGATCAATACACCAGGCTTGATTTGGTTAAGATACCTGTCAAACATGGAACGGACAGCTACACATTTTACTAAAACACATTTGAGATTATATTTCAGATTTTGCTAAAAATGTTCAAATTTTTCCCACAGTTTGGCATATTACCAAGTCTCAAATTTTACTTACTTTACTTTACAGTTACGTAGCAAGCATTTAGTAAACTGGGCAACAACTCCCCTACTTCCCCACAGAAATTTTAATTTGACAAATAAAAATGCCTCTCTTGTATAATTTGAGCTTTGCATTTTCTTTTCTTTTTTTTTTTGAGCCAAAGTTTTGGATAAAGCTCTCCCCAGTGTGATGTCATCAATGTGGGACTCTCTAAAATAGTCTCTACTTCCTGTAATTTGCAACATAATTTTCAACTTTTCTTCACAAACTTGATTGGTGTATAACTCTAATTTATTTATAACAGGTATTATCCTATCAAATTATTTCAAAATTACAGAATAATGAAAACCTGTCATACGCACTTTAAAGGGACAGTGTGTAAGATTTTTACCCATTAATTACTGAAATTGCCTTTTCACTTCCATCATGAAATCAAAGCATTCTTTTGGACTTAGATATAGTCACATAAAAGGGGGATCTTCCCCATGCAGAGGCAGCCATTTTGAATACGAGAGTCGCAGAAGGACATTTGGGCTCCGCCTTCGCCTTCGGCAAGGCTCATGGTTTTGGGTAAACAACACAAGCATGCTGCCGGATCAGACTTGTAATGGATCTAACACGTGTTTTGGACTAAATTGTTTTACTGGATTTTATTCGCTGGATCCTTACGGACAAATTGAGAGCAAGTCTATGGTGAAATACAGAGTTTGACCTGTGCAAAGCATTCTAAGGTAAGCTAACCTCGTTTTGTGCTTTTCCGTATAAAAGCCCCATGTGCTCGGGGAGTGATTGTTTTGCAGGGAAATTAATTGCATAGTCAAAAAGAGGAGACTGTAAGGTTTCATTTGATGTGTAGAGTGTCATGGTACATGATCGGGAATGTGTGTTTTCATGAGAAAAAAAACAAAAAAAAACAAAAAACAACGGGACCGCGCAGCGCACGGGTCCCTCGAGGTCTGCCGTGGCTAAAACAGAAAGTGCAATAGCGACTATCCACCTATGCGCCACGAATCCTACACACTGGGGCTTTAAAGAGGGATAGCCAAAAGTCATGTTTGTGTTACTGTAACACGCTGTTTTCCACTCAACGCTGCTGCGTCATCCTGACCTTTGCAAATGGCTCATTATATGGAGGCTGTGGCTTTTAACACAATGATTAACATTTGGACATTTCTGGAGTTTGAGGCGAGAGAGAAACACAAGCTGCTGTCATACGAGAGAAAGTGGGTGTCAAAACCAGTGCCTCCAGCCAGTAAACAAATAAAAAGTATAGTGGGGTTTGGGTGTAGGATGTAATGACAAAAAATAACATATTGATAGCTTTTAGGATTATCCCAATGATGATACAGAATATGGTAACACTGTCTTTATAATGACTGCACTTTTACTATAAGTCTTTAAGGTGCACTATGCAACTTTTTGGTTGGGGGCCCATCACCTTCTTTTTTCTAGGAATAAATCATTGTTTTGCCTCCACAGTATGACATTAAACAGCTCTACCTTAAATTTATTAACTTACAGGTGGTTTTATAGCTCAAAATGCTTAGAATAACAGGCAATTGTCTCATTTAAATCATTTATTTTCTTTCATATTAATTATTCATTTTCCAACAAACTGTTATTTCATTCAGTTGAGGAGGTCTGATTCAACCCAGACTCAGGGCAGCCTAAAGGGGAACTTGATATTATCTCGTAAGAGTTAGTGAGAAGCGTCTGGGGAGAGGGAAATCTTGGGATCTCATATTTGACTACAGGCTGTCAGTGACATTCCCAGACATTGATGCAATATTACTTTATGGATTACAAGGTTCTAATATTTTTGCACATTTGAGTACTATACTATAATACTATAAAGTTAGTCTGGTTAACACCTGACCATATCACAAGTGAGATATGGGTCTGGAAACTCGCTTCGAAAAATCCCGTAGCGGAGGTGTGGTTAGCGATTGCCAACGGCCGTTTATTGGGCGTTATGAATGTCTATCATTGAGCGTATACGTAAGTCCATAGCCAATCATGTCAGTTGTCAGTTCAAACTACAAGCTTCCGTTTGTCATGTAGTACGCGTCACCGTCTTGCCACACCTCCCCCGCTCTCTGATTGGGGCCCTAAATCTGGGACTCTCGCTTGGACGAGTTTCCAGGCCGCCTTCCAGTTCGAAACGAACGGAAGCGGCCTGGGAATTCCCAGGCTACTATAAAGTGCCTGTAATTTTTTTTTTTTTTCCAATTTTTCCCATGAGCAAAAACTGTCTTCCCCTGTACAGATATATTGTATAAGCAGATATTGAGGTCAAAATAAGTGTCTTGTGTGGTCCCTGCATCCAATTAGAAAACATTTTATTGACTGATAAGCAGGAAGTGCCTGTTAGCATGCCATCTGTTTTTAACTTTTTACCATCACAGCAAAACTCAAAGTTGTTATAAACTGGTGCATAATTAAGACTTAGAATGCATAAGGTAAGGGAGGACTGCAAATCGTTTAAAATGAAGTAGCTCAGTAAAAATCAGGTACAGCACTCTCTTTAATTTACGCTAAATAGCCGTCCAGCCTCACCTGCACCATAGAAATGAAATCATTAGCCTCCTCAGCTCCATTTGAGTTATCTTCACAAATCTATCATATTCTACAACTGACTTATAACACAAAAACTGAAATATAGCTGCCTGGATTTCGATCATGCCACAGCTCATGCAAAGTGGACTGTAGTGTGTTTACTCAGAAAATCTTGCAGATCGCATTTGTAAACCTCTCCATGGCCTCCTCACCAGTCTCTCCAGCTGCATCCCTGCTCTGCTCTCTATATGCTGCTTAAGTGGGTGCTCCGGAGTGACAGCAGTCATTTTGAATCACCACCACAGTTAACATTGACGCGTTTGACCCCGGTGTTTATCCTGGCCTCTACCTCTCGGATGTAAACAGAAAATGACACACACACACCCCCACATCCTACACACTGTCGCATTTCCCAGTACCGGTCGCTTCTCCCATGAGTAACCACTAGGGACACAATTTGAAAGGCTGTGTCGGTGGACGATGAACCCTCCTCTGTAATTGGGTCCCTTGTCACCCAGCAAATTCATGTCACCCACGGTCACATGGGAAGCTAATCTAAATGGCATCAGTGTCCTAGTTTGTGCCAAGGCTAAGGTGGAGTGCGCTATGGGACAGGATATGGTAAGTTTGAGCAGTAAAGTAGTGTGAGGCTATATATATGCTTGTGTGGAGCTGTCATAGGGAAACAATGGAACAGGGCTACAGAGAGGAAACAAGGATACAGCCATTTGTTTTGTTTACACTGTTGTGAAGGGGATGTACTGTATACCGCACTGTCAGGGACTATTACTAGAACAGCACATGGCTAGTGTGTGTGGGTGACTGGACCACATGGAGTATACAGGGTTTTATCAGAAAAGTACCTAGATTTGCCAAAGTTTCTTTCGATTATTCTTTAATGATTTCAATAAGTAGGTAGCGTAAGATTTTGGGAAAAACAAAAAGTATGACCACAGTTTTTTTGCAAGATTTCAGCAACATACAAGTAGCTTTAGAATAAATGTGAAAAACAGAACTTGTTCATATATCTAATAATTCAGTGATTCTTAGCTCACAGAGCCATATTTTGAAGAGTGAGTTTTCTTTATTGCCTTCAAGCTTTTATTGGGTGCTTCTAAGTCCTCAGAGCTCCTTTTTGTTCAGCATCGCTCCCATGTGTTGAATGTTTCTCACTAGTTTTGTTTCTGCTCAAACTAATTGCCCCTGGTGGGATTAATAAAGTTGTCTGAATCTGAATCACTTACTTTATGCAAACCAGAGCAGACGTTTACGCGATGGTAAAGCTAACAACAACTTGCATGCTAATGTGAACTTCATTGTCACAAAATAAAATGCTTTCTAAATATAGACAACAACCTCAAGACCTGCTCATGCAATATTACTACTGGGGCAAGACACATTTTGGTCAAATACATGAGGAAAAATCAGGTACAGGACATTTAATGAGGTATAGGTATAAACCTATGTAATAAAGGCTACAAAGTAAATAGAAAACTGAAATCTACCATGCTTTTTTCAATATATACATGGGCATCTGTGTACATATGCTGTGTTACTCTTACTCAGACTATAGTTTAACTTTCCCTTATTGATAGCCAGGGAGTTAATCTAGATTTAGAATCAGTCTTTTAGGTTCATTTCGGGATAATTTAACTTCAACAGGCACTAAATTGCATCATTACTTTACAGAATATTTTATCTTCAGTGTTTCTAAGATAATAACTGGTCACTGAAAATTATGAGCAGAGCCACTGTTCCATAATAATACGACTCAGTGACAGCCGCTCTGTTAAAAGCACACAATATCAAGTGTATTTTCTTGGCAGGCCTGAATTTCATCACCAAACTTGTGTAGATTAGCACTTAGCATGTCAGTGTGCTGTTCTATCAAATGAATCAACAGCCCCTGAGCTAATTTATTTATTTATTTATTTACCTTTATTTAACCAGGAAAAAAAAGTCTCATTGAGATTCAAAGATCTCTTTTTCAAGGGAGTCCTGGCCAAGAGGCCCACACAGTACAACTCACAAGACGACAATTAAATATAAGGTCAACACAGATAAAATGTTAAAAACAATTAGAAACACAATACGACTCACCAGACAACAAATAAATATAAAATCAACACAAATAAAATCATGAAAAACAGTTTAAAAACATTGGCATATCATCGATTGCGTTTCCAGGTCCTTTAAAAGAGTATTAAAAGAAGCCATAGGTACAAGTGTTTGAAGTTTTAAAACTCTCTGCAAACAATTCCAGTCTGCTGGAGCACGGTACTGAAAACACAGTTTTCCTTTCTCTGTTCTCACAGTAGGAACCAGCAACGTGAAAACATCCTGAGAACGTAAATTCTGGTAATGACGCTAACAGGGTCGCCAAATGATGACCTTTCCTCCAGCAGCCCGATGTACTTTTTATATAAAAGCCATGGACATTTACATAACAAAAGAGCAGTGCTAGAAGGAATACTCAATTCTGATACTTAAAGGTGCATTTCTAAAAGTTACAGGTTAGATCTGTGGAGAGGAAACCACGTTCATAGTCATAATGTCTGTTTTAGGGATGTTTGAGCTAAAAAAAACACCTGTAATTGAATAAATCTAAGGTAACGCTGTTTAATAGAACATTCCGTACAAGTACAGTATTTTACAACTTTTCCTTCATTACATTCCACCACTGCAAAAGAGTGACCAAACTGCCAGTGTTCAGCCGCAATTAGTTTGTGCTTGAAGAACAAGAAGCCCAAATCCTTTGCTGCATATTCACACTTATTCTATTAATATGAAGTGATAATTGTGATGTTTTTGAAATGACTGGCAAAGATGTGTGTAATTGACTTGTGTAAAAGGAAAACTTCAAGATAGACTCATCAGTATTTGAAAAGAATAAATTGTATGATTGTTAATCTAAGATATTTTATCTTGATTACCCATGAGAGCTCATTGCAAATAAGTAATTAACTCTGAAACTGGATACAATGCTGGAACAGTTTGTATAGGCTCTATAAACACATACTGTAATATAAGTGAAAGATTAAAACGCTTGTAAATGAAAATCAATTTCGTAACTTGGAACATGTGCATTTTCTTTTCCTTTTTTACTAAAAATCAGCACAGTTACGTACACATGCATGGGACTATAAATAATTCAATAACCAAAGCCTATGTGTCCTGCTCAATTATAATAAGATAAGATGAGATTTTTTTGCTACTTATTTTTTATGTAATTTTACCATTTATGTGTTTGCTCTTTATCATTATAATTATCATAATCTATTGTGATGTGTGAGCTACTGTGTCCATATAATGTCCCTTGTGAATCAATAACGTTTGTCTAGGTCTAAGAGAGAGAAAAACAAACTTCATAGTAGATACTGCAAACGAAACTGCCAATTGTCAAAACTGCTTCAACCATTTAAGTAGAAGAATATGACAATGTACCAATTACTGCAATCTAGACTTCTATAACTCCTACAACTCTCATTTCTGCCAATGCTATTATACATAATCCTTCAACGTGACGGTATAAGCGTGTCCACCTGGCTGCCCACGAGCTGTACCGAGATCCAAGTCAATGCAAAGTGATGGATCCTATAGAGAGAGGTATATGGGCCCTGAAATATGCCACTACACACGCATACACTCTCTTTTTGAAAGTTAGTAAAGTCTAGCCTGCAAAACCCTGCCAGTCAAAGCTTTGGGGGGCTAAGTGATGAACGAGGGAGCCAGTGACACAGTAATTGTAGGCATGCTCGCTCTACCGCACAGAAGTGTGGTTTTGAGAAGTCTAGCAAAGAGGAACTCGAATAGGGTGGTGTTTTTGAGTGAAAGATTGCAGAGTGTGGCGATTAGGTTAGCAGTGAAATTGTCTGCTTTGGCTCCAAACAGGGTAATAACACTTGGGAGCATGGTCATCAGGGCTAGCTTCTAAAATGGAAAAATGATAATTGGTGTTCCCATAGCTGCAATGCGATGTAACAGTCTTGTTAAATGTACTAAATAGCTACAAAGCAATAGTCTAATACCAGTTTGAGAGTGTATAAGAAATCGGCCATTATAAACTTTACACCATAACTACACAGGGTTCAGCTTTGTGTTTGTAGGTGCCATTTTGAGCACTTTTGACCAGTTAAATGATAATATTTTATTTTGAACTGCTTGTTGCTACAGCAAGGGTGAATCGGAAGAAATCTTCCACCAAAATAGTTTGAGGTTCAACTCCCATTATTGTTTCTTTGAGCAAAACACGTCATCCACATTAGTTGCAGTTTGTGTAAAAATGCAGTGATAGACTATTACGGATTTTCATATCCAACAATGTAGTTATATATGGAAAGTGTACTATGTAACTTTTTGGTTGGCGGTTTGTCACCTGCTTGTTTCTATGGACATGTCACTGCTCTGCCTGGAATGTTCCACAGTATGACATTAAACAGCTCTACTTTACATTTATTCAATTCCAGGTGGTTTTATAGCTAAAAAAAAATAAAATAAAAATAATAATAATAGAAAAACAGGCATTCTGTTTTCCTCCCCCAGAAAAGTTGCACAGTGCACCTTCAAAAACATGCCTTACTTGATCTCCAGAAGAAGAAATCTCATGCTAACACAATTACATTAGCTCGAATTAATCCCACCAATGAACGAGAAGTCTGAACATGGCAATTCCAACGTCAGTCAGCGAACACCACTTAAACCTATTACTCGTCTCCATTTTGAAAACTGTACAGAAACAACCAGGAGACATGACCAACAATCAGTGCACAGAAAGTGAGATAACCCTTAAATGATCGAGTAAACAGGGGGGCTAGCATGGAGTCCTAAGTGGGTCGCATTTGCAGTAGAAATAAATGTCAGATGTAATTGCAGTTAAAAGGACTGGGAGTTCATAAAAAGCATCATTTTCATGACGAAGAGAGAGCTGCTGTTTGTCAGTCTTCACAGGTGAATATTTTGCAGAGTGAGAAGCAGTCAGAGGCACCAGAGGAGGTCAAGGCTTGAGAGGGTTTTAATGGCTCCAATGAATGTGCCTGAAAGTGAGAAAACTGAGCAATTTCTTTCTTTCTTTTCTTTCTTTCTTTGCAAAGGCTAAAACAATTCAACAGTGATTGACCCCAATTATGGACAGACCTGAGTAAAACATATTGGACCAGAAGAGTCAGTGAGGAGAATGGTTTGATTCAGGGAAAAAAATGTCTAGGTCAAGTAATGCTTATAAGGAATTTCACATTGTCATAATATAGTTTAATTAAAAAGCAGGGTTTATTAGATTTTAGTGTTGACAAGTCAACTATCCATTGGAACAGTCATTTTTGTTCTTCACAGAAACAAGCAGATTACAAACCTCCAACCAAAAAGTTACATAGCGTTCCTTTAAGCTGTACAAACATATGAGAAGTTATTGTATATGTGAGGTTTCAGGTCCATTTGATTAATTTCTAGAGATATATTGAAAACATTAACAACTCCTCTAGTTCAATAATGGAGTAAGTAATAACTTGAGACATTTTGAGCAGACGATAAAAACCACTAGCGGTCTTAAAGAATGCGAACAGTTGGCTGTCTGGGCTTTGATGTATGTTGATCTGATTTGTTGCTGTGAGACGTTGGAGTGTGCCGTGCTTTTGTTTTCACTGCAACAATGACCTGGTGCAGAAAACTGTCGGCCGCTGACAAATGACCTGTACTTGTGTGGCCTTTGGAAATCATCCACCACTCTGCAAGACTATACAACCATTCATATCAGCTACAAGAGAGGCTACGAGATATGGGTGTCAAGACGGTAAGGTTAATCAATAAATGTGACTATTCTGATCTTAATATTACTGTAAGGACTGAAAATAATAACTATATATAGTACCGTTATTGTAATTTGTATATGACTTGTTCTTTGATATTATAATTGCTCTTACGGAAAGCACTTTGGTTCAGTTGTGGCCGTTATAATGTGGTCTACAAATAATTGATCGATTGATGAGTGATGAAATTTCAGTTAAAAAGGCTCCAAAAAGTAGACTGAGCAGATGCGAAGTAGATGTCACTTGATCATAGACTGTATAAAGAAGTAAACTAAGGGAGTATGACGTCACCCATAGCGTTCGGCTCCAGTCAAATGAAGCTCATGAGGCTAGGAGCGAATTTGGAGCCAAGTCCATATGAGGAAATAGGAATTCACGTACAAAATTGTGAAATAAAATCACCTGGATCATGTAGAGTGGGTTAGTCTGAACATTTTAAGACCAAAATGACAAGGCTCACTCCAGTTACAGAAAGAGGGGTGACTATTTTCCAATGTAAAGTCAATTGGAGCCAGAAACAGTGGAGCCGGAAGCGCTAGGTCCATTTACATAGACAGTCTATGCATTTGATAATAATAATAATAATAATAATAATAATAATAATAATACATTTTATTTATTAGGCGCCTTTCTAGACACTCAAGGTCATGAATTAATGAATGAATGAAAAAGATGAATCATTGCTTTTCTGGAGTTTAAAAATGTCAGAGGTCAATATAAGTCCATTTTATGTTTTAGTGCATATGCTTAATACTCTAAAACTGATAAATATCTTGAAGACACTGTTTAAACATGCCTAAAATCTGACATTGTTACATTCCACTTGGAGAATATACTGACTATTAATTGATGACTAAAAATATTTCCGTTTGGTATTTTATTATGGGCAATATGCTGATTTGAATCACCACAGCATGCTACAGTATTGGAAGAGTATAAAGCAGTCCTGGATGGAGATATGGTGGAGCTTATGTGTGATTTGCACTGGCAGACTGTGTACCCTCTCCCTCACGCATTCTCACCCAGACGGAAGCTTGGCTGGCTTGTGCTTTATCTGCTACAGGATGGATTTGATAAGAAAAATACAAAAGCGTCAATAGCAAGAATAAAAGATTACATAACAAAAATCTGTGAAAATGTGATGGGTAATGTGAGACTGCAGAGAGCTCATTTTTGAAGATGGAAATTTAGATGTTAATAAAATACTAACCTTCAGTGTTAGGGATTTGTTTATAGGAATATTTGTACGTATTTGTTGATTTAGCAAAATTAGAATATTACAAATTTATAATTGCGTGATAATTATTGAAGTCATAATTAAGAATAAAGATAAAACAAGCTAGCAGTATACATTTCTGTGGTCAACCTCAATCATGACATTTGCCACTTTTTTGCTCATTTCTGTTGGATTATATTGTTTATATTGTGTATTGTTTTTCATTTTTATGGCTGGTGCTACTACTACTACTACTACTATCGTCGACAGAATTTTGGAAACCCAGGGCAAGAATGCTCACATGGGCCCCACATAAATCTAAATTAAAGGTTAAATAGAGGATTTTCCAAGAAAAGAGAAATTCAGCGACTGCTTGTCCTTTTTCAAATGTTGCACATGCGTGAAACCACCACATCTTCACTCCTAATCCCCTTGTCTTTTTTTTTCAGCGACCTCAAAAATTGACTTTCTTTTGTGGCTAACTGGTTGTGGACTCTTGTTTACCATTGCAACAAACTTTGTGCAAACTGCAAGGAAACTGCAGTTGGAAAAAGTCGCTAAGAACCACTGCGTTGGTCGAGTAAACAGCGTCTTGTGTCTGTGGAATGTGTGAGAGATGCCAGCAAGACAGTTAAATGCTAGAAACGTAGGTAGATAACGAGGTAGCCTCATTATCTATTGGCTAATGTTTATATCTGGCCCCACCACAGCCACAGTTGATGGATTTTTATTCTTTTTTTTTTTTTTTTTTTGGTCATCATAATTACAAGGCTGCTGCATCTCTGTAATGCTATTTTTAAATTTAATTGACAATTTGAAACAAAACTAACAAACAAACAAACAAATCCTCATACAACCTTTAATAGGAAGAGGGTACAATTTTACTACTCAGTAGTAGGTGGGGTTTAACTTATATACAGCATACATAAATATACCTTTTCTATGTTTAGAGAATATTTAATAGAATCCCTCCAGTTTTTCATGTCTAAAGGGGAACTCATTTTTAACAACGCACAAGAAAAAGGGGAAAAAAACAAGTTTTCTTCTCAAACGTCTGGAGGGAAAATTGACACAGAACACTGCATCCTGAGCCAGAACATGAGAAGCCATAAAATATACAAACTGAAAAATATCACTGCTCGCTACCGTATCTGTCGGACTTATTGATTTGGTGATTTGTATTGGTTGCTGGTGCTGCTGTGATGTGTCTGGGAACATGCTGTTGATGGATGTGTCTGCAGTGGAGCTGGCGGTGGTACGAGGGGCCAGGGGTGGTTCAGGCAACGCAGCAGCCTCAAGGTTAGCCTGCTACGCTAACAGATGGATAGCCCGTGCGCTAAGTCGGTAATGTGTTCATCTCAATCATGGCTTCCCCTCTGTACATCTCTTTTACTCCTGCAATGAGACAGTTGTGCATCTTGTGGTGGAATAGACCAGGAATTTTAATGTTGGTGGTACAGATATAGGGAGAACTCCTAAAATGTGTCAATTATCCAATCATTTGCCTTTGCTTGCTCCATGGAGATGTTATTGCTTTACCTGAAATGTTTCACAGTATGGCATTAAACACATTTCTCCATGGGGAGGGATGCCACAGTTACTGATCAGATCTGTGGATTTTCTTATAATCAAAGAATTATAATGCTGGTGGTAGAAATAGAGCGATCTCCTCGATATGTATTAATTATCCAATTGTCTTCTTTCACTTGCGACTCCCATGATGCTATTGCTTTAGCTGAATGTTATTGCTCCCCCCTCCCCACCCCTCCTTGAACTGCCACCAAAATGTGGTGGAGGGGTTTGAGTGCCCGAATGAGTGCCGGGAGCTTCATGCCCCTGGTAAGGTCACCCAAGCATTTCAGAAGCCCCTATGATGAACACAGCAAGCACGCCTGGATTGGTGGTCTGGGGGGTGGTGGTCGGGCCTTCCCCCATGGGGCCCGACTGGGCACAGCCCGAAGGAGCGACGTGGGATTGTTCTCCCATGAACCCACCACCTGCAGGAGGATCCATGGGGGCTGGTGCAGTGAGATTTTGTGGCAGATCTGCTTAGACCAGGGGTGCTCAATACGTCGATTGCGATCGACAGGTCGATTGGGGGCCAAATGTCAGTCGATCACCAGGGCTTAATGCTCAATTCTGATTTTTTTTGTGAAATCCGATTTTTTGAGCATGCTCCCCGGAGGACACGACGAGGTCACATGCAGCGAGCGTGCTCAATGTTTACGGAAGTCACCTAAAGTTGCTGTAGTACCAGAGCCAGAACATGTACAGCGTATTTGTTTTAAGGAGGAGACGGAGAAGGAGAAGGACAGTGGGGCAGTGGCAGCAATGTCAGTATAAACGTGTTGGTGTGGAGTCGCAGACAAAAGTGGTGGAATTGCTAAGTGCTTCACCGCTTCACTGCAGGCATGAAAATCCCTCACCTTTCGGTGAAATTCGCCGATACGTTCGGGATATGTCCCTTTCTCTGGAGCTCCAGATAATTAAAGTCTGTGGATATACAACACGATACACATGGATACGCGAACTATCAACAACACGGCAAACTGTTACAACGGAGCTGACCGCGTTCTTATGGGGTGAGTCATATTATCGTATTATTTCTGCATCAAAGGGACAGATTAGCTAACAGCAGGGGCCCGGGAATAAACCGGGACTAAACCAGGACTAAACTAGGTCAAAACCAGGACTAAACCAGGTCTAAACCAGGACTAAACCAGGTCTAAACCAGGACTAAACCAGGTCTAAACCAAGACTAAATCAGGTCTAAACCAGGACTAAACCAGGTCTAAACCAGATCTGAACCAGGACTATACCAAGACTAAACCAGGTCTAAACCAGGACTAAACCAGATCTAAACCACAAATAAACGGTAGATCTCGGCACACCATCAACCATCAACAGATCCCGGTCAAAAAAAGATTGAGCACCCCTGGTTTAGACTGTCGTCCCCACGACCCAAACCCGAATGAGCACAAGAAAATGGATGGATGAAAAGTTCCACAGTATGGCATTAAGCTCATCTATCTCCATGGAGACAATCAAGTAACACCAACAAGCAAAGTTACTAATCAGATCTGTGGAAAGAGAGAGTGCACCAGTGGCTATAGTATCTTACAATAAAATGATCCAGATTTTGTGCCAATTTTTGAATCTGTTAATGAAAAGGAGTCCAGACATTTCTCAAGAATTATAATGTTGGTACAGAAATACAGTGACCACTTCAAACTGTAGAAAAAGAGAGACATGTCATTGGATGTTATGGGATATGGAGAGACTTGGGAAATGTAAGTTTATCAATAACTACATGTTTTAAATGTCACCATGTATGCAAATTTAATGTTTTATTATTCATATGACATTAATGAAAAAGGAAGTATATATAAGTAAAATATAAGAACTATAAGAAAGTGGGCCAAAACAGAAGAGGTAGAGGTGGTCACTCTATACAGAAATCTGATATTGCCAAATCTATAAAAGACTGGCTTCAGGCACAGTTTCTGCTAATTGGCTCCAAGCACTTTGTTGCAGCAGTTTGTCATCATTTAAACCTGCTGAACAATGTCAGCTCACCCCCAGGATTTTTCAAACTACAAACTACAACTCACAACAGCAGGAAATAGAATAATAATGTGAAATTACTACAGAATTGCATAGCTTTTTAGCGTTTTAAATATCCTATATTATGCAAAGTTGACTCTTGAGAGCTTTAAGTCATGTTAAAATGTTGTTTCCTCATAAAAAATATACATGGAATTGTGTTTTGTTTAATTTACACATGTTTGAGAAAGCCTTTATTTAGTCTATCTACATAACCAAACCTCAAAATGCTCTGTTCCACCTATCTTTTACCTTCTTTTTATCTTTTACCTGGAGGTGTAGTTTAAAAACACAGTGGAGTGCTTCCTGTATTACCACAGACAAGTGTTTTCTGCAGGGTTTGTGTGTTAAACAAAACATAAGGTATGTTTGTGATGAGGAAACAAAATTATAACAAAGGTTAGAAAATAATACAGCATAATACAGGCTGTTTGTTTGGTTGCAACACGAAGAACTGCCAATAGCATCCTCCCTCGCAACATTTCTTATCATTGTTGTGTCCTTGGGCAAACAACTTATAAATAGCTAGAGAGTAGATTTTTGTAGTTTAGGCAGTCCATGGCTTTTAAATGTAATATAAAGACTGAGAGTGTGTAGCAGGTACCTGTGCATCGACCCAGTGGTAATGAGTATTGACAGTGATTCAAGCATTCAAAATCAATTGACTCTTGAAAAATTAATATTGACATGTTCCATCTATTTCTTTTTTTCTTCGTAATAAATTCCATTAGTGAAGCTTCATGGAAAGGAAAGAAGTCCTACCAAATGACTGGCAAGACTTTGGCAAGATTTACATGGACACCAAAGATCTGATCATTATCTGATTTCTGGAGTTATCAGATTATTGAAATGTCAGGTAAACAGGTAGAGCTGAAGTAATCTGATTTTAAAGACAAAAAAAATAAAATAAATAAAAATAAAAATAAAAATGTAAAAATGTGTAACTTTTCTGGTGGAGGGTCTGTCATCTGCTTCTCTCTATGGTGATATTACCTGGAAAGGTCCACAGTATGGCATTACAATTAATTATCTCTACGGAGACAGCAGATTACATGCCAGATCTGTGGAGAGGTGAGCCCACTTACAGTTAGAATGCATCTTTTAAGGTCAATAAAACCCCATGTTATTGAGTAAATGCAAGATGGATATGTTTAATGACATACCGGGACATTCCAAACAAGACAACAACATCTCCATGGAGACAAGTGGGTGGCAGGACCCTTACACCGTGCACTCACACTAAAAATCCTTTACATTACTGTTACATGTTCATGTTTTTGATGATCAGATTTCAAAGTTAAGTAAACACAAACAAAAAACTATAATTTTTACTTTCTTTCTATTTTATTTTTTACTTCTTTACATTTATATAATCATGCCTTATTTGACACCAGTTATTTTAGAATGTATTATTACCACTTATATATTTTTCCTCTTTTTATTTTATTATATTGTGATGTGTGAGCTACTGTGTCCAAGTAATTTCCCTCGTGGATGAATAAAGTTTGTCTAAGTCCAAGTCTAGGTCTATCCAGATCAAATGAGATATCATATTATTCCAGGACCCACTGTCATGTTGCTTTCCATTATGAAAATACACAGAGCTAAAATATTAAATAGGACAGTTTTCCACCAAAGTCTGTCTCTCTATCACTCAGTATCCCTCCATCTTTGTACAGTCTCTCACACTGGCCTGGGGCCTGGAGTCTGGTCTAAACTGCATACACCCAATTATAGCGCGCCTCTGACACTTCGATTGACACAAGCGCCATCCAGTCTTATCACAGTGACATGATGCAGTGGCCGCTCAGCTCCATTAGCCCCATCAGCCAATAGGGACGCCGTGTGCTCAGACCCCCCGGAGGCCCGTACATGCAACTGCGGTTTTAATACAGATATCATAAGACAACAAGAGCCAGTCGTGAAGAGATGGAGGGATGATTTTATATGCCTGCAAGGGACAAGATTAAGTTTGTCTTTCCTTTGGGGTGAAACTGTTATAGGAAATGGGGCATATACTTTGTAAGAGCAGAAAGCTGTAGCAATTTTTCTATTTGAAAAGTTTTTGTCAACACCTCATTTTAGTTGAAAATCTGACTCAAGAACACCAAGAACCAATGGTACAGTATATGGCAACAGTCCATTCGTCACCATAGCAATTAAGCAATTTAGATGAAAATGCAACTAGAATGGAATTGTTAGCTTGAAACCCAGACAGATGTGTTTGGCCTGACAATCATAGTTTCAGATTCAAAACATTCAAAAGAATTCAAGCCAATTGTAAAAATCAATGCATTTTTTTTTTTAGATATAAGAAATACATACATTTCTCTATTGTGTAGCTTTAGTTGATCTTTTAGTATAATACAGCTCTATTTTGGTTAAGTTTACCCCAGTTTTATTTTAATTATATTATTTAATTTTTTTACACCTTGTCCTTGCCTTTCTGTTTGGTCCATTACAGTGATCAGTTCAAGTTTTTATAGTCTGGTTCTCATTTTGACCCAAGAGAGGTTGCCCTAGCTTTAAACTATAGTACATGTTTTTCCACTTTCTAACATTTTGCCTTTCACCCCTGACCAGCTCGTGATCCCTCCCTCCACTCTGAACAGTCTCTGGTGCCTCCTTTGTAACTGTTAAGGCGTTTGGGGACAGAGTGAGCTCCTCTGTGCAGGTTTGGGAGGATTGTGTAGTGCCTTGAGGACCGCAGTGTTCAGTGGATGTACCTTTTAGCCCATTTCTCTTCTACCTGTGGTACTGTATTTATAGAACACCGAGCTCAGACTCGTTTGTTCCACTTTTAAAAACCTCTTAGTACAAACTGCACTTTGGGATAAACAAAAAACTTCAACTATGGTGGAGAAATAATGTTTTTTTTTGTATTTTATTGAACAATATTATCTGTTTTATGAATGGCTGGCTACATACAGCAATATATAAACCATCAGTAGGTTTCATTCAGATAAAGATGGGCTAGGGGGTTCATATTTTGTTTTAGATTTGTTCATTGCTATGGCGACAGTGCTAACTTTTCCTCACTTGAGAACCCATGTATAGTTTTACACTGAGATGGAGGGCATCTTGGTAGAATGTGTTTCTAATTAAAGATAATAAGGTACAACAGGTTGGTGCTGTGATTCCAGCTCCCACAAATACATGCTGTAATTGTGTCCTTGGGCAAGACACTTAGCCTACCTTGTCCCCAGTGTCTGCGTACATTTGTGTGTGTGGTGTGTGAGTGGGTGAGTGGTTCCTTGATGTAAAGTGCTTTGAGTGCCTTGAAGGTGGAAACGTGCTGTATAAAAATATGACCAAGATTGTAGCAAGCATTTCAGGCTTTTAAACAGCCACACTGAGCTTAAAGGTAAGACAGTGTTACAATGAAGAATAAGAAGACAAAATTTAAAGGTGCATTGTATAACTTTTCTGGTGGAGGGTCTGTCAAATTGGTTTTTGCCATGGAGATTTGTTATTGCTTTGTCTGGAATGTTTCACAATATGGCAATAAACCTTTCTATCTTCCTGAAGACCAAACCAGACCAAGTTACAGGTCAGATCTGTGGAGAGGCAACCCCGCTCACAATCAGAATGCCTGCTTTACTGGGTATTTTTGAGTTATAAACCCACCTGTAATTGGATGAATGTAAAGTAGAGCCGTTCAAAGTCATACTGTGGAATATTCCAGGCAGAGCAATGACATATCCATAGAAACAAGCAGGTGACGGCCCCCCAACCACAAAGTAAAATAGTACCCCTTTAACAAAACAAAATCAAACAGTCTCCAAAAACTGCAAATCTGTGTGCCCCCACCTTGCATAACTCAAAACTCACATCCTGCATCTGTAAAGGGAGCGGTTCCACAAGAGATCAGTACTGTAGACTTCTCACTCCCAAATTAATCATAAAATTAATCGTGAGAGCAAAAACATGGCAGAGCTCCAACCCACTCCCTCTCTCTGTCTCCCTGAGTGTACTCCAGTGCCAGTCTCTTTACTCAACACCTGTTGCACTCTCTCAGCCAGATACTGCCATTTAACCATATTTACATGTCACAAGGCTAAATTATTCATTGTTTGATCCAACATCGATAATTATTCTCGTATTTACTCCTTGCAGGTGTTCACAGGATTTGTTTATTTTTAAAAAAATCAAGCCATGTATTGGCGAGTGAAGCCGTTGCGTTGCTCGGCGCTCTTCCAACATCTTTTATAGAAGGGAGCAGACGCTTTTAAAAGGACGAAAAATAGTGTTATTATGGTTGATTTTGAAAACTGCGTAACACAGTAAAGTAGAGCTATTTGTTTCCTCTGGCTAAAAAAAAAATTGCGAGGTTGAAATAAGGTGACTATATAAAAAAAAATTGGTAGACAAACCTTTCTTGAGTCTTGTTTTGAGATGTAAGATGGTGGAGTGACCAGGAGTAACTTAAGGACACATTTGGATTTGGAGTGAACGTTATCATAAAAAGGTGGGGAATAGATATGGAGATAGATATTTAATGTCATACTGTAGAACATGCAAACAAAAACAATAACTTTAGTTTTAGTTGTAATTAGTCATCGGTCTTGGCAAACCTGGTTGGGGGTCAGCCAGATACCAGAGATACCATTGCTTTGCCAATTATGTTCCACAATATGGTATTAAACTTATATAATGTACATTTATTCAATCATATATGTATTTATTTCTCAAAAATACCTTTAAACATGCATTCCGAGTGTGAGTGGGGTCACTGCTTCACAGATCTCACTTGTAATTTCCTGCTTATCTCTATGGAGATTGATCAATTTAATACCTTATTATTATACTGGCAGACTTTTTATTTTGCTAATTGGTTCAGTTGACTTTATACACTGTTTATAGAATGCATGAAAAATATCAGCTCAACCATGTTGTTTGTACTGAACTAAACTCTAAATACAGGTCTGTAAGATTTGGATCGCCTGAGCCTTTCTGTGTGGAGTTTGCATGTTCTCCCCGTGTCTGGGTGGGTTTCCTCCAGGCACTCCAGTTTCCCCCATCAACCCAAAACATGCACCATAGGTAAAATCCTCCAGCTGTGGTCCTGACCAAACTGAAGCAAGAAGATCATGGAGATGGTCCCCGGGCGCAGTAATGTGCTGCCCACTGCTCCTAATAACAGGACGGGTTAAATGCAGAGAAGAATTTCTCCTGTGTGAGATCAATAAAGTCACTTCTTCTTCTTACAGCTGACTTTGAGAGATTCACTCTAAACTCAATAAAACAAATTACCAACATCATCTGAGACTTCACAAACTCATTGAGAGCAGCATGCTGTCTTCTGCTACTTTTGGTGTCTCACAGTGGAACAAAGCAGAGACCTTACCCTGATAATTCTATTACGTGAGTCTGGGTAATTACAGTAAATGTGGAAGAGGGCTGTGTGCAGCTAAAACCACAATCTGAGCCTGTGCGTACTTGAATACAAAATTAAACTCGGCAACAAAAAGCCATTGTCTTGAGTCTAGAATACAAACACTTTTCCAAGATTTAAGAGTTCAGATATGCGATGAATGGATTAGCCAATCAGGGGCAGTCAGGGTCTGTCTGTAGCAAAACAAACAAACATGGCTGCTTACCTCGAAAAAAGAAAGAAAAGTATTATATTTGGCCTTTCCAGAGTATCGACTATTTTAAATCTCCACTGTGATATTTTGTTTTGGTCGATTTGCTGCCTAAAAAATACACACAAAGCTTTATGTTAACAATGAAGAGATAGGTGCACAAAACATGTCTACACACCTCCCATATAGGTTTGTGGTAAAAGAGAGCTTGTGGGAGTTGGTAACAAATTTTTAAGTAAATTTTGGGGACAATCATCAAAATCAGTCCAACACATCATCCTAAAAATATTAGCAAAGCTCATTGGCCATCATTTCAATGTATTTTAAACAAACGGTATCAGTATCAGGCATGAAAAATCCCACATTGGTCGACCTCTAATCACAGGGGGCTGAAAAACATCACACATTTCTGCAGAATCAATGAGCAAAGCACTAAAATTTGTTAATCTGAGGTGAAAGAAATGTAATTTTGCTCTAAATGAAAGATGGCCAGTGGGCTTCGTTTCACATTTGTCACTGAAATAAATTAATCTGGTTGCACAATATTGTCTGAGTCTGGCTAGGGGCACAACAGATGGAACAGTGACCAGACCAATAGCCTTCTGTATAAAAAACAAAAACAAAAAAAGAAATGATTCTAGACATGCCAAGCAACAAAGCCCAGAGAAGAAGTAGAGGAATGATTAGGGGAAAAAACAGGGAGAAGGGGAGGACAAAATGTGGAGCCTGAACCAAGAGGCGCGCTATAAAAAGAGAGTGAACCTACCCCCTCTACTCTCAGCTATGTGGGGCAAGATATGCACCTCAGATGGTACAGATTCAAAGGAGGCAGAATGGGGCAAAGATGACCACAGATTTAACCATAACAGAAAGTTCAGGCTGCAGCTGCAACTATTACATAAGAGTAATTGTATGGATAAAGAGCACATTACATTGTTAATGGAGATAGCATTGTGAGAAAGTCTGTTCTGTTTTGTTCAGCAGTTTCCCTCATGAACAATGGGCTGTGTAACTTACTAGTGGAGGGTACGCTACCAGCTTGTCTCCGCAGAAATAGTGCTTTGCCTGGAAAGTTCCACAACATTTATTTCATAGATGGTGCTTTTATTGCTCAAAAATACCTTGAAAAATATGCATTCTTACTGTGAGTGGGATTGCCATTGCACTTATCTGACCTGTAACTTGGCTTGATGGTGTCACCTGCTTGTCTCCATTGAGATATTATTAGTTTAATGCTCTACTGTGGGACATTCTAATATTTCCATCAAGACAAGCTAGTGTCAGATCCCCTACCAGAAGACTTATTAAGAAACATCCATGTAGTTAGATTAATAGCAATTGAAAATGTGTGTAGAATCCCTCAGTCGACCAGGTAGAATCCATGGCAAAAGAAGAAATTCAGTTTGTCAACTGGACAAAAGTTTATTTGGTTGAATATGTTTTGCAGCTCATCCAAGCTGCTTCTTCAGGTCTGGTCAGAGTGCTGGTGGACACAGGCAGATATAGGTAAGTGCCCACCAGCACTCTGATCAGAACTGAAGAAGCAGCTTGAAATGGCAAAAGGACATTTTTCCTTTTGCCATTTCTGTTATTTATGTGGGCCTATTAAATATGCGGAGTGGAATGTGGGGTCTGGTTAGCAAAACCATTCAGGGCCATAATGGGGGTTTTCACACCTCTGGACCTGACCTGGCTACTCCTATTGTTTCCTTTGTTTGTTTTGATTTAGGTTTGAGGATGGAGTTATAAATGGGAGCCAAATGATGTCTGAGACCTCCTTTTCTGTTCAAGGAAGGATTCTCTTTCTTGACAAAAATAGCCTCCTTAACTCCCGTCTCAAACCAGTTCTTAATTGAAAACCAAATACATATTCTCAAATAAAATATATACGCTTAATTTGCAGTATTTTTTTATGATAATTGTGTTAACATACAGCTAACTTCAAGTTTCATTAGAAACAGAAAAAAAATAAAATAAAATAAAATAAAATCTCCAGAAAGTTGCAGTCTAGCAAGAACAATATGAAACCATCCCCTATGATCACCAATATAGGGTTTGTTACAGCTTTCACAATAAAGATAGGGCATTGAGGAGAAGGCAACTATTCTTCTCCTAAAATGCATTGGATTTCTGTGTTTTACAATTAGCTAAAATGGTAAATTTACTTGTTGTACAATTCGTCTCATTCATTTTTCTTACAGACAACAACTTTACACAGAAAAGCCCGGGATCCATCTTAGTCACTGTGAGTAGGAATGCCAATAGGTCCCCAGATGACCGCAGAAAATTGCAGAAATAGCGGCCAGTGACTTAGAATTTGGGAAAGAAAAACACTGAAGGGCTTCACTAGCAGCCATGTTCACTTAGCTGGACTTTTCTTCATTTGTGTAATGACTGGGGGAGCGACAGAGGAGCACACAATTACTGATATTTGCTGCCAGCTATCAGAGAGAGGGAGAGAGATAGAAAGAGGGAGGGGGGACAGAGAGATGGAGAACGAGAGAGACAAAAATAATATCGTGGGCTGTCACAATATATATTGAATTATAAGCTTCTTTGCTTGAATGCATTATTGTATTGCAGCAAGAGCTAAAAATGGAGCAAGCTACATAGACCTTGAGCTTTTGTTCCATTTCAATCTGTAGAAAACATGAAGAAATAACTGGTATAAAGAACTTTTCTACCTTAATTCTTTAGACTATGACACTAATATAGTCCAAAGAATTATAAAATGTAAAAAAACATCTCCACAATAGTGCAATAATACCGTATAGCGAAATTAATTGTATCATACCATGTGATTTACATATACATCTCTACTCTCACCATTTAATTAGAACGTACCTGTGTAAAAAAACAACCGGAAAGTATTCTCAAATCTACTGGACACTTAAAGATACCACAGTATTGTTGCTCTGATCTATAACTTTAGCATCAGCGAGGAAGTGTAATGGGTAAGATGGAGAAAGGTTGAAGGGGCAAAGCATTGGGGGAAAATAGCACTGAAGCTGATTTCATGCTTCGAGGATTGCATCTCATTTTATGGAAGGGCTGTGCTGCACTCTGTTCATGGATACACTGCCACCTGCTGGATAATACCAATATCGTCATAGCAACTCCACCCTATGGGACATTAAAAGCCTCCAAAGTCAAACGAAAGAGTTCCTTATCTCGAAATGGTGGTGTCACGTATTCTTGAGAGGGCTTTTGGGGGAAATTTAAGAACGCCTAGTTAAAACTGCATAGCTCATCTCCTGTTTGGATCTCCTGTTTTATTGTATCCTTTTTCTGTCTTATCTTGACTTTTCTCAAATGGAAGGCAGGAAATGGGGAGAACTGGAGTTGAAAATCGGCAGCAAAATTCTAATTAAGCAACAGGGCCCAGTTAAGAATGCCATTATACGCATGGGTAGAGAAGTCAATATAGGCAAAGCATCTGTCTCCAAAACGCAGAAATAAGCTGGAAACCTGCAATGTCATGAAACTGTTGGGGTAAGTTAATGTCTGAGCACCTGCGTGGTTCAACCGAATATATGTGGGCGTCAATATAGGATCAATAGAGCCGGCCCTCATCATCCCAGGCTGTGCGGTGAAGGTAATTAATGGAGGCTTTCTCATCACTAATTAACACATAAACACAACACTTCTTATCTGCGTAAGTCTTTGTCAAGGCTACATCAAGGTTTTACAAAGATGTTTTAATGAGCTATCAAGCAATCAGCTATCAAAATAAATACGTTTTCGTCGTTGTCTTTGCTGTTTTACTACAGGGTTACTAAAGTTATCTATTTCCATGTACAGGTATTTTTAATGCATTCTTACCATAGACTGTATAAAGAAGTGGACTAAGGGAGCATTCAGCGTTCAGCTCCAGTCAAATGAAGCTCAAGAGGCTAGTAGTTACAAGAGCGAATTTGGAGCCAGACTCAAATAACGAAAGACAGACAAAATAGCAAAATAAAAACCCCAGGACAATGTGGAGTGGGTTAATACGAACATGTTAAGACCAAAAGGACTCACTGTCAATTGGAGCCAAAGTCAGAAGGAGCCAGAAGCACCTCCATGAACACTTCCTATTTTGGAACATGGTGGCTAGAGGCTAGGGTTAGCTATGTCCATATATAGTCTATGGATCTATGATTGGACTTGCCTCTGATCAGGATTGAACAATAAGTCAATACAGTAATTATCGTGAAAGGCCTAGTCAAATGTGTATTGTGATGAGGGTCAATTTGAACAGTTTGATTACATTTTTTGGTATTACATTTTTAAGAGGCCGTTTATAAACCACCAACTCAATTATGCAAATGCAGGATCTTCAAACAAGCCCAGTTTACCCTCTCTTCACTTCCAGAGCGGCGTAAACATTTTACAGAGCATAAAACGATGATTTGAGAGATATAAAGTCACGACAGTATCCAGGAGGTGCACGATTAGCGTCTGGCAGCGTTCACACCAAGCAGTCCTCCTAACAGCCTCTGCACATCATTAGTCTAACCCAGCTCCGCCATGCCCCCGCTATTAACCACTAAATGAAAGCCCTCCGAGCGCGATTACTGGAGGGAAGTCCCCTGTCGTTGTGGGGATAACTGACTCCACACACACGCACGCACGCACTTACGCACGCACGCACACACACACACACACCTTCCACGATAGTCATTTGAAGGGAGGTTATGATAAGTGGCTATTTAACACTTCATTTAGCAGGACTCAAAAGCCTGCCTCATCAAAGTCTTAGATTGTAACCTACACAAGGGCCAAACGTGAAGCCAAATCACCAACAATCCATTCTGAAGATCATAGCGAGCTGTAGTTTCGTCAAGTGTAAAACATCTGATAAATACTTGAAAGTGTTCTAGCCAAAGATACATCAATAGACAGGCTCCTATAGCATCGTGATTCCATGCATGTGTGTGCTGTATGTGTGCTGATGTTGGCGTATTTCATGCACATACTTCTTTCTCTGTGTTATGCAAGTGTGGTGTTTGAAAATGTGTGCAGAATGGAGATTTGAACATGTAAAAGGAGCCATCCAATAATAAACACAACTGCCAATAAATGTAATTCGATGGGAGATACGATATACGATTATGTTAAGCATTTTAACTTGTATACTTTTGGAAATTTTGAAGTACTTTTGAATATTGGAGGGCTTCTTCTGCACACAAACAAGAAGCAACAAGGTTCCCACTGTTTTATCTTCTCTCAAGCTGCCAATGATAATTAAAAGTGCACCGTGTAACTTTTCTGGTAGCTGCTTGTTTCCATGGAGCGAATCTTGAAACCCATCTAAGATAAGCAAAAACTAAACTAGACCAAAATACAGATCAGATCTATGGAGAGGGCATTCTTTCAATACACTGAGACGTGTACTGGAAGAATGCCTAGAATAAATGCAAAATAGACAAGTGTAATACCATACTCTAAGCAAAACAATTCAATCTCCATGCAGACAAGCAGGTGGTGGACCTTCTATCAGAAAAGTTACACAGTGCACCTTTAAGTCTATGTCCAATACATAATTTAGACACTATATGACAATGATATATGAAAGAAAAGGCAATTATACACACAAAAGACAACTAAATATATTGCAAATCAATGTTCTGAAAGCTTACTACAGTGTAAAATGCAAAGAGTGTATGAATCGGATGTAACAATAAGACCATTTACTTATTCCACCTAATGTTATATGCTCAGACTCTGTATAATTCATATCATTGTTGTATGCCTTTCTTATAGATATAATCCTGAACCTTATCAATAATGTATAAGTGGTATAATATGTATGGCGTGTGTACATGAATTAACCACAGCAAACCCATTTGTGTATTACTGCAAGAATGGAAATTGTACTTGCCGTCATCACAATTAAACAAACATTAAACCGCTGAGTATCTATGGGGGAAAGTGGCACTGTGTGCATATTTACATAGGATTAATGTTAATGAGGTATTATCCACTGTCAAAATATCCAAATACATACTGGACTTGTCATTTCTCACCAGTATATGTGTATGTCAATTCAACGTTTATTTATTTATACATTTTTATGTTAAAGGTCCTATTATGTAAGCCATGTTATAATGCTGTCCCTATCTCAGAAACACCTGGAGTTGTATTTTGTTTCATTCACACATCATTCATGTCTGTTAACAGCTCCTTTTAACCTTTACTTTAGTAGAGATTGGCAAATTCAGGGTTGAAATCGTCCAAATGATTATAGTTAAGGTGTATGGAGTTTAAAACACAGTGGAGCACGTCCTGTATTACGGCCTGTTTTCTATTACAGTGTTTTCTGTTTGAGAAATGAGCTCTGCCTAAATATGCAGGATTTGTGTGTTAAACATGTGTGAATGAAACAAAACTCCGGGTATGTTTGTGATGATGAAACAACATTATAACAAATCAGAAAAAAGAGTAATATAGGCCCTCTAAGTTTCTAAGATGCCACTTGCGCCCTTTAGATCCTCATCCCCCAAACAATGCCCTCTCTGATGGTGGGAACCTGTTTTAATGTAAAGTCTGTACTCACGGTCATTGCAGTGCGTCCCCGTGTAGGAGGTCATGGTGCAGTCACAGGTGAAGTTCTCCCACTGCTGGATGCACACGCCCATGTTGGCACAAGAATCCTCCTGGCACGTGGTACTAGGGCCTGTATCCGCAGAATCGGATATGGACAGAAGCAGAACACAGGTGTACTGTTAAACTCTGGAGGGTTTTGCTGAGTCTGGAGAGCTCTCCACAGAATCATGCACAAGAAAAATGTACTCAGAGTATACGCTGGACACTTTATTAGATACACCAGTTTTAATGCTTTAAAATGTAAAAATAGGACAAATGGACATGGTCATGAACTCCAGTGAAATTTGGACCAAGCATCAGAACAACTGGAACTAAGTCAAGGTAAGGTACACTTTAATGTTCCCACAGAGCAATTTGTTGTCTACATTTAACCCACTTGTTAATTCTGCTGGGGCCCAACCTGTCCGGAGAAATGGACACCAATAACATTATTTTTTATTTTTTTTTATCAAAAATTTTATTGGAATTTATCGGAGTAACAGAAGTGGTATTGTGTGTAGCAGAAAATTCCCTTTGACTCCCCTGGAAATTATTATTATTATTATTATTATTATTGTTGTTATTATTATTGTTATTATTACAGTATATATACATTTTTTATTGATACAATATATTCCTTCCTTAATGTTTTTAAATAGTTTATATTGTCTTTACTCCTATCAGTACGAGGGATCCTACCATAACTATCGTTATCTTGATATTGTATCGTCAAAGGTCTCACAATAATATTGTGGACCATCAATATTTCGAATTATGTCTCTTCAATTAATAAATGAATAGTTATGGTGCAGCAGTAGCTAAGAAACTACATAGAACTACATAGACCATGATCCTTTGCTCAGTTTCAGTGCAGAATACATGAAGAAACAAAAGAAACAAATGTTATCAGCAGTTTTAAATCTTAGCTCTTTGGAAAAAGTAGCATATTCACAGTTTTATTAGTTTCCACCATACATCGCAATAAATATTGTACTGTGAGATGTATATTGTGCAAAATATGGTACCAAGAGATTTGGATATCGTTACATCCATTATCAGTACTGTGCCACATAGCAATAACAGCAATGCCAGTTTCAATGTTCTGTTTCAAAGTTACATCTTGGAGGCTTGGTCTAAACTTCAGAAGATTTGTCTAGAATGCAAGTTACTGCAATGTCATTTGTCAAACTTTTATTACATTTCAAAGCATCATAACAGCTATATATCTAATAATACAATAGTTGAACATACATACAAAATGTGTGTACAGGAGACAGTGTCACCACAGGAGGTCCAGAGTAAAGCCAATGCCTAATTCAGTTCAAAATGTCCAATAACCCATCAGCGCTCAAACAGAAGAACAGGATTCATTTATATCAACACTCTCACAAAACTGAAAATGTCTCTGTGGTATTTAGAGCCACGCCTGCCTCCTGTGTCTCCTCTGGTGACACTGTTTTCATCTTTTCCTCCCGTTTTTAATGTGGACATGCATGATGTTTCATTCCAACATGAACGAGTTTTATCAGAGTAAAACTTGAGACGCTGCATTCCCTTTGTGGATAAGCACAAAGACAACTGTATGCTTTTGTACGGAAGGAATTGGCGTTTGATTCATAACAACTGAGGTCATTTAAGTAGGTGAGTAATGAATGCACTTTAAGGAGCACTATGTAACTTTTCTGGTGAATAGCTCAGCACCTTCTTGTACCCATGGAGATGACATTGCCTTGTCTACCATGTTCCAAGGTATGGCATTAAACATGTCTATTTCCATGGAGACAACCACATGACAGCACTAGGCCAAGTTACAGGTTTGTGAAGAGGAGACACCGCTCACTGTAAGAATGCATGCTGCACCCAATAATAACTCTATTTGAATAAATCCAATAACACCATACAGTGTAATATTTCAGGCAAAGCAATAACATCTCCATGAAGACAAGCCAGTGGCAGGCCCTCCACCAGAAGTGTGCACCTTCATCAAAAGTCAAAAGTCTGAAAGTTTGTTAGAACTTATCCTTCTATGTATGTATGTATGTATGTATGTATGTATGTATGTATGTATGTATGTATGTATGTATGTATGTATGTATATATTTTTTTATTGTTAAAGTTGCCCCATGTCAATATCTTTAGTGAAAAGTGTTTGGTTGGCCAGACTGCATTTCAATTTGACCTGCCATAAAAATGCAAAGATGGACACTGAAAAGTCATAGTAAAACAGTGAAAGTAAACTTTGTCAGTTGTCAGTGCATGTGCTGGTGAATGCACTAAGAGGAGTATGAGGGAATGCAGAAACACTTAAGTGCACGGCATAGATAATGATACCCTGTTGTATATGAACTGACAAGGGCTAACTAAAACCCACCTGAAAACCATCATAAATAAAACACGAATAAAATAAAAAATAATAATCATGATAGAAAATGAAATAAAAGCAAATCTAGTGCAAGATGAAGCGACGAAAAGACATAAAAAGTGTTACAGATTTGCTGAGTGAAAGAGTGGCTTGTGTGCAGTGCATGGAGCAGGTCAGCTGGTTTCTAATCCGGAGGCAAAAGGATACCCACTCTCTGAAGAAGACACTTTCCTCTGTGTAAATTACACATGAGTACAAACTTGATGGGTGTAAGGATACATTACACTCCAGATGGGTCCATAATAATCAATAATTATTTAAAAAGCAACATTAATGTGACAATATCTTAAACCAAAATACTACTTATTTTGAGTTAGTAACTGTCCCATTAAAGATCCCATGACATGGTACTTCTTGATGCTTTTATATGGCTCCTTAATGGTTCCCTAATACTGTAAATGAATCCTTCTTCAAAATCAACACTCAGTGCATGAGAAACAGAGATAAGATGAGAAAGAGTAATTTTTCTCATTCTGAACACTCTATAATGGGCGTTGTTGCTTGAATGCAAATGAGGAGAAAAGAGCTGGCCAATAGTAGAGGGTGGGGGCGTGGCCAAACGCTCCGCTCTCTCTGAGCGCTCAGCTGATCCATTTCCTTGTTTTTGCACGGGGGGAGAGATTTGAAGCTTTCCATTGAAAAATAAACACATTTCCACATAAAATAAAATTAAACCACTGCTGTTCAAAGGTCCAGAGGCTCAGATAAAGGACTTCCGAGCCTAGAAACACTCGGACGTGCCTCCAGGCAAATAAAAAAACGCATTTCGCATTGCCTAGGGCATTCGCAGTCCAAACTCTCTGGGCGTGATTTACAGAGATGCCGAGTACAGACAGACGGGGGTGGAACTGCATTTGCATTTCTTTTTTCAATCTGACGTCAATAAGGTGCCTTGTTCAAAATCGCCCGTTTGAGCTCCGATTTTTTCTAACGCAGAAAAGGATCGCAAATGCTCAGTTTAGACATTTCGCAACTTTTAACCATGGGGGGGGGGGGGCTAAACAGGGTAGGGGAGCTCACATTAACATTCAAAAACCTCAGAAAGTGAAAATGTCATGCCATGGGACCTTTAAAAAAAATATCCCCTCCACATTTTGTCCTATCGAGTGGAGTATCCAATTGAAGTACAGTGCCTGGACACATCTCCTGAAGATAAAGTTTCTGTTACAGACAACTTGACATGGATATGAGCAGTCCGGAACTTGGTGCAGTGGGGCTTTTAGAGAATAGGCTGAAGATGCTCTGAAAGATGAGAAATGAGTTGGCTGTACCCACTTTCAGTGAGAACTATAGGGTAGGTTTATTTTGCAATGAAAGTGTTTTGATGTGTAACGGTACCAGATTGAATCACTTTAAAAATCTGGTCGTCTCTTTTCATACAGATCTATTTCAGTGGATATGACTCATCTGACTAGTACAAGAGATCTACAATAACAACGAGAATCCTGACCTCCATCTTCACATGCCCTCTTCCGGCTACATTAAAGCCATTTCAGTATAATGAGACTACTCTGACTTTGTTCCCACAGAGCTGACATGTTCATTGGAAAACACACTCCTCCCACACTGTGATCAGAAAGCCTGTCTCTTCTTTACCTTTCCACATATTTACACAAACATCAGTCATTTGCCTGTTATTCTGCTACTTAATTACCATCCACTCAACTCTGTTTGTTCCAGTATAGCACGTCCACATTAGCAGTAATTTTCACTGGGAACACACCATGAACTCCTCTTAATGGAAGAAACATTTGGCATATTGACATTTCTCATTTAAAGGGAGCAATAATAAAGGTACATTGTGTGACTTTTCTGGTGGAGGGGCCATCAAATGCTTTTCATCATGGAGATGTTATTGCTTTGTCGGGAATGTTTCACAGTATGGCGTTAAATCTTTCTTTCTTCATGGAGACCGAAATAGACCAAAGCCGTGTCTCAATTCCCTGAGTGCACGGATCGGAGTGTAGTTTGAATAGCATGTGCGTCACATCCGGCGCAACGACTGCTTTCCCATTTCTTTTTTGTCCCATGCACAGTTAACACGCGAGCTGAAGACCGCAGCCGTTTCCATGGAAATCGGGGTGTGGACCAAGAGCGTGAAAAAGCATGCTTCGCGCACTCATATATCCCAGCATACACCGCGCGCTACTTCTTTGCCGACGCCCATGCGGTCCGCGGACTGCACTCAGGGCTGAGCAAGTATGCACAGTCTTGACTGCAGTCTGAGCCCCCTTCAAACCACGCTCCGGACCGTGCACTCTGGGAATTGGGACACGGCTCAAGTTACAGGTCAGGTCTGTGGAGAGGCGACCCCGCTCACTGTCAGATTGTCTGTTTTTGTAGGTATTTATGAGCTATAAAGCCATCTGTAATTGAATAAATGTAAGGTAGAGCTGTTTAATGTCATATTGTGGAACATTCCAGGCAAAGCAATGACATATCCATAGAAACAAGAAGGTGAAGGACCCCCAACTGAAAAGTTACACCGTGTGCCTTTAAAGACTGTATGCCTTACAGATCTATTATATAAGCAGTCCACTGTGTGTTGTCTGTATCTGATTAGAAAGTGTCCAAGAACCTAGAAGTGTGCAGTTAGCATGTTAGTTGTTGCTTTACCATGACAACCAAATTAGGAATACAGTGGTACCTCACCTTACGAAATTAATTCGTTCCAGAAGTGGTTTCGTAATGTGAATTTTTCGTAAGTTGAGTAGCTATTTCAATGGAAAAGGCCTGATTCGTTCCAAGGTTGTTTTTTTTTTATAGTGTAACTTTTTTTTTTTTATAGTGTAACATTGGTTCTGCGTCCTGATTGGCTAAGAGACTGGACCAGGACTAAACGTGGTCTAAACCAGGTCTAAACTAAACCAGGTTTAGACCAGAACTAAACCAGGTCTAGACCAGAACTAAACCAGGTCTAAACCTGGAACTGGACCTGGACTAAACCAGAACTGGACCAGGATTAAACTACCACGTGCCGCTCTTTGCTGGTTTTGTGTGGCTGGTTTGTGGCTCGGACTCCAGAGGACGCGGCGGCCCGCGGTTCTATGTCGTGCTCGCAGCCCCAGTGCCGGTCGTGCAGACCAGGACTAGGGGTGCTCCTCGCACGGTGCGTGCTCCTCGCCGTGCGGTGCCGTGCTCCTCGCCGCGCGGTGCCGTGCTCCTCGCCGCGCGGTGCCGTGCTCCTCGCCGCGCGGTGCCGTGTTCCTCGCCGCGCGGTGCCGTGCTCCTCGCCACGCGGTGCGTTCATGTCTCCGCGCTGTTTCCGGAGTTGTGTCTCCCCCCACGCTTCACTATTTAATACATTTTGAAAATCTTGCGTGTTCGGCGCTAGAGCGAAGAGGCCGAGAAAGGTGCTCTTTGAGCGGGGATAACAGCGGGGCGTGCATCTGAGCGCGCATTATTCGAATTTTTGAGATTTCGCGTTTCGTAACTTGAATTTTCTTTCGTATCTAGAGACGAAAATTTAACGTGAGGGCGTTTCGTAACTTGGATTTTTCGTATGTAGGGTCTTTCGTAAGGTGAGGTACCACTGTAATTAGGATTCGCTGAATGCATAAGATAAGTAAAAAATAACATTGGCCCACTGCAAACTGTTTAAATGAAATAGTTTTGTTTTTGGCATTTTTAAAACACGGTAAAAATCAGGTACTATAATGAAATAGCTTTGGTGATGGATGCACAGCTCTAGCCATTTGTCTTTTCAGAGAGCGGGTAACCTCAGCTGCACCAGGGGACATTGTCACCATGGCGACACCCACGATGCATTGCACACGGCAGACTTTCAGACAACCAGGCCTCTGGGGGCGGAGTTTAACCCTCTACCTTGAAGGTCGGCTTTGGTGAAACCAACTTTGTTAGCGCCGAAAGTAAACAAACAGAACACAGAAAAGCGGAAAAGAAGAGGAGAGGTTAGTGAGGGGACAGCATTGTTAATGCTTCGGGGAATTCTCAAAGTTTGTCACTGTGAAGAAATAACTAAAACTTTTTATGGTAATTGGTTTCTTGCTGAAATGTGTGGAAAAATATGGGTTCTAGTTCTAAATATTGTTTAACTTGACTGAAAGAGGCAATCTCACATACAATTTGCTGGACAAATTTATGTAATAATTAGGCCCAAACTGTAATTAAAATGAATTAATGCCACTGGCCAAAAGACTGAATATAAACTGATAGCAACCTCTAGCAACTCTCATTTATTACATATATGAACTCCCCAAATCACATGTATATTTTGAGCTGCAAATTAATATCTTAATAGGGTACTGTAATAGAATATGCTAACACAATATCAATTAGTCGTTTCTTTGCTCCTTCAGTCAAGAGTGCTCCACTGGTTTTATCCTAATGCTGTGCTGCCATCTAGTGGTGTTGTGTAGATCTCCAGTCCTGCCTCCAAAACAATAACAAGCAAAAGAGCAAATAAGCAGGGCTTTAAATTATTAGGAGATAAGAGCAAACTATAAAGGCAAAACTGAATAGGATATTTTTAAGTAGTTTGTTCACAGTAAAATGTAAGATAGAGTCAATACAATGTCTATATACACACTTAAACCAAAGTGTTGTCTAAATTTACTTTTCACATTTTTGTACATAATTTGTAAGCAATGTTTGAAATACATTTTTATGAATACTGTATAATAAGAAGTAAAACAGTGTAACAGTAATCATTGAAAACATACAATAATGCTAATAAATATGTAAATAAATATACCTGTGTATGGCGGGGGTCTTACCTTCACAGCCCCTTTCGACCTGCCCGCTACGGAAAAGGGCGTCATTGATCAGGTCTGGCAGTCTACCGTTAAGATCGACCGAGGCCAGACAGCCCTGGAAGCCCTCTCGAGACACCACCAGCTTGGGCAGGTTGAGGTACATGTTGGGTCCCAGTCCTCCAATGAACAAATCGCCTGCAGACGAGATAAACCACTGACACTGAGTGGAGATACATTATATTCTTAAAGGTGCACTGTGTAATTTTTTTGATTGAAGGTCCGTCATCTGCTTGTTTCTATGGATACGGAATGTTCCGCAGTATGACATTAAACAACTCTAGGTAACTTTTTTTTTTTTTCAATTACAGTTCGTTTTTATAGCCCAAGAATACCTGACAGAGAGTGGGGTTGCCTCTCCACAGATCTGACTTATAACTTGGTCTGGTTTGGTCTCCAAGTGTTTAATACCATACTGTGTAACATCCCAGACAAAGCAATAACATCTCCATGGATCCTGGACCCCACCCACCCACCAAAAAAGTTAGACAATGCACCTTTAATAACAGTAACTCGTTTTCATGCTCATTGTTCTCATTTTGTCCTCAGAGATGTACTGTTGAAATAAGAATCAGTCTAAGAAAAATAGTTGAGCTGGCAGACTCACAGAGGTGTTAACTGATTCTCCAGATACTTTTTCTTTTTAATGTCAGATTTCGTTAAAAAAAAATGTAGCAGAGAGATAAAACAGGCAATTTCACTGTTGTACAGCGAGCTACTTTGCCATCATTAGACTTCATGGATAGCTCAAACTCTATTTTGTGGAGAGATCTCACTGTATGAATGCCTGTTTTTCAAGTTATTTCAGAACAATAAAACACTTAAATAAATGCAATAATACTACACTGTGTACATTTTAGATTTCAGGCAAAGCAATGGCATCTCCATGAAGACAGATACGTTGCACACACTGCGTAAGAAAAGTTACAGCACACCTTAAAATATAATAAATAATAAAAAGTGCATGGTGTTACATTTCTGGTGGAGGGTCTGTCACCTTCTTGTTTCTATAGATAATTGCTCTGCCTGGAATGTTCCGCAGCATGACATTAAACAGATCTACCTTACATTCATGCGATTACATGTGGTTTATTGCTTAAAAACACATAGAAAAACAGGCATTCTGTCTGTGAGCGGGGTCGCCTCTCCACAGATCTGACCTGTAACTTGGTCTGGTCTGGTTTGGTCTCCATGAAGATAGAAAGGTTTAATGCCACACTGTGAAACATTACAGATAAAGCAATAACATCTCCAGAGCACTTGAAAGACCCTCCATCAGAAAGGTTACACAATGCATCTTTAAGGTTTTGTACTGTGGAAGAAGCACTATTAACTGCCACTGTCCACCATGTTCTCTCTGATGGAAGACTACAGCTCGTTACACACCCTGCCCTGCTCTCTACTCTGGCTCTACTCACTGCACTAACCTGTGACTGTCTCCCATTCACCCCCTCTAACCCCGTTTTATAGCAACATCGGTACTTTTACCTTTGAGGTCAAGGTTCTTGGCCCCGTTGACATTCTGAGTGACAGATTTGGCGTCCACTTTGAGCGTGTGGGTGTTGGAGGCGTCTCTGGTGATGACTACATTGTGCCATTGGTTATCGTTGAGGGGGCTGTCGCTGTTCCCCTTGAGAAGACTCGGACCGTTGCCCAGGTCAAACACGTAGTGGATGAATCTGTCGCCATGGGAACAACAATATCAGGATTTGGTACACAGGGTTGAATGTTTTATCACCTACAAGTTTTATGAGGATGTTTCACTCATGGTAATAAAAGTGGACAATAAAATGTTTGTGATCCAAAGAGCTTACAAAATGAAGTTATGAATTTATGTTATGAAGTTACAAATAATTGAAGTAATACTGTTAATTTTGACGATGTAAAAACACTTATTACTTCCCAACATGTATCATAGCTCAACAATGCAGTTACAAAAATATTTATAGAATAACTATCAGGCTTACAGTAATATAATGAGTGGATAATTGAGATAACTTTGAAAATGAGCAAACAAAAGGGGGTTTAATGCACTCAACAAACTAACTTAACAATATAATGATAAAAGGAGAAATTCAATTTGTCAACTGGACAAAGTTTATTTGGTCGAAAATGTTTCGCAACTCATCCAAGCTGCTTCGTCAGTTCTGGTTAGAGTGCTGATAGACACTGCTTATATCTAGCTGCAGGGAGGAGCTAACTATACTGAAATTATTCTGAAACTACCCCACCTCTTTGTTTTGAGTTTCTGTCTTTTGTATTTCCCGTTTCTGTCTGGGGTCTTGTTTAGCATACCCATTCAAACCCTAATGGGTGTTTTCACACCTCTGGACCTGACCTGGCTAACCCTATTGTTTTCTTTGTTTGTTTTAGTTTCGGTTTGAGAATGGAATTATATATGGGAGACAAATTATGTCTGTTTAAAGAGAATCCTTCTTCTGAGGGATTCTTCACACTTAACAATATCATATACCGTATTGGCCCGAATATAAGACGATGTTTTTTGCATTGAAATAAGACTGAAAAAGCGGGGGGTCGTCTTACATTCGCGGTCTAGACATTATACCCATTCACAACGCTAGATGGCGCCAGATATCTTTAAAGCGAATGCTGAACTGAACTCCCCAGCGGAGCCAGAGGATGGGAGTGAGGACAGTGACACTGAGCACAGCGAGGCAGAGGATGTTTGTGAGGAGTAATGTTCTGACATGACAGATCTCAGCTACTCTCAAGTTTAAACCAGTTTGCATTATTTTATTGCAATGTTTTTCCTTATTCAGATTTATTTCAAGACTACAGTTACAGTTAGACTTCACTTTGATGGTTAATGCAGTTATTGCAATTTTGTTGTTTTATCACAGTAGATTGGTTTATTTACATTTCAAAAACCAGAAGCCATTCATTTACAAATGTGATTGCACTTTAGTTTACATATTTAAATGTTCAGATATTAAGATGTGATAGACAGTTTTTGCATGATTTGAATGAGGGAAAATAACAGGCTTTTTCTCTCGAATATATTGTTTTAATCATTTGTTTCAGATGTACTGTAATTATTTTCTGTATAAAAATTAAATTTGGTGTTCAATAACTCTTTTTTCAAACTTGAGTCTTGAAAAAGAGGGGGTCGTCTTATAATCAGGGTCGTCTTATATTCGGGCCAATACGGTAATAATACATATAAATAATAATAAAATAATAATAAAATAATTATAGTAATAATACAAAAATTGCACTTCATATAGTTGCAATTCATAGAGAATGCATAATGTTTTTTATGCATATAAAAAATAACTGCTAACACTGTAGTTTGGACCTTACCAAAATGTAATTAGCTTGGGAGCTCATATTTACACCAAAAGCGTCTATTAAACATAAATCAGGAATCTTAACAATTCGGCAAAGCTTATCAGAAAAATGTAAATTAGAAACTTTTCCAATATTGTCTAGCCCAGTCTATAATATACCAAATAACTGAGTAGTTCTACAAAATCTTCACCCTCACCCTTTGACCAGCTCCACGGCGATGAAGTCATTTCCGTCTCCGCTGTTGAAGATGATGAATCCGTCGGAGGAGGTGGTTTTGAACTGGAAAAAGAGGTGCATGGTGGTGTAGGCCTGGAGCGTGGCCAGGCCCAGGTAACTGTTCTTGGACTTGAAGGTCACAGGGTCAGCGATGATGGAGCGCATGCCGAAACGCGCGTTGAGTTCGCAGAAGTCTATGTCTCCGTTTTTACACATGTCGATGTACTGCATACCATTGAACTTCAGGCTCTGAGGGAGAAACACAAGCAGAGTTTCAGGTAGGAAGTATGGGCTGTTTTCTACTGAAGAAATTCCTGTCGAACTGATGAACTAAAAAGGCGTAAGTATAGATAAACGATAATACCGAAACCAAACCATAAATCAGAATTATTCAACAAAAAGTATTCTAAATGTACAATATTGTAAAAGTTAGTTAAATAAATAGCATAATTCAACACTTAAAGGTGCATTGTGTAACTTTTTTGGTGGAGGGTCCATCAAATGCCATTGCTCTGCCTGAAATGTTCCATAGTATGACATTAAAAAGCTCTACCTTGCATTTGTTAAATTATAGCTCAAAAATACCTAGAAAAAAAGGCATTCTGACTGTGAGCGGGGCCGTCTCTCCACAGAGCTGACCTGTACCTTGGTCTGGTTTGGTCTCCATGAAGATAGGCAGGTTTAACGCCAATAGTGTGAAACATGACAAAGCAATAACATCTCCATGGAGAAAAGCATTTGATGGACCCTCCACCAGAAATGGTACACAATTCGTTTTTTGTTCATAATTCCACCGTCTACAGCTTAAATCTGATCATATTGTGGAAAAAAAGAACAAACATTTCCCACTACTACAAAGAAAAAGTACCCCGAGCCCCAAAAATGTTTGTTCAGTCAGTATAGTATTTATTATATGTTTCTGACCCATACTGCACTCATAAAACACACCTGCACAAGAACTGTTTATATAAAACATACCAAATCTTCAGCTAACTCACTGACTAACTAACTTTCTACTGTTGTCCCATATAAATCCTTATAATCTCAGAGTGACACTACTGACCCATCAACAAAATCAGCCATAATAGTTTTTTCCAGTCTTTCAGTTTATCTATTCTTGTCACTGCAGCTCACCTGTCTCTGAACAACTGCAGGGATATTGCATTATTGCTTTGGGCTGTGCAAATTTTTATCAAGCACATTGGCTTTTGAATGTGTGATAGGCTTTTAGGCAGCAGCATATGCGACCACATACGTTTTCAGTAGCGCGGCCAGGCGATTAAAACAAATAATTAGGGCTGGGAATATTAACGCGTTAATCACAATTAGATTAATCTAAGTTATGATCGCGAACAATTTTTTTTTAATCGCGATCAGAGTTTGCCAACATTTTCCGCAATTCTACCATCCATATGCAGCTCATTTGGTTGTATTAATTAAACTCATTGTCGGTTAAACGCGCTATTTTGAGTTTGCTAGTATTTTGTTCCTTCTACGCATCCGTAGGCAGCTCGAGCGGGCTTCAATCGAGTCGTCGGCATTGGCAAGGAAGGACACGCTGTTGTCTTCAGTTTAGCCAACTTTGTGTAATGGACAAGCAGCGGTTTTCTGGACCTCTGAATGGTTTGTTTGAATATAAAAAACATCCAGACGGACAAATCGACAAGACTAAAGTAAAATGCACCCTGTGTCAAGAGTTTCAATACCACCATATTTTAAGTTATGAAGTGCTTTGCATTGTTATTTTATTTTATTTTATTTATTGGTTATTTATGGTTATACTTATCTGAAGTATAGACAACTGGGTCTACATGGCACTTTTTCTGATTTTTTTTTTTTTTAAATAAAAAAAATGGTGAGAAATACTTTGCATTGTGAGTTTAACTTTAGATTCGAACGGTCTTACTGCAAGATATCAATTTTAAACATGCAAAATAAATCACGATTAATCGCGATTAACTATGACATTTCTGAGATTAGTTGCGATCAAGAAAATTAATCGTTTGACAGCCCTACAAATAATCTAATTAATTACAGGATTTGTAATTAATTAATCTAATTAATCGCATTTTAAGAGTGTGAGAGAGGGAGAGAGAGCGAGAGGGATAGATAGATAGATGTGCATGCGCATTGAATTGCCACTCATAATTAATTGCGTTAATTTTTAGAACGTGTTAATTTGCAGTGTAATTAATTAATCTAATTAACGCGTTAAACTGACAGTCCTAGTTTTCAGTATTAATGGAGCATGTTCTATGTATTTATTCTATGTATTTACCTGAAGATGTCCAATGAAAGGAGAGGGAGTAGACGAGATAAAGCGTTTTTCTGTCAGGATTCCCAGCTCCACGTTGTTGAACTCCAGACGAGTGTGATCCCCCGCCATTTGACCTGAGGAGAGGAAGGCACAGAAAATAAAAGAATACGATATTTTTAGGAAGATACTTGGATTTTTCATGAAGTGAAGTTTGAGTTTGGTCTGGTGGAGTTTGGAAAAGCAAAAGGTGAAATATAAATATCATATTAGTACTGGTCAATGAGCAAAAATATTCTTAATAAATTTGCATCATATTTTACATCACCAAGTTGTGTCCTAATTATTTTACCACCACAAGCCACTGTAAAAGTTCTGATCTTCTTTTGGACGTAATGCTGATAAATTGAACTCCTTTTGTTTGTTTCAAAGAGATTTAGTGGCTTCCTCCACACAACAACTGAGACTTCTTCCAGGCCCTTGAAATAATGTTACAGCAGCACCTCAGAGTTGCAGGATGTGCAAATAACACACAAAAGACATAAAGAAAAGCTTTAGGTGTCAAGTCCACGGCTGTGTCTCATTTATCTTTCCTCACTTCCTTCTCCTTGATTCCTCTTCTTGATTCTGTAGGAAATGGTGAGGAAGTCCCACCCGCAGAGGAGACACAGGAAGGAGAGCGGATATTAACTCCTCACTGAGACCCATAAAGTTTGATTTCTTCTGCCTTCTGAAGCCTCCCTCATATTTATTCATTTCTTCCATGGTTTTCTTGACCGGAAAAAGGTGGCTTGCCCTCTCCGGGTGGGTGGAGAGTTCAAGTATCTCGGGTCTTGTTTTTGAGTGAGGGGAGGATGGAGCGTGAGATTGACAGGCGGATCGGTGCAGCGTCAGCAGTGATGGGGTCACTGTATCGGGCCGTTGTGGTGAGGAGCTCAGTCACACAGGAGGAGCTCGGAGTAGAGCTGCTGCTCCTCCACATCGAGAGGAGCCAGCTGAGGGGAGGGCATCTGTTCCGGATACCTCTTGGTTGCCTTCCTCAGGAAGTGTTCCGGGCATGTCCCACCGGGAGGAGGCCCCGGGGAAGACCCATGACACGCTGGAGGGACTATGTGTCCCGGCTGGCCTGGGAACGCCCTGGGGTCCCCCCAGAGGAGATGGAGGAAGTGTCCGGGGTGATGGAAGTCTGGGAGTCCACGCTTAAACTGTTGTCCCTGTGACCCAGTCCCCGATAAGCAGAAGATAATAGATGAATGAATGGATTAATATAACACGTTTGACTGACAGCTGAAAAATAGAGGATCGAGGAGAGGAATCAAGTAGAAGGAAGCAAGGAAAGAGAAGTAAAATGCAGCCTAGTACATCAAACTTAAAAACCAAATAAACCAACAAATATCAGTGACAACTTGCAAAAAACAAAAGCATGTGTTATTTCAAATTGTAGTGCATAGCTTTCCAGCTTGTACCTTCTGCCATGTCTTCGTCCACAGTGAGCTTGAAGTTCTTGCCTCGGCGCAGCACCCTCACAGAGTGCCACTCATTATCGTTGAGTTTGTGTCCGGCATAAAGCACCTCAGGGCCTTTACCTGGAGAGGAGGGGGAGTTAGTGGAGGGAGGGGAGGGACAGACACACACACACACACACATCTACTCCTACTACATGATACGGCTATGCAAATGTTTAATTAAACAAGTAAGAAGTAATTTCCCTTATGTGGATCAATAAGGTTTGTCTAATACTATTGTCTAATACTAAGATGAGATAAATTAAACAATATTTATTCAATTGTGAACAAGTGTGGGATTTCCAAATCTGACCACTAGAGGGCAATACTGCTCCACACATCATATTTAGTTTGGTGAACTTAACTGGATGCCAAAATATACATGCATTTTTAATGAATTTTTAAGTCCAAAATATAAAAATTGTGCATTATACGAATTATTATCTTGTTAGCAGCACGTTTATAGGTAGGTGTAAGGTCTGTTACTGATGACTTCTACTAGTAATAATGTCTCTCCTCTTATTTTTAAAAATTATTATTATTATTATTTTTACATTATACATATGTACTACAAATAGAGCTCCATATGCGGTACTGGATATTAATGACCACATATATACTCACTAAAACAAAACAGCAATTAAAAGCACTTATGCAAATGAACAGACTAATCCCTCAAACATGCAAAAATAAGCACATATTAGTATTTGAAGTGCCTATTAGGAACCATAATCAGAAAACTGGTCATTTACAATCTATCAAGTACATTCAGTTGTATTTGCATAAGTTTGATGTGCCCATTACTTCTCCTATAGAGTTATCATGGAAATCCTCTTATCTGCAGACTACATGTGCACACAGCTAGCACAAGGCTGAATCAAAGAGTGATTGAAGAAGAGAGTGGACTTACTGGAGTTACAGTTTATCCTGACACAGTCTAGATGGGAGGGAGAATAAGTGACAGATGAATTCGCATCCTTCAAGGTTACAGCTGCAGACAACCAAGAGCATAAAGCCACCTTCCGGGGACAGGCACATGTTGCCAGGCGACCATTTTACTTTGTCCATGTACTTATACTCGCAATCCAATTGAGGGTAAAGTTAAGAATAACGAGATATATATACAAGTTTGTTTGTTTTTTCTCTTTTAATGGACTCATACCATGGACTGTATATAAGCCAAGAGTTTAAAATGGTCGCTTACTTTGGCCACATTGATTTTGCAACTGGAGAATCAAAGCCAATTAACACTTAAAGGGACAGTGTGTAAGATTTTTACCTGTTAATTACTGAAATTGAAGATACCCATTCAAAAATACATTGTTTTCCTAGCCTTTTCACTTCCATCATGAAATCAAAGTATTCTTTTGGACTTAGATATAGTCACATAAAAGGGGGATCTTCCCCATATAGAGGCAGCCATTTTGAATACGAGAGCCACAGAAGGACATTTGGGCTCATCCTTCGCCTCGGCTCCTGCTAACAGCTGCTTAGCCGCGCTGCGTTTGGGAGAGAAGGACAGAAGGAGAGAAGGGGAAGGGGAGGGGGGAAGGGGGGAGCCTGTGTAAAGAAGCATGCTGCCGGATCACACATCGTAATGGATACAACACGTATTTTGGACTAAATTGTTTTACTGGATTTTATTCGCTGGATCCTTATGGACAGATTGAGACCAAGTTTATGATGAAATACAGAGTTTGACCTGTGCAAAGCCTTCAAAGGTAAGCTAAGTAAGCTAAGTTTTGTGCTTTTCCGTATAAAAGCCCCATGTGCTCGGGGAGTGATTGTTTTGCAGGGAAATGAATTGCATAGTCAAAAAGAGGAGACTGTAAGGTTTCATTTGATGTGTAGATTGTCATGAATCATGATCGGGATTGTGTGTTTTCATGCGAAAAGAAAAAAAAAAAGTGAACGGGGGACCGCGCTTTATGTATACAGCGGTGCGCGGTTCGTGCGCGGGCACGCGAGATTTCGGCGCTACGTCGCGTCCGGGTGACCCTCGAGGTCTGCCATAGCCAAAAGAGGAAGTGGAATAGCTAGTAACCACCTATGCGCCACGAATCCTACACACTGTCCCTTTAAGGTCAGATCTGAAGTAAAATTAAACTAAACTCAATCAGTGGCATCAGAGACATTAACATGAATTTCGTGATGAGAAATTGTTGCTGTTTTTTTTGTTTTGTTTTACATAAAATGAATATCAAAGTAAGTACATAAAAAGAAAAATAAATCATATGACTTAGACTACTACTCCTACTACCACAACTAATAATAATACAACTAAGACATATTAATGAACCAGTAATTTAAATAAAATGAACAATAACAAAATTGAGCATTGCCCAACACAGCGGGGCAGTTAAGAAATATTTGGCTAACGTTCTTCTTCTACTGTTTTAATATTACACAAAACGCTACAGTAGCTTATGCAATTTTGTCACATTAAAATCCCACAAACCTGATAAATCAGTTAAGAAGATCTGACTTCTTTTATCATATTTTAATGCATTTTAACATATTTTTGGTCTGAGTTCAAATCTATGTGACCAGGCGAATCATGTGCCGTCAACCGCAACAGAAAAGTGGAAGCAACCAGCCTCGAGCCACCAAGCACCTTCACCTATCCAAGTCTATATACAGTATATGGACCCAGTTTGTGGGTCAGGTCTATATTTTTAGCAGCAATAGCTACTCATTCTATGTTTTAGTATTGCAAAAATGTGTATTGTATAGTATTTTATGTCTAGCTTCTATTGTGTACAGTGTAAGGTGCTGTGGCGTCGCGCTGTTGCCAATGGACCGCAGACTCTGGGCCTTTGAAGGGGTGAGTGCCATCTTTGAACGTGGCGTGACGGATGCCAACTACAATCCGGAGGTTACTAATGGACAGAGAGGTAGATGGAGCGGCTAAATCGACCAAAACCCCAAACAAAAAAATAGAAAATAAACCCAAAAGCATTCCGTTTAGACAAAAAAAAAGAAAGTTTTTGGCCTTTAGTGACATAAGTATCTGAATGTGCAAAGTAATGGATATGGTCGATGGTCGGTTCAAAGGGTCCTGTTGAAAATATTTGTTAAGTGTTTGAATAATGGATAAAGTACAAAACATCTCAGCATAAGCCAAACAACTCCAATCCAAGCGAAACAGAGCATGCATACACAAACACGCTAACGATTTACAACGTGTTAGCTAAGACTGAAACTAATACAAAAATTTTAAAGATGCTGTACCAGATTTTTTCTACATAGTTTAGGAAAATTTGTCTTTCCCCCATACAGATACAGTATATTGTAAAAGCTGGTCTCAAGGTCAAAATGAGATTGCTATGTATAGTCTGCGGCTAACCAGAAAACATTTTTATCATCTGAGGATCAGGAAGTGTGTTATTTGCATGCTAGTTCCTGTAACCTTTACCGTGACAGCCTCCGAAAGTTGTAAAACAGCCTTCTAAACTCATTGTGGTGAATAATTAGGATGTTCAGTATGCATAAGGTAAGTGAGGAATAACTTTTGGTTGCTTTTGGTCGTTTTTAAGACACAAAAAATTAGGTACAGCAAGTTTAATATTAATAAAAAAAAGAGAATAATAATGAATAAACATTGCTATGGGCCCATGTGAGGACGGTTGATACGATACCAAGGTTGACGGTAAGTTTGACCCGCCCACTGTCCAGCTCCAGCCGCAGAGTGTCAGCGGAGTCCCTGGACGTGGCGGCCGCGAGGAGCCCAAATGCACGCTGGGACATGAAGCGAAGGGAGACGTCCTCTGCCTCCGTGTGCATCACATGAGGAATGACCACCTTCATGTACATGCTCCCGTCAAAGGACAGAGTCGAGGATTCTGCAAGGAAAACACAATCACGGGTTTAGTGATGGCAGCTTTATAGGTTTCACTGATACAAATGAGCACTGTTCTCACTCCGCAGGGAATCACAAGGTCCCATGATACGTCTCATGATACGATTTTATTTTGGTAAATTTAGTATCATGATATGTGGATATTTTTGCACAGCCCTAGTTCTCATAGATTTATCTATTTAATGGTCCTCAAAATGGCACCTATTACAGGAAGTTGAAAGACTATTGCTAGATATAGGCTCCGGGCAAAAGTGAAAACGTAGTCCATGGTAATCTGTAAAGTTGCACTTTTAGGGAAATTATTACTTTCTATAGTAATCTGAAGCATTTTGTGAGGACCTTTCCCCATTCAAAAAATATATATTTAAATGTTATTTGTGTTATTGCCTGAAACCAATGAGTATAATGTTTTACAGTTTATTTTATGGTACAAGGTTAGAGATAAGGTTAGTAGGTGACAATTTTAATCTAAACCATAACCCTGTTCATAAAATTCATTATTTTAAATGGGCAATCACAGCAGACCATCTTCCATAGAAAACTACCTAGCAACAACCAAAATGAAACTCATGAATAATCTCTTATCACCAAATGAACAAATATGTAATGTATAGGATAAGATTTAGTTCATTGGGTTAGGTTAGTTAATAGAAAAACGTGCAAAAAGCTGCACCATGAGACAATAAAAACAACAACATGAGCTCTCCATTGATTTGACTGACAGTAACTATCAGTAATGAGATATACATGTCACTGTCCTACATTTTTTACAGTTCTTCATTCCACAACAAGCCTGCTTTGATGCTAAAGAAAGTATGTTCAGAGGGAAATACACACGGGTTTACAAATATAATCATAATCCATCTTATTTTATAATTTTACCGTTTAAATTACAGCATGTTTACATCACTTCCTGCCACTCAAACCAACATCGCTGCCAGTGCATTTAAAAACATGCAATCCTTCTTTCCAAGCTTCACTGATCACCATGTCAAAATGATGTCCTCTAATGATATTTTTATGACACCATGTTATATATGGTTTCCTTAAATATGCATCATACAGGAGATAATGTATTGTGGAGACATCTGCTTGTTAATCTCCTGTCTGGCACAAGCCTAAACTCCACACTTGTAATATATGTACTGCATTACTGTAGTGTGTTTCAATGGGATGAGTGTGTATGCATGTCCCATATGGCCACTCACAGCTGCAGTCATCATACAGTGACAGGTACAAGCGTGGAATCACACGCTGCTCACTGTGCAGAAAATTAAATCATCAAAACTACATCATGTACGCAGCCCGCTACTGATCTAGGCCTTTTCTTTATATGCACATACAATCCGTGTATACAGGCGCGTGGCATATAGTACATGTGGAATCTAAAGGTCACACCTAACATCAAGTATGTAAGCATGGGTTACATGGGCTTTGAGCAACTTTTCTAGTGGTCCGTCAAATACTTTTCTCTATGAAGATGGTATTGATTTGTCTGGAATGTTTCACAGTATGTTATTAAGCTTTCTATCTTTATGGAGACCAAACCAGACCAAGTTACAGGTCAGATCTGTGGAGAGGCAACCCTGCTCACAGTCAGAATGTCTCTTTTTCTAGGTATTTTTGAGCTATAAAACCACATGTAATTGAATAAACGTGCATTAATAAACATTCCAGGCAAAGCAATAACAATGCACCTTTAAAGGTCCCATGGCATGACATTTTCACTTTCTGAGGTTTTTGAACGTTAATGTGAGCTCCCCTACCCTGTTTAGCCCCCCCATGGTTAAAAGTTGTGAAATGTCTAAACTGAGCATTTGCGATCCTTTTCTGCGTTACAAAAAATAGGAGCTCAAATGGGCGAGTTTGAACAAGGCACCTTATTGACGTCAGATCGAAAAAAGAAATGCAAATGCAGTTCCACCCCCGTCTGTCTGTACTCAGCGTCTCTGTAAATCACGCCCAGAGAGTTTGGACTGCGAATGCGCTAGGCAATGCGAAATGCGTTTTTTTATTTGCCTGGAGGCACGTCCGAGTGTTTCTAGGCTCGGAAGTCCTTTATCTGAGCCTCTGGACCTTTGAACAGCAGTGGTTTAATTTTATTTTATGTGGAAATGTGTTTATTTTTCAATGGAACGCTTCAAATCTCTCCCCCCGTGCAAAAACAAGGAAATGGATCAGCTGAGGGCTCAGAGCCGAAAGCGGAGTTTGGCCACGCCCCCACCCTCTACTATTGGCCAGCTCTTTTCTCCTCATTTGCATTCAAGCAACAAGGCCCATTATGGAGTGTTCCAGAGAGAGAAAAAAAAATATTTTTCTCATCTTATCTCTGTTTCTCATGCACTGAGTGTTGATTTTGAAGAAGGATTAATTTACAGTATTAGGGAACCATTAAGGAGCCATATAAAAGCATCAAGAAGTACCATGTCATGGGATCTTTAAGTCATCTGAATGCACAGATGAACAAAGAGGAACAATGGCATATGTTTGCTTGCAATGTTTCACAGCATGACATTGCACGTATCTACAGTATTTTGCATTTATTCAATCACAGATGTTTTTATTGCTCAAAAGCACTGTGAAAAACATGCACTCTTTTTGTGAATGAGGTCGCCTCCTTGGAACCTGTAACTTGTAAGCTGTCACCTGCTAGTCTTCATGGAGAAAGATAGGAACATTTAGTTAGTAAGTTCATTTTCTCTGGTCAATTGACATAATTATGAATCATGTTATAAAGATTTATAAGTAACACAAAAATTACACATAGCACTTCAGTTATGCACTACACTCCAGGCCAAACATGTGTATTTCTAACTTTGTGTCTAATTTTGTGTCTGTATTGTCCTCATTGTGTGTTCAGGAGATGTTCCAACACTTTGACAATTTTACTTCTGGGACAATAAAGTATCGGCCTATTTGGTTAACTGATGTACATTGTCACTAACGCTTCTCCAGAAAAATACACTCAACAAAAATATAAACGCAACACTTTTGTTTTTGCTCCCATTTTTTCTGAGATGGACCCAAAGATCCAAAATTCACTCCAGATACACAACACTACCATTTCTCTCAAACATTGTTCACAAATCTGTCCAAATGTGTGACAGCGAGCACCTCTGCCCCGCCGAGACAATCCACCCCACCTCACAGGTGCGCCACATCAAGATGCAGATCTGACATCATGACCAGTGCACAGGTGCGCCCCAGACTGCCCACAATAAAAGGCCACCCCGAAATGTGCAATTTTTTTGCTTTATTGGGGGTCTGGGGACTCAGAACCAGTCAGTATCTGGTGTGACCACCATTTGCCTCATGCAGTGCAACACATCTTCTTCACATAGAGCTTATCAGATTGTCAGTTGTGGCCTGTGGAATGTTGGTCCACTCCTCTTCAAAGGCTGTTATGGATGAACACAGGTGCATTTTATTGATGGCATTTTGAATGCACAGAGATCGCTGTGTCAGGGTAGATCCTGAGGCCCATTGTTGTGCCATACATCCATGAACATCACCTCATGTTTCAGCAAGATAATGCACAGCCCCATGTTCAAGGATCGGTGTACACAATTCTTGGACTAGCTGAAAATGTCCCACTTCTTGCATGGCCAGCATACTCTCTGATGACATGTCACCCATTGAAACTATGTTTGGGATGTGCTTGACCGGGTATACGACAGCGTGTACCAGCTCCCACTAATATCCAGCAACTTCGCACAGCCATTGAAGAGGAGTGGACCAACATTCCACAGGCCACAATTGACAATCTGATAAACTCTATGCGAAGAAGATGTGTTGCACTGCATGAGGCAAATGGTGGTCACACCAGATACTGACTGGTCCCCAGACCCCCAATAAAGCAAAAAAAAAAAAAAAAATGCACATTTCGGGGTGGCCTTTTATTGTGGGCAGTCTGGGGTGCACCTGTGCACTGGTCATGATGTCGGATCGGCATCTTGATGTGGCGCACCTGTGAGGTGGGGTGGATTGTCTCGGTGGGGCAGAGGTGCTCGCTGTCACACATTTGGACAGATTTGTGAACAATGTTTGAGAGAAATGGTAGTGTTGTGTATCTGGAGTGAATTTTGGATCTTTGGGTCCATCTCAGGAAAAATGGGAGCAAAAATAAAAGTGTTGCGTTTATATTTTTGTTGAGTACATAAAGCACCTTTAATAATTCTGGAGAATATCCAGACGGGGTGAACTAATACCAACCAACCTCCACCTCGCTGCATTCAGGTTTATTTGGTAAAAAGAAAGCTTCACAAGAGAATGGGTGAGCACACACATTGTCAATACCAGCCTTCACAGAACATCAAAATTAAGTTATGGCATTACCCTCAAATTTACCTTTGGCTTGTACAAAAAAAAAGAGTTAAGAGTTGGGGAGTTAACCAATTTAAGAAGCTGTAGTTCCAAAAAACTACAATGACCATTAAAGTTTTACATAAAATAAATGAAGCCAACATTGTTACACATTACATCAAAATCTCATCTTGTCACATTCTTGAGGATCCAATTTTAGGATTTGTCTTTTTTTTGACCCCTATGTTTAAGTATATGCCGATTCAATTATTATGATGAAGACATTAACATGCATTTTAAACACAGGGCTCTCAAGTCTCACGCATTGAGAGTGTGACACACGCAATTCGACGTATTCACACGCGCACACGCCACACATGGCATTTCTCACGCTGATTAGTGTTTTTTATTTGTTTTTATTTTTTTTGTGCCCAGAAAATCGGTCTGTGTGGCTTAGTTTATGCAGGCTCCGCGCGTTTTCAGCGCCGCCCCCTCCCCCTGCTCCCCCGAGCAGGGGGAACAGGGGGAGGGGGGGACGGCGCGTCTGCTCGCCGTCCCCCGGGCACGTCCTGAGCCTCAGTCCCGGTGCCACGTCTCCTCTGAGACGCACCGACTCCGGTCCCCGTGTCTCCGTCTGTGCGTAACGTGTCCCCCCCGACGGCTTACGCGCGGAATACGCGCGGCCCAGAGCCGAACTGCCCGTGGTGAGTCGCGGTGAGAGGCGATGAGACGCGGTGAGCCGTGGGCCCGGTGCATTGACCAGACTCTTACATGAATCCGTTAAAAATGTCCCGCTCCCCCCCGCCCTGGTCCCTCCTCCCCGCCCCTCTCAGCGCGCACTGACAAAGTGCGGTGATGATAAAACAAACTGAGAACCATCAGGTAATAACTTCATTTATAGAACTCTCATTAGTTGCTTTGTAGTTTAAGTTTGTTCTTTAGACAAACAGGGCTCTCAACACGCAATTCGACGTGTTCACACGCTCACACGGCATTTCGCACGCAATTCAAGCGCCAAAAATTGTTCACTCGCACCCCCCCCCCCGTCCTCGGAAATTACAGTCACACGCACGACCCCGCTCAAAACTTGAGAGCCCTGTAAACATATAAATTATTCTTTTGCATATGGTCTTTGACTGTCTGGTGCTCCTCAACAGTGATATAAGATGGAGAATGGATTTTATTATAAAATGTAAAAGTGTGAGAGCACCGGAGCAGGAGAGGCAGGGAGCATAAGCAGGCCTGCCTTCTCCAGGGAACCACGGCAGATTAAAATGTGTATTCGACCATGAAATACCTGCTTTGACACCTCGTCTTCAACAGGAAAAAATAGCCCCGCAGACCCAAAATGTCCTGGGAAATTTATGGTAAAAGATGAAGCTGAGCGGTTCCGTAGTATGTTTTGTTTTTTTACTGTAAATAATGCAAAATATATTTTCTTATGGTCTGAAAATTGATTTAAGAAAAATCACACAAAGCACCTTTAATAAAATAATATCTGGATTTCAGATATTCTACAAGCCAATGTTATTTAATACAAGTGTGGGGAAGATTTTTGTTAATAATAATACTAATACTACAAATAATACAGGAAAGATAAAAACAGTGAATCATACAGAGAAAAATTAAAGATTAAATAAATGAGTCTTGAGATTTATGTAGTAATATAACAAGTTCTAGGGAATTAGGCTCAACATTTCTGAATTTACAAAAGTTCAAAACTCCATGCACAGCTTCCAGGTGCTGGTAACAACAGGAACATTTAATAATTCCAGAAAAAAAGAAGTTTACCGCACACTCCCCTTGACTTTCCTTTTATTTCTTTATTGGATGTAGAGCGAACAACGCATTTCACTTCTACGCTGGATGACGCTGTAGAAGCGAAAAGCGTTGTTCGCTCTAAACCCAATAAAGAAATAAGAGGAAAGTCAAGCGGAGTGTGTGGTAAACTTCTTTTTTTCTGGATTTCTGAGTTTACCTTTTGGATATTTTATGGCAAAGTACAACGTAACCAATAGGGGAAACTGTCTTTTGCCCCCATCAGAGAATATGACATTAACACATTCTACAATCTGAAAAACACCAATTTGCCTTACTAAAAGCTATAGTACATGTAATAATGTAAAGAGTAGCATTCAACTTGTACTAAAGCTGGAGTGAATCATGTACAAGTGCGTCAGATGTCACAACTTGCAGTTCTTGTAATTTCACACAAAAGGAATAATCATGAAACACAAAGGCAGGTGAAAATAAAACTGTGAGAATGGAAATACAAGGGTGTTTGACTTGTTAAAGTTGGAATAGCTGAATATGTTAAGACTACAAAGGTCTAAGAAGCTTTTTAAGCAACTATTGGTGGATATACACATTTTACTGTACCAATAATTATAGCTAAAACTCTACAGAAGTCTACAGCAGTTTAACTACTCTGTAAAAAGTAAAAACTAGGAAAATTCTAAGGACGCAGATTAAAAATATTTAACTTTGCTGATTTGATTTGATGCATAAACTTTTCAAACAAAGGAATACTTTTTTTTTTTATTTCTTGATTCAAGCAACACAAGATTTAGTTTCTTATTTTTAGTGCAAAGACTTGTTGTTTTTATTATTTATAGTGTAACAAGATGCATTTTCCTATTTTAAAGGTGCACTATGTAACTTTTCTGGTGGAGGCTTTACCTACATTTTTGTCTTCATGACAATGTAGCTGTTTGCTTGGAATGTGTCACAGTATGATACTGATTCTGAACTTAACTACCTTCATGGAAACAAGCAGGACATGCCATCAGACCAATACACCAGTCAGATCTGTGGAGAGGAGGGCCTGCTGTCTGTACCTGTGCATGTTCTTTGAGCAATAAAAATACCCAGAATGGAATGAATGGTAGATGGATATGCTTAAAGGTCCCATGACATGGTACTTCTTGATGCTTTTATATGGCTCCTTAATGGTTCCCTAATACTGTAAATGAATCCTTCTTCAAAATCAACACTCAGTGCATGAGAAACAGAGATAAGATGAGAGAGAGTAATTTTTCTTACTCTGAACACTCTATAATGGGTGTTGTTGCTTGAATGCAAATGAAGAGAAAAAAGCTGGCCAATAGTAGAGGGTGGGGGCGTGGCCAAATGCTCCGCTCTCGCTCTGAGTGCTCTCTGATCCATTTCCTTGTTTTTGCACGGGGGGAGAGAGTTGAAGCGTTCCATTGAAAAATAAACACATTTCCACATAAAATAAAATTAAACCACTGCTGTTCAAAGGTCCAGAGGCTCAGATAAAGGACTTCCGAGCCTAGAAACACTCGGACGTGCCTCCAGGCAAATAAAAAAACGCATTTCGCATTGCCTAGCGCATTCGCAGTCCAAACTCTCTGGGCGTGATTTACAGAGACGCTGAGTACAGACAGACGGGGGTGGAGCTGCATTTGCATTTCTTTTTTCGATCTGACGTCAATAAGGTGCCTTGTTCAAACTCACCCGTTTGAGCTCCGATTTTTTGTAACGCAGAAAAGGATCGCAAATGCTCAGTTTAGACATTTCGCAACTTTTAACCATGGGGGGGGGGCTAAACAGGGTAGGGGAGCTCACATTAACGTTCAAAAACCTCAGAAAGTGAAAATTTCATGCCATGGGACCTTTAATGCTACACTGTCAAACATTTCAGACAAAGTAAAACCATCTCCATGGAGACAAGGGGGTGTTGGACCCTTGACCTGAAAAGTTACACAATGCACAGTGTGTAGGTAGATAATTTAACTTCTTATGTGAAATTTACGAAAATCAACAAAAGTTTTCTTAATTCAACTCATTTTAATTTTGCCAGATTTAGCTTTTGGCTGCGTAATCATGTAGTACACATTTTTATTTAAATTTTTGAATAATGTCAAAGGGTAGACATCATTTAATGAAATCACAGCCTTTGTAATTTCTCTATGATTAGTTTGCAAAAAAAAAAGAGTTGTGACATTGGCTGCCCTCATATAAAAACATATAAAAAGAGCAACACTTTGAGTGCTTTGAAATGAACAGATCTAAAAGATTCAGATGTCATGAAAGAACCAAAAGCCCCATCATTATTTCAAAAATATGCTTTAAATATTATCTCCTAGCTTCAGAGTCGAGATATGCAAATTTTTTTGGAAATAAAAACATCCTGAATTAAATAAATGCGAGATAGATTAGTTAAAGGGCCCATATTACACTATGTTATATATGTTCTAATGTTTCTTCATCACAAACACACCTGGAGTTGTTTTGTTTCATTCACACGTTAAACACACAGTTCCTGTATATTTATTTAGGCTAAGTTCTTCTCACAAACAGAAAACACTCTGTTCTACCTTACGATGTCATGTGGAAATACAAGATATGCTCTGCTTTTTAAAAACAGGTTTGTTAGACTTCCAAGAAAAAAAGAGAAGGTTTACCATACACTTGCTTGACTTTATTCTTTATTAGGCTAGAGCGAACAACACGTTTCACCTCTACAGCGTCATCAGGTTCACTCAGGTCTTGAAGACAAGCAAATGTGCAGTAAACTTCTCTCTTTTTCTTCATGCTGTTACCAGGACCTGGAAGCTGTGCATAGAGTCTTGAACTTTAGGTTTGCTAGACTTATTTGGATGATTTCAGCCCTGCAATTGCCAAACTCTACTGAGGGCCTGTCTACACGAGAACGCTTACGGGTAAAAACGACAAAATATTTTATCGGAAATGCCTTTCGTTTACACGGTGACGGCGTTTTTGGGGCCTAAAAACGCAAAAATCTGAAACCATCCTCCAGAGTGGTAAAGTTAAATACGCTCCGCTGTAGCGTTTCCGTGTAAACTGCCCAAGACGCAAAACTGGTCAGATCTGCTCACGTCGCGTACACATTTATGTCACATAGATGCAGCAATACAAGAGTCATTTCAACAATTGTATAAATTGCACCCACACACGTCTACGGTCTTTTCTCTTCTTCCCGTACAAGTCTTTCTCACACTCTCACAGCCACACAGACGCCAAGACAAGAGACTTCCGCATGAGGCACTTCAAATGTAAAACCCGATGTGATTTTATATTTTCTAATTCACTATAATGTCACTATTTTCAGTACAATATTCAAAAACATGTAAACAAAAATACAAGTCACTGAAATGTTTGGAGCGGAACTTAACAACTCATTTAAAACGCAACTAGAACATTTTATTTTGAAATTTTACCTTTCTCTTTTCCGGTACAGTCGTGGTTAGAAATGTAACTTGACGCTGTTGTGATTTATTATTATTATTTTATATATATATTTTTTTTGTCGTTTCCCACGCTGAACTCAATCCAGTTATTTACAGCGCCTCCCTTCGCTGGCTTTTGCGTCCACTTTTGCGTCTTCGTATAAACAAACATTTCCTGTTGAGAACGCTCGTCTAAACGCGGATACAAAATTAAAGACGAGACGTCACTTTTGCGTCCTCTGCTTTGATCGTCGCCGTATAAACGTAGCCTGAACTAAAGGTAAAAACTGGCTGGTATCTTGAAAAACTACAGTTTCATGACATCACAAGGTGGAACAGAGCTTTTTGACTTTTGGAGATGTAGACAAATAGGATTACTCAAACATGTGTGAATGAAACAAAACACAACTCCAGTTATATTTGTGATGACGTAGCAGCATTATAACACAGATTAAAGCTCACTAGAGTCAATTTTGGACCTTTAAAATGCAACACTGTGTAACATTCTAGGCAAACTAATGACACACTATCTCTTTGTCATGTTGCTATGCACCAAGAAACATGCAAAAATCTATACTGATTTAACTGTACATATTCTAGGAGTGTTTCAACTGACACTTAAACATCATAAAAAGTCTGGCAAATTATGGCTTTTATGTTATTTTGAAGAGAAAGCTTTTTGATGGTTCACAAAGCTGTTTGAGGGGCTGTCATCTGTCAGTCTCTGAAGTGTTCCCGTCAAATGCAGTTTTCCCCATTTAGATGAGAGCTGGAGGTTTTTTTTTTTTTTTTTTTGCTTGACTGCAGCCTGATGTAATTTATTCCCATTGCGTGTCTCTATCCAGTTTGAGTGACACAAAAGTCCAAACACAGAAATAGGGCGTTTATTTGGAAGATGCACCTGGTTAATTTGAAACCACTGAGGCTAGCTCTAAGGAGAAGGCTCTTCTTTCGTAAATACCTAGCAATGACTGACAGTAGGTAAATATAAGGACACAGGGTGAGAGTAAAAATAGCATGTTTGGACAGATTTGAAAAAAAGGATATACATGCAGACTGAAAATGGCAGTCCTGGCCTAGTGACAAATAAAAACAGGTTACAGTACAAGTCAATAACAGTCATGGGAGCTATAATGTAGAGCAGTGCTTCTGTGCCACTGTTGGTGACCTCATTTTCAAAGTAGAATCCTGTACTTTCTGTGTAACAAACTCTAGATGAAATGTAGCATGAAATAATGGGCGCAAATATACATTCTGGTGGATAGTGGCAATTTATTGAAAGTATTAAACACGTTCAATGTTTATTTCAAATATATGTTGCACCTTCTTCTCTCCAACTCTTCACCACCACTATCTACCACATATTTTGGGTTTCCATGCTCCTTGGGGACATTTCTAAGAAACTTGCTTAAAGATCCCATGACATGGTACTTCTTGATGCTTTTATATGGCTCCTTAATGGTTCCCTAATACTGTAAATGAATCCTTCTTCAAAATCAACACTCACTGCATGAGATATGACAGTCTTCATGAGGCTAGATATGTGTCTAAAATGCTTTATTCTGAGTGTTGCTGCTTCAGTGCAGATGAGAAGGACAGAGAGATTGGCTAATAGTAGCGGGTGTCCCCCGCAGGGCGCAGCTCGGCGCAGCTCGGCGCAGCTCGGCGCAGCTCGTCAGCTCGGCGCAGCTCGGCGCAGCTCGGCGCATCGTCTCCTCTCTTCCGTTTTTAACACAGGGGAAGACAGATGAGAGACTTTGCAATGAAAAAAAGCATATTTACACAGAAAATAAAATTAAACCACTGGTATTTCAGAGGTCCAGAGGGTCGGGTAAGGGACTTGCGAGCCTAGAAACACTCGGACGTGCCTCCAGGCAAATAAAAAAACACATTTCGCATTGCGTAGCGCATTCACAGTCCAAACTCTATGGGCGGGATATACAGGGACGCTGAGCGGAGACAGAGGGAGGGGCTGGAGCTGCATTTGCATTTCTTTTTTCGATCTGACGTCAAAAAGGTGCCTTGTCCGAACTCGCCCGTTTGAGCACTGGTTTTGTGTAATGCAGAAAAGGACCACAAATGCTCAGTTTAGACATTTCGCAACTTTTAGCCATGGGGGGGCTAAACAGGGTAGGGGAGCTCACATTAACGTTCAAAAACCTCAGAAAGTGAAAATTTCATTCTATGGGACCTTTAAGGTCAGTTCACTATAGCTCATAATAGGATGCCTATCATGTATCCAAATCTCTAGAAACTAGAATGTTTTTCACATCCTTTCCAGCAATATCCTCCTAAGAGTAAGCCTGGTTTGGGATCACATAGAAAACTTAAGCAGCCTGTGGAAAGTGTTAGAGGGGACCAAAGCAGCCCTGATCTTAACAGGATCAAAATTAGGACTTTCACATTGCAATGCAGCCTCACTTCTTGTTGATAACCATATCACTATGAGCAATCGCTACAAAAACAGGGTGAAATATATTTGGAGAACATGTAAGAATACATACAAAAATCCAACCATTTGCTACCTATCCACTACCGCTTTGTCACAGTAATTCTAAATTCTGTTAGAATCCAAAAGGGACTGGAACCAGACCATAGAAAATCCTCATCCAAACTTGAGACGATCCAACCACAGCTGTTAATTTGTATCGCGTGTCTCTCAAAATGATCATAACATTCAGGACAAAATATACAACTTCTTTAACCTCAGATAATAGTTTTGTGCTTTGATTGTTGATTCTGTAAACATATGTGCAGTTTCTCAGTTCTTTATGTTGTTTTTTTCTCCTTTTTTACATGTATGCGGTCATGTTTGTTTTTGACGCAAACAGGTGCGTCTTTCTGATTGGTTAATCCGCCTGTCAGTCATGCCCTCTGAAATCTGAAAGACAGAATACACCCTCAGATCCACTCGTCTTTGTAAAGTTTTGTCAAAGCGTGTGATTCTGGCTGGTCAGATAAGAACTTTTGTGGTGGAAGATTCGCCGCCTCCATACACGGAGATGTTAATGCGTTGCCTTGAATATTCCACAGTATGGTATTAAAGTGTCAATCTTGCATTGATTGAATTGTGTGTGTGTTTACTGCCAAAACTACCTGGATAAACATTTATTCTTACTGTAGGCTGATACTAAATGCACTTCTGTGGAACATTCCAGACCAAACAAGCAAGCAAGAACATTTCCATGCAGATAAACAGACTGAAACAGACTGTACACCCATCACCAGTGAAATTACACAGTGGAGCTTTAATTTGAAAAGTGGAGGCATAAATTATTTATGACCTTTCAGTTATTCAGTTTTCCCCATATCTAAACAACATACCCACCACTTAAAATGACTGGTAAACCAATTCCGAGGCTAGCTTTGAGATACAAACATGATTCTGCATTTGTAAAGAACCAACCATGATTATAGTATTCAACGATGCTGCCTCTCTCTGTTACATCTGCAGGTGCTCCGTCTATGCATCTTCTATGCGCCCATTCAGACGCTGCCATATTTTTAAGAGCGATACCAGGCCGTTCTGAAGACTTCATTTCGATGGTAATTAAGCTGCTACTTGTCAGGCTCGCGCGTGTGGGTATTTGTGTGTTTTCCATCGAGCCTGGCACTTTACATAATTAGCAGTCCAATTGAAGGAGAAGATGGAGGAGGAGGGGAAAGCTATTAGGAGAGAGGCTGCACAAACATCGAGGGCAGAGACAAGTTCTTTTCAATAGACTGGCAGATACCAACACGCTCAGTCTGTTCAAATCTGTTTTCTCTCTCAAGGCTTTGATTGCAGTGGGGCAGCCATTTTTTCTCTGACCTCAGCAAAAAGAGTTTAGGATTATCTAATCTTTTCTCAGCGAGTGACAGTTCTTTGTTATTGTGTCTTTGTTTCGGCTCCTTCCTAGCTTTCTGTGAAAACTAATTATGTTGCTTCGAACAAGATAACAAACTTGGCTAAAACAACAAGGGCACTTTTTATTTAAAGTCAGGTTTTGACTAAATTAAATCAAGCAAGATAAGGATACCACTGTAAACTGTAATCCCTCATGAAAGATTAAAAAAAACCTAGCAGTTGGTAGCATTGTTTATTTTTTATGGATTAGCTATTATGTTTGAATAGTGCACAACAGATAACAGCAGTGACCTATAATGTCAGTTGATACTTTGCAGTGACATCACACTGGCAGAATGTCAGTTACCATGGTGACACAATGCACACAGATTAGCAAACTCTGACAAAAAAAAAGTTTTAAGATTGTCTGAAAACTCATGAAAAAAAAAATAATCAAAAAAGTGATTAAAACAGAACATTTTCATGAGCCTGTGATCAGTTCAAATCATGTCAGTTGGATGGAAAAATGATGGACAACACCACCATAATGTCTCTGGGTAAATAAACTTCTCCAGAACTCTCAATTTTTTTTAATCATATATTTTGAATCCCACGCAAAAGCCATAGATACTGTTTTTAATCAAATTCACATATTGTGTGTGTTCAGACAGGGGTAAATCACAAATAAATGAAAAGACAGCCTCTAGGATGGGTGAAATGCTTTAGTACAAAACTCTCTGGTATCCAGTGTTGGGAGTAACTTGTTACAAAAGTAATTAATTACTGTAATGCATTACTTTTTGGTGTAACGGAGTAATGTAACGCATTACAGGGAAGAAAATCGGTAATATATTACTCGTTACAATGCCAGTAACGCACATTACAATGCATTTTTAACCTGCTTTGTTTTTGTGGGTTTTGCATTTTCTTCATACAAAGTTCGCGGATCACCGCGAGATCAGCTACTGAATCTGATAAGTCCACGCAGAACATTACATTTCATACAAAGTTCCGTGAGATCAGCTAGTGATATAAAAGTCCGCACAGACCATTCCATTTCCTTTTACTTCGTCTCGAACTGGCAGACTGACAAAGGATGACAGAACCAGAAGAATCGGATAGTGCTAGCTCCTTTTCAAGATGGGCATACGCCCACTACTTTCACTTCGTTCAAAATAAGGACTCCAAGAACATTTTAGTTAAATGCACACTGTGTGTGAATCCCAAACCTCTGTCCACGTCGAAATGCAGTACAAGCAATTTGAGGAAGCACTTGGCAGAGGTGCCATAGCACCACGAAATCAGTCAGGAAAGGAGGGGATGGGACAGGGAACGATACAACCTCATTTGTTTTTCAATTGTTATATTTCTGAGAGGATTGAATGGACTAATTTTCCAACATTAAAAGGCATAGAAATGCTAATTTTGTATCCTGTTATTTATTTATTTAGATACAGTTAAATTAATACTAATATGCAAATATGTGCAAATAAGTTATGGTGCAGAATGTATAGGTAGGGCAATGAAATAAATGGGTATAAATTATGATTAACAGAGGGCAATACAGCTGGAACTTTCTTAATAGCTATACATATGGGCTATATTCACAGAATAGAAAATGCCATTTGCTACAGAATTGAAAAGGATGGCAGTGAACAGGTGCTGGAGTGCATGGTAAGGTGTGGCAAGAAGGGAAAGGACGATTTATCTTTTGGACATGTTGGTTTTCAGTCTGCAGGCTCCCAAAACCTCCTGGATGGCAGGTGAAAGTCATAACACATGAGAGATTTGCACTGTAGATTGACAAATCCTTATTTCCAGTCATTTGGGCGAGAGTAACTAAAGTAATGCAAAAGTAGTGTACTCGTAATGCCTTACTTTTTATTTAGAGTAATATTGTAATGTAAGGCTTTACTTTAAAATGACAGTAACAATTAATAAGTAGTGCATTACAGTTTTTGAGTAACTTGACCAACACTGCTGTTATCTGATCAATATCTGTGTACTTGGCCAAGTATTACTAGGTGCTGATCACTGCTTGAAATAATTCCACAATAACTAGTACTTTAAAACTTTCTATGCAACAAATTAGAAGAAAGTTGGTCATCTCAACTTTATAATATTGGCTTTCAATGTATGTTTTAAAGGGCCCATATTACACTATTTTATGATCTATGTTATAATGTTGTTTTCTCATCAAAAACATACCTGGGGTTGTGTTTTGTTTCATTCACACATTTTTAACACACACATCCTGCATATTTAGGTTGAGTTTTTCTCTCAAACAGAAAACACTTGTGATGTCAACTGGTAATAAGTCCATACACCTTCACTAGAATCATCTGGATAATTTGATGTCCGGAATTGCCAATCTCAACTGAGCAAAGATGCAGATGTAGACAGATAAAGGCTTACTCATGTGTGAATGAAACAAAACACAACTCCAGGTATGTTTTTGAGGACCTAACAACATTATAACATGACTAAAAGCTCACAAGAGTCAATTTCATGAAAGACAAGACCTTTAAACAACTTTAACCTACTACTTTCTCAAATGAAGTACACGCACTATGCATCTACCTGCATAGAACAATACAGAATTCTACCATTGTTTACTTGGTTGTGTCTGTATTGGATTATCTCATCTTTTCTTCTCTTCTCCCTCCATGTGACTGACGGCTCTTTGTGTGAGATGAACAAAGAAACAAGGCTCGAACTGCCATAGTGTCTCATGTGTCAAGCCACTTCAGAGCCTTTCCTTCAGCAGTCTTTACAGTTAAAAAACGCTCTGGTTGAACCCACACCATCAGAATACAGGACAGTGATGGAGGGAGCTTGCAGGCACTCAGATGGACTATGTCTTCGTGTATTGAAGTGTGTGGGGACAGTGGGTGTAGAATCTGCAGGGTTGAAGTCAGAGCTTCGCACAAGAGGCTCTTGGCACTGGACATTATCCGCTCTAATCCTCTCCATGTGATTCACTGCGGAGAGGCCACAGCGCACACACATACACACGCACACAAACGCATGCAAGCAGGTCATGTGGCGCAAGATTTAGAACAACCAAAAATATCCCAAACAGACAGATTTTAAAAAGCTCAGGACAATTCTATGTAAATGGAGCTGAAATTGCACTCAGTATAATAATGTTTACCATTCAGCTTAAACCATGAACAGATACAGTTTACTGTAAACTAATCATATGATTTAGTTGATTTAAAGCAGGGGTCGGCAACCTGCGGCTCCGGAGCCGCATACGGCTCTTTGAGCCCTTTGATGTGGCTCAGTACAGTGGTCCCTCGTTTATCGGAGTGGTTATGTTCTAAAAATAACCCGCGATAGGCGAAATCTGCAAAGATATAATAGAATGAAAACAAAGATCCAAACCTGTTTTCAGGCCCTAACGTATTTTACTGACCAAGCCTCTTTGCCCTGGCACCACTCCACTATCGCGGGTTTTGTCTGGGAGAAAACTTGCAAACAAACAGCACTCCAGAGTCACACTGCGATCAAACATTTATACAAATTTGGCAAACTGAACGCATTCTGTACCATACAGGAGACACAGAGGAGAACGACTGACAAACCGGCAAAGGTCTACAGTCCCTTAGCCAATCAGGACGCAGAAATGCGCGTTGATACACTCTAAAAAAATAGGGGGGGAAAAAAACGCAAGACAGCGAGGCTGCAAAAAGTAAACCGAGATATAGCGAGGGACCACTGTATTTAATTAAAATGTAATTTATTTTTGTTTGTTCATTTTCAAAGTGTAATTCTATGGCAGAAAAGCAAAAAACAACCCGTTATATGCAGTGTTATTTCATTTTAAATTTCAAAAGGGTTTTGTGGCTCCCAGTTACCTGGCCAGCCAAATGATATCTCTCTGTATTTCCTATACAGCGCGATACCATTTGGACACCCTCGCTCCACTCTCGCTCCTCCGGTTAAAAACGGACTCCGCGATTCTGATTCGTTCAAAGATGGTGACGTCAGTGCACCCGCCTTTGCCCGCAACGTCACTCTTCACTTAGCTGTCTGTCTAAGCGCAACAGCAGCGCATTCTGGATCAAGCGTTACCAGACTCATCCGCTGGTACAGCGATGAGTCATGGATTCTTCCAGGCAAGGCTCCCAGTGTTTCCTTGTGTGAAATGGGTCTAAATGGCTCTTTGAGTGGTAAAGGTTGCCGACCCCTGATTTAAAGATTGACCATTGGCACAGATTGGTAGTATTACTTTTGCCCCAGGGCAGCTGTGGCGACAGTAGTATCTTACCACCACATGGAATGACTAATGGACACAATTGTCAAGTGACTTTGAACATCTGGCAAAGGGTTATATAAGACTAACAGACTAACACTAATGTAATGCCTATTTTTAAATGTGTAGGAATGAGTAGGTTTGGTGGATATTGGGATGCTTCCAGAAATGTAAATGTAATCGCAATATATGTAATAAGACATCAGGTATGGTGGATCCAAGAATGTTACAAAATCCATCAAATAAACCAGCACACACAGTTAGTGCTCTTATCCTCAGGCTTACATTTAAATTAACCACTTAGCCGTCATGTGTTTACCCACCACAGACACAGAAAGAGTTTGTGCAGCACTGCCTTTGCTAATTCGTATTAACATTGTCTGACCCCCCACACTTTAGCTCATTGGTCTTTTAAGGCCAGAGCAGATAGTGTATAGGTGCAGATAGTTTATAGATAGACTTCATTACATGGGAATTACTGCCCCGAGCCTCACAGCAGCACACAACATACAACTCCTTTAAACATAATATTTGGATTGGAATTAGAATAAAGCTGACCACCAACATGTGCGCAGGTTTAATGATACACTTTTGTCTGTCACTGTCACTGTCAGCCTAAATATGCAGGATTTGTATTAAACATGTGTAAATGAAACAAAACACAACTCCAGGTATGTTTGTGCTGAAGAAACATTATAAAATAGATCAGAAATAGTCCAATATTTACCAACACAGACAGATTTTGGAGCCTGTTTTAAATTTTACAATTTTCTCCACAACTCTGGTAACACTGTTTCACACAATCTTTACTACAATATTAAGAGCATATTATTACCATATTATTACTTAATTGGTTCTCTGTAGTCCGTCTTTTCAAATGTAGTACAAAAATCACCAAGGGTCTGGCATAATAGGTCTGTCAATCAAGCCTATTACAGGAGAGGTTGAAAAATAAATTATAGAGAGGTATTCACAATGAAAAATAACAAGCAATGTAATGATCTAGTAGGGCTAAACGATTTGGGAAAAAATACGTAATTGATTTTTTTTTTACGTGCCTTGATTAGATTTGCAAATAATCTTTTTATAATAGGATTCTGTTGAAAGTTCACATTTTAAATGCAAATCGAACTGACAAAAATAATGACGTATGAAGTGACAAACTAATACAAGAATCACATTTCATAACATGTTTGTGCAAATCTAAATTACAGATTTAGCAGTTAGGAGAACGAAAAGACAGAATATTTTCTTGTTTGTGGAGGAAATTATGGTACTTCTTACACTGTAAAAATAGTGATAGTGATCTAGATTTGCTAATTGCCTTAATTCAAATTGATTAATAATGTTTAATGTTGCAGCCCTGTGATTCTAGTAATCTGATTATAAGGAATGAAATTATAAAATGTTAAATTAAGTCAGATTTACAGAGCACTTTTCTACCTTCAAAGCTCTCAAAGCTCATTACATCATTCACACACACACTCACACACCAATGTACACTAGCCGCTTTCAGACTGTCGGGTCAGGCCGGGCCGGGCCACTAGGGGGCCACCTCGGTGCTAATAGCCCGGGTCGTCTAGCCCTATGTCCTGAGACCGGTGGTGTTCACACTGTTGGGCTACCAGCCTCTCCGTGTTACGCCCCAATTTGCAGAAACGTCACTGATACAGCCCATTTTGAAACAGGATAGACGGGCGATTCAGTAGCACGATGACAGAAGCCGATTTGTATACAAAGCATCAGACCAACAACTACTGCCGATACCTCTGACTACGAACACTACAACACTCGTAATGAACGCTATGGAACCTCTGCACGCGCTCATGATAATGTTCCGACGGAAACAGAATGAGGATGAACTGGCGATCCATCTTCTTACTTTTTTTGTGACGGTAATGAAGGTACATGTAATACTCTGCAATCTTCGTTTTATTTTGCTTCCAAATGTTGGCCCCGCAACTCTGGCCCCTCTTGGCCCATTGTTTTGCTCGGGCCAGAAATCGCGGGCCATTAGCCCCAAGATCCTGGCCCCTAGCCCCTGTTAGCACCTGGCCCTGGCCGTGTGAAAGCAATTAGCCCCATTTCGCCCCTATTGGCTCGGCTTTGGCCCGACAGTCTGAAAGCGGCTATTTGGGGGTGAGGTGGGTTAAGGGTCTTGCCCAAGGACACAACAGCAGCATTCATCTGTGAGAGCTGGAATCGCACCACAAAACCTATGGGGTCAGTGGATCTGCACGCTCTACCAATGATATTTTATGTTTGAGAGCGGGATTTGAACCGTCAACCATTGTATCAGAGGATAAACACTAATACTAATACAAATCCTTATTATCACATAAGCAGTTTGGTATCTCTGCCTATAACCCCATATAGTATAGTTTTTCATGTTTGTATCTGAATCCTTGAGTGTGTTTTCTCCTACGCTGGTTTGGAGCAGTCTTTTCCCTGGCACTAGGGCTCGTGCAGTGGTCCTGCTGTGAGCCAATCAGGTGTGAGTCCCTGTTCTAATGCGAACACAACAAAACAACGTCGTCTTCTGCATTCTATTTCATCTGAGCTCACAGACGTGCTCAGAGCTGCACGCCTTCAAAAGCTCCACCAAGACAAGAAGAAAATAATATATATATATAGATCTGAATGAATGTAAAACACATTTCTGTCAGAAAATACACACTTCAGAAAATAGCTCTAGATATACACAAAGCACTTCGAAGAATGACTGAGCTTATGAAAGGTCAGCAATGTCAAGACTTAAAATATTTTGTCTTCTTTCCTAAGGCTAAGGGGAATCCAAAAAGGCAGTTGTTATGGGATGAGGCGAACAGGAATATATCATACTGATATCTCAGTGAAATATGCTACATTTAAACAAAGTGAATAATATATTATTACCTGAACAGCCTGAACGACACACTTTGACAAAAAGTTACAAGGACGTGCCCTGTCTTCCTGATTTTAGAGGATGATTGATAGGTGGATTCACCAATCAGTGAGATGCTTGCATTTGAGAGACATAATGATACAAATTAGCAGCTGTGGTTTGACAGCGTTTTTTCCGCACTCTGTGGGATTCAAACAGAATGTAGAATGGGCTGGGTGGTCAGACAAAATATATTATTCACTATGAACTTAAAATGATCAATCTGAGGAATATTACCTTTACTTCAGGCATTGTATTATGTATTATAACTCTGAGGTCATGCATTAAAGCTGGGTACCTGCCTTGAGTCATAGGAATATAGTGGCAGCTTATGTGGTCATTTATAGCTCAGCAAGGATAAACAAAACAACTCCACCAGAATCCTGACAGAAAGAGTTTGGCTGAAGTAAACTTGCTCATAATGCCTAACTTTATTTCACAGTGAAAACAAATAATTTCCATATAAGCAAGTAAATCAACCGCAAAATAAATAAATAAATAAATAAATAAATAAATAAATAAATAAATAAATAAATAAATAAATGGATCATTCCACAGCTCTATTCAAGTATAATGAACCTATATATTCCTACAAAAAGAAAAAGTCTACATGTAATTGTAAAACATTTTATTCACTGGAAACCTGGAAGAAACTGGCATGTGAGATGCTCTAGAACGTAGAACATCCCTGCTTAGTTTTATAATCTAAGGGCGCACTCAAACGAGGACTTTAGAAATGTGCTGTGCTCAAGCACAATTGCTTTGGGTTCTATGGCTCACACTCAGCTGGACAACCGAACCGAGCCACGACCCAATGACATCATCACACGGCGCTGTTTGTTTACATGTCGCGCAGCAGAGCGAATGCTTTTAGTGGATAAAATAAGTTCAGAAACATGAAATATCTATTAAAATGGGGCAGATATGAGCTGCTGCGATACACGGTCCTCTGTGAGTTTATGATATAATAATAGCTCGAAGGTTTGAGGAAAGCCGGAGACAAGGCTGCAAAACCTTTGTCATCATCCATTTATTCAAGGTAAGCCTGGATTCTCTGTATGTTTTAGAGCAGAATTTATTCACCGTTTTCCTCATATGAGTAACATTAGTGCACCTGACAGAGCTTGTATAGTAAAGTTGTGTGTGTGCACGTACCCGAGCAACTGGGCCATGCTTTGGCCCACCTTCTCCAACCAAGCCAAAATCCCAACCATCCTGCTCCATGTTTGGACATGGTTTGGTTGGGCTAGTGAGAATGCACCCTTAAAAGCTGTTCTAAAGCTGATCCAACATCCAATGATGCATGCATGTAATGGGAATACTAGTGATGCACCAATGGGTCTGTGAGAGCTAGAATCTAAAGATTTAAAAATCTACTTCCTCTTTCACAGTTACTACTTTAACAGAGCATTAGAGCAACCAAAACAGAAAGTGACATTCTAAAGGAGTCTCTGTACGATTACAAGCCTCAAAATGGATTATTCAAAGCAAAGCACTGCTGTTTAACCTGGAGGTTGCTTAAGTTGTGATTAATGACAAGAGCCAGTTGATTTATGGACTGCCTCAAAGCTACACGCAGCCTTTCTTTCCTGGGATAAATAGTTTGTGGTTAAAACTGAAAACTGTTGCCAGCCTTAAGTCCTTCAAATCTGAAAGAGAGGCATTTCCAGCCAACAATTAAAGGTGCATTGTGTAACTTTTCTGCTGGAGGATCCATCTCCAGTTCCTATGGAAATGTCATTGCTCTGCCTGGAATTTTCTACAGTATGATTTTAAAGATAGATAAAACAGGCATTCTGACAGTGAGACCTGTAACTTGGTCTGGTTTGTTTTCCATGAAGATAGAAAGGTTTAACGCCATACTGTGAAACATTCCAGACAAAACAATAACATCTCCATGGAGAAAAGCATTTGACTGACCCTTCACCAGAAAAGTTACACAATGAATCTTTAAAATCTTGCATTCTTACTGTGAGTGGGCTCACTTCTCCAGAGATCTGACCGGTAACTTGTCTCTATGCCATCACCTGCTGTTTACCGTAAACATAAGTGTAATGCCATAAATACCAAAAAAGTTACACAGTGCCCCTCAAACTTTTAAAATGATTCTTCCACAAAATTATATGAAGTAAAAAATAAATTCCACTAACTATCTGACTACCTTATTAGATTTGTACTGCTCACATAACATAATAAACATTTTAATAAGTTGTCAAACAAACACAGAGCCTGTACTACTGCACTAAAACTAATCAGATGCTCTGTGGTTTCCTGAGTGTGCAGATTACATTAACAAGACTCAAGAGGAACATAAAGTAGCTGTAGCAATTATCTAATGCAACCCCACTGCTTCAATACAACAAACAGATTTAGATCTACCTCCCTGTACACACTGCCACTCTCTCTTACGGAAATCTAGCCAATTTACAATGATTTGAATGGTTTGAGTAAATTTCACAAGTAAAATGATCTACCAATGGAACAAGACTTTTTGTAGTTACAGGTTAAAGGAAAAGTAATGTGTTTTTTTTTACAATCTGAGCCTTCTTTGGGCAATAAAACAAGTAGTTTTACTCACCCATAGCAGTTTGGTGTCAATTGAAGCAGTATCGTAGAAGTTATGTTGGAGCCGTTCTGTTCTACTAATGATCCCGTATCCGTTAGCGTGAGTGCTCGTATCATATGCTCGGGGCATTACTTTGCGCTCTCCAAATAACACAAACTTTAGCACTTTTCAAATCACAGAAGATCGCTGTGTCAGGGTAGACTTTTAGTGGATTCCAAAACGACCTGAAACCCGATATCCAGCTATAGTTTCATTTGATGATGTCATCAGAGAGGACAGTGCGCATGCGTGAACTCAGCTGTTTTGTAAACACCGCTAATCCGAAAGAAGCTAACACCGCTCTGAACTTTACTTTTCTGTTGCGATATCGGGTTTCAGGCCGTTTTGGAATCTACTAAAAGTCTACCCTGACACAGCGATCTTCTGTGATTTGAAAAGTGCTAAAGTTTGTGTTATTTGGAGAGCGCAAATCAGGGCCCCGAGCACTCACGCTAACGGATACGGGATCATTAGTAGAACAGAACGGCTCAACATAAGTTCTGTGATACTGCTCCAATTGACACCAAACTGCTATGGGTGAGTAAAACTACTTGTTTTATTGCCCAAAGAAGGCTCAGATTGTAAAAAAAAAACACGTTAATTTTCCTTTAAAGCTGCACTGCGTAACATTTCTAGTGGAGGGTCTACCCCCTGCTTGTCCCCATGGGAATTGTATTGCTTTGTCTAAATACTCCACAGTATACTGGTAGATAAATCCTATCCATCACAAGAGAGACAAGCAGGTTAAACACTATGCTTACATTACAGGTCAGATCTATGGAGAGTTGCCCCTATTCACAGAAGGAATTAGGGTGTTTTTGAGCAATAGAAATGCCCGTAATGAATAAATGAATAAATTAGACCTGGTTTAGTCCTGGTTTAGTCCTGGTTTAGTCCTGGTTTAATCCTGGTTCAGTCCTGGTTTAGTCCTTATTTAGTCCTTGTATAGACCTGCTTTATTCCTGGTTTAGACCTGGTTTACTCCTGGTTCAGTCCCGGTTTAGACCTGGTTTAGTCCTGGTTTGGACCTTTTTTAGACCTGGTTTAGTCCTCATTTAGTCCTGGTTTAGACCTGGTTTAGTCCTGGTTTAGACCTGATTTAGTTCTGGTTTAGACCTGATTTAGTTCTGGTTTAGACCTGGTTTAGTCCTGGTTTAGACCTGATTTAGTTCTGGTTTAGACCTGATTTAGTCCTGGTTTAGACCTGGTTTAGTCCTGGTTTAGACCTGATTTAGTTCTGGTTTAGACCTGGTTTAGTCCTGGTTTAAACCTGGTTTAGTCCTGGTTTAAGTAGGTAACAGACCGTCCTCCAGAAAAGCTGCACCTTTAAAATATGAAAATACATCTTGCTACACTTATGATAAGAAAAACATCTCTGGACTTAACATAATAAATCTAATGTTGCTTGAATTAAGAAAAACACTTATTTCATTGGTAGATCATTTTACTTTTCAAGTTGAATCTACTCAAATAAAGTCAAATGTTCTTAATTTAAGTCTTTAACTTACCTAGATATTGCTTTTTGCAGTGTGAACAACAGTCAATCTCAAGTCAATGTAAACATTCTAAACAAACTGTCATTAAGGTAAACAATATAACCAATTATTTATTGAAACTCCAAACATCCAACCATCAGTGTTGGGCAAGTTACTCAAAAACTGTAATGCACTACTTATTACTTGTTACTGTCATTTTAAAGTAATGCCTTACATTACAATATTACTCTAAATAAAAAGTAAGGCATTACACTACTTTTGTATTACTTTAGTTACTCTCGCCAAAATGACTGACTTTTGCATTACTTTAGTTACTCTATGACTGGAAATAAGGGCGACTCCACCGTGGAGAGTGACAGCATGTCTTCCACAATATACTCGGCAACAAGCCAGCTCTCGTGGCTGGAGATTCTCTGGTCGGGTCAACCTCAGTTTCGGCTGCTTTGTTGGGGTTGTATCGTTCCCTGTCCCATCCCCTCCTTTCCTGACTGATTTCGTGGTGCTATGGCACCTCTGCAAGTGCTTCGTCAAATTGCTTGTACTGCATTTCGACGTGGAAAGAGGTTTGGGATTCACACACAGTGTGCATTTAACTAGAGTCCTTATTTTGAACGAAGTGAAAGTAGTGGGCGTATGCCCATCTTGAAAAGGAGCTAGCACTATCCGATTCTTCTGGTTCTGTCATCCTTTGTCAGTCTGCCAGTTCGAGACGAAGTAAAAGGAAATGGAATGGTCTGCGCGGACTTTTATATCACCAACTGGTCTCGCGGAACTTTGTATGAAATGTAATGCTCTGCGCGGACTTATCAGATTCAGTAGCTGATCTCGCGGTGGTCCGCGAACTTTGTATGAAGGAAAACGCGAAACCCACCACCAAGGTTAAAAATGCATTGTAATGTGCGTTACTGGCATTGTAACAAGTAATATATTACAGATTTTCTTCCCTGTAATGCGTTAAATTACTGCGTGACACCAAAAAGTAATGCATTACAGTAATTAATTACTTTTGTAACAAGTTACTCCCAACACTGCCAACCATACAAATAAAGGTGAAAGTCAATCAATCGGCCAAGTAATTTGCCAAGAAAGTAAAAGTTGTCTTAAGAAATGTATTACTACAAATAGGACTGGGAGAATAAGTGTAATCAAGTTTTTTCCCCTCAGAGATATCAAACATGATTTTCACTTCAATTTTATTTTGTCTTGTAAACATCAAAATTAATAATCTCAATATTCATTTTGCAAATGTAAACAAGCCAAACTTTGAAAGAAATAGTGGCTTTCTCCCAAGTCTGAACTCTGCTCCAGAACAAACGCTTTATACTAACAGAGGATTTAAACTTAGACAAACTTTATTGATCCACAAGGGAAATTATCTGGACCCAGTAGCACACATCACAATATAATGTAATATAACATAATAACAAAGAGTAAAAAAATAAAAGCAACTCACTGTAGACCTCTGTTTAAAAGACCCAAGCTGATAACTGACAATAAGAACTGACTCAATCTCTATTCAAATGAAATGAACTGCCACGCCTCCTTATATAAAGCAGGTATGTAGGTCAGACCATCACCATTAGGGGGCAGCCAAGTCACACAACTACTCCTGTCACCAGCTGCTCAGAGGACAGTAAGGACAAGTAGAAGGACATGTCCCACCAACCACAGCAACGTATTTATCCACAAGAATCCAAGCGCTCCAAACTTTTCAGAACACCTCTCCTTGATTATGCTGTTACACTCTCATCCTGATGACGCACAGCTCTAAAAGTTCAGCCGTATAAAGTCAGCTATATTCCTCCCTTGGCTTCCAGAGTCTTCAGTGGGTTTTGCAGCCTTATCCTAAAAGCTCTCCATGGGAACTGACTGCGAGAGGCCCAGAGACTTGTCAATTTCTCAGCTGGGCGAGCAGGGCAGGCTTGACTTCCTCGGTGGATTCTCCCTATCTAACCACTGACTGGAGAGACGGGTCAGTGGGGAACTGCATACAGATGGGAGATTCTGCATTGAGACATAAAATATAGAGAAAGGAGGGGTGGACGCTGTGATACAATAAAGCTTGCATAACAGGTTCCCGGGCATATAATTCATTTAAATTAGGGAGTAAGAAGTGGCAACACATTTATTGTACCATCTGACTAGCAAACATTAGATTTGTTCTGGTAAAATTAAGGTTAAAGATACACTCTGTACACTGTGACTTTTGTGCTTGCCTGAATACAGCTCTGGAATAAAATAAGACACCACTGCAAAATTTTCATTTTTTCTGATTTTAGTATAGGTACAGTATGTGTTTGGGCAAAAGGAACATTTTTGTTTGATTCTGATAACTGATACTGATACCATTTCCTCCAAATTCCAAATACAAATATTATTGTTTAGAGCATTTATTTGCAGAAAATGACAAATGGTCAAAATAACAAAACAGATACATGTTCTCAGACCTCAAACAATGCAAAGAAACAAGATCAAATTCATTTTAAAACAACATAATACTAATGTTTACACTTAAGAAAAGTTCAGAAATCAATAGATTCAAGATTCAAGATTCAAGATTTGTCATATGCAGGATCAACACAAGGTCAACAATGCAATGAAATGCTTAGGATCAGAAGAACCGTTGACTCGCTAAGATAGTCAGAAGTACTAATAACATGCAATAATAGTACATGGTAAAAAAAGTGTTGCAAAGTGCAGGGGAAGAAGTAAACAATATAATAAACAATATAATAAACAATATAATAAAATATGTAATAAAATAAAAAAGCAAGGTACAATGTACAAGGTGCAGGTAGGATTAAATCAAGATCAAATAAGGTGTAAGTATTTCACAGATTGCACATAATATGGTGTGGTGTTGGTGTTGCATGTGGATTTCGTATTGCACATAGTATGATATAAATATTGCACATAGGTTATTGCACTGGTTATTGCACATGTAACAGTAATTTACAGTGAGGTAGTGACAGACATGATATATTCATATAGAGCAGCAGCAGTAAACATATTATGCATAATGAAAGGTAGTTTAGTGCAGTATTATTGAGAGTTCAGTATTATTTAGAGTATTACCCAGAGTTCAGTAGTCTGACAGCTTGGGGGTAATAGCTGTCTTTGAGTCTTTTTGTGTGTGCTGGCAGGCTCCTGTATCGTCTACCAGAGGGTAGCAGACGGAAGAGTCCTTGTGCCGGATGAGTATGGTCCTTAGTGATGCTGCGTGCTTTACGCAGACCCCTGCTGTGGTAAATGTCCTGGATGGAGGGGAGACTGCTGCCAGTGATGTCCTCTGCCGCTCGCACCACCCTCTGTAGTGCTTTGCGGCTCTGAGCGGTGCAGTTCCCATACCACACTGTGATGCAGCCCGTCAGCAGGCTCTCGATGGTGCACCTGTAGAAGTTTGTGAGGATGCTGGTGTTCATACCAAACTTCCTCAACTTCCTCAGGAAGTAGAGTCTTTGTCGGGCTTTCTTAACCACAGTGTCTGTATGTAGTGTCCAGGACAGATCCTCAGTGATGTGTACCCCAAGGAACTTAAAACTGCTGACCTGCTCCACCTCAGCGTTGTTGATGGAGATGGGGGGATGCTGGTCTACACGCTGTCTCCTGAAGTCCACGATCATTTCCTTAGTTTTGCTGACGTTCAGAGAGAGGTTATTTTCCTGACACCAGCTGGTCAGTGATTTCACCTCGTCTCTGTAGGCGCTCTCATCGTTGTTGGTGATGAGGCCTAGGATGGTGGTGTCGTCAGCAAACTTGAGGATGGTGTTGGACCTGTGCCTGGCGGTACAGTCATGGGTGAACAGGGAGTACAGGAGAGGGCTGAGAACACAGCCCTGGGGTGCCCCAGTGCTGAGGACACGTGTGGAGGAGACGTGGGTGCTTGTTTGGTGCAATAACCTTTATTTTTAATCACAGCTTTCATGCGTCTTGGCATGCTCTCCACAAGTCTTTCACATTGTTCTTGGGTGACTTTATTCCACTCCTGGTGCAAGAACTGAAAAAAAAAATGCAGTGGTCTCTTATTTTTTTCCAGAGCTGTATAAAGGGGGTCCTCGGGTTACGACGTTTAGACGCGTCGTAACCCGAATTTCGTCGTAAGTCGGATTTTGCCTTTGATCTTCCAACCAAAGCACCAATAACCTTTCCATCTCAATAATTAGACCACTACGCTGCTTGGTTATCACTGTCGCTTTTATAGGAGCAGATCAGAGCCCACATCAGGTACTTCCGCCCACATTGGGCACGCACACGAGGCCGTCTTCTTCTCCCTACAACCACAACAAAGCGTATTCGCCGCGCGCCGTTCGCGTTTGTTTACATCTCTTACCACGCTAAACCGCGTAAGACGGAATGACGCGTAATATATATATATATATTTTTTTAATGGGGGCGCGTTCGTAACCACGAAACGTCGTAAACCGAGACCGTCGTAACCCGAGGACCCCCTGTATATGTTATTGCTTAAACATTTTGTAATTATTGAAACATATATTTAAAAAAGTCCTGTGGAATATTTCAGGCAAAGCAATGACATCTCCATGGAGACAAGCAGGTGATGAACTCTCTACCAGAAATGTTATACATTGCACCTTTGAATAAAATGTAGATTCAATGTTATTCAGAATAAACACTCATACTCACAAACACTCAAAGATTTGCTGACACCCAACAATTTCACCATATTTCATCAACAATACAAGCCGATGTGTCACTGTTTATAAACCGTCATAATAATATGTTAGCATAAATCTGTGACTGCTGAGGACAGCTTTGTCAATACTCACATAGGAAACATTGTGATTAATTGAATCATGACATGAGCAAATTCTGATTCATTTAATCACAGATCACAATTATCATTTATAACATGATCTATCAGCAAAACCTGTGGCAGTAAAAGCAGAGAATCTGTAGGAATAAATGAGCAAAATGGCACTAACTGTATTGTCGGAATTTAAAGAAATAATAATAATAATAATCCAGCAGTCAAATCACTGTCAAATCTCAGTGGTGGTAAGATAATATAGTAGCCACGACTGCCCTGGGGTAGAATGACAGATGCAAGGTTGCCATTAGCCTCCAAAACAACCACCAACACTCACAAACACCACAATCATACGAGGCCATGTCGGTGAAATGTCTTGCCTAAGGACACAACAGCAGATACAAGTGGGAGTTGATTCTCCAACCTTCAGTTTAGAGGACCACTGCTCTACTGAGCCACTGTGGCCCCTTTGGTTTCATATCATTTGTCAGTATCTTTGTAAACACATTACTGATGTGCAAACCAGGGACTGTTCCACCATGGCATCAGGTTGCATCATCCAGACATCTCATTCCAGCAAGAATACATTTAAACTCACCAGCAGGTTTTCTCATATCACGTATATAGTTGGACTAAGGCTATAATTTGTATTTCACATTTGCATTCAAGTCCAGGAGCAAACAAGCAGGAGACTCCATCTTTAACAGCAGAGGAGGACAGCACACGGAACACTCTACTCTTCTGGGAAATCAATCACAACTGGCATTGGAAAATAAATTAAAATTCAATCTACACGACGTCAAATCACTTCCTGATATGGCGCCTTCTGAACATACTGTCAAATCAAAACACATCTGGATATTTAACACACAAAAATACTATTCTTGCACTTACTATGGCCACAACCTGAAAACGAGCAACCCACTCGATAATAAGAAAAGATAGCAAACTCATTTTACTGCTCAATTCAGCGTTGATGCAATGGTGGAAAGCTGATAAGTGTTGAAAGACAAACAGAACAAAGAAAAGGGAAAGGAGCGCGCTGTGAGGAAATGGAAAATGCAGGCCCAGGCATTTTTCAAATACAGCACAATGGTTTGGGACTGTTAAGAAGAGGGATTGATTTAGTATGGTTCCCTGAGCAATACGGCAGCTCCACTACAACTTTAGGATACAGCTTTATGACATTTGTATAGTTAAGGTTGGAGGGATTGCTGTTATACATGCATAAAATTTGCAAATAACAACACCATTTATGTGTTTTGCTGGGTGCGCATTATTTAGTCTGAATTACTGGAAAATAATATGATCATAGAAGACTGAAAAGGTTAAAGGGCCCATATTAGGCGAGTTCCCTTTGTTATAATGTTGTTTCTTCATCGCAAACATACTTGGAGTTGTGTTTTGTTTCATTCACACATGGTAAACACACAAATCCTGCATATTTACTCCACACACCTTCACTAGAATCATTTAGATAATTTCAGCCCTGCCATTCTCTACTGAACAGAAGGTAGAAAGTAGCTGTTTACTTGAAAACTACTGCTGTATTTTGAGTTTGGAGATGTAGACAGACTAATAAGGCAGGATTACTCAAATACGTGTGAATGGAACAAAACACAACTCCAGGTATGTTTTTGAGGAGGCAACACCATTCTAACATGACTTAAAGGGATATGCCACCCCCAGGTCAAATTTGGGCATCTCCCCACAGTCCAGAGACTAAAATAAGTGGTGGAAAGCGTTTTCCTGCTCACCCAGCCATTGTCCGAGTCTGTCGCTACTGACCGCCGCGGTATCTGCTGCTCCTCCGCCTTAGACTGGAGTCTAACGTCGCCAGAGAAAGATTTCGGCCAAAAGGAATTAATTTGCTTGATGCGTTTCCCAATTACTTTCTGTGTAGTGCGCATTCATATTGAGTGCAAATAAATGTGCAAATCAACACGGAGAGCTTGCCTTGGTCATTTTGGGTGGGAACTATTTTCCAGTGCGGAAGAATAAAGCCGAATCACGCACCACGCTGTGCAACAGGGGAACTCCCTTCCTGGTGCGTAACAGGGATTCCCCTGGCAGCGTGCTTCCGCACTGGAAAATAGTTCCCACCCAAAATGACCAAGTCAAGCTCTCCGTGTTGAGTTGCACATTTATTTGCACTCGATATGAATGCGCACTACACAGAAAGTAATTGGGAAACGCCTCGAGCAAATTAATTCCTTTTGGCCGAAATCTTTCTCTGGCGACGTTAGACTCCAGTCTAACGCGGAGGAGCAGCAGATACCGCGGCGGTCAGTGGCGACAGACTCGGACAATGGCTGGGTGAGCAGGAAAACGCTTTCCACCACTTATTTTAGTCTCTGGACTGTGGGGAGATGCCCAAATTTGACCTGGGGGTGGCATATCCCTTTAAAGCTCACAAGAGTCAATTTTGAGTAATATAGGGCCTTTAATGACATTCTATAACATGATATCCATGTTATGACAATACTTTATCTGTAAATGTATCAAGTAAAAGGTGATAGGATTTAAGTGTTTGTAAAGATTAGCAAACTATATAAAAAGACGAGTCATAGCATACTGGCAAAACTAGACTATTTGAAACATTTCTTGGCTTTCGCTTTGTCGAACGGCTCCCGAAATTCCTTCCACACACTTTTGAAAGTGTTTTTAGTGGTGCAATTTGCCTTGTCATACTGCTGATATTTTTATATTGTCGCCACTTCCAGACCAGAAATGCAGGCGTCAAAACATAAGCTAAGATGTATTGCGCGGTGAAAGGAGGGCCATTAGCGTGGGTGGTGTCTGTTACAGTTGTGATGCTGTGAAAGATGCTGAGCTCATAGCAGACTACACCAGAACACGAGGTAAACGAAGCGCATCACGACTCCGAGACCAGTCATCTGTACTTCACACTAACTGCTAATGCCAAATACGACTGCATGGAGTCACGTGTCAATGCACAGAATAGTGAGATAATGAAAGGTAGTATTTTTGCTTTATGACATAATAGGTCAATATGTTTCTTATTGTATGAAGTATGAAGGTTTATTAAAATTGTGGAAATATATTTTAAAAGTGCACTATATAACTTTGCCACTTGTCTCCTGGGAAATGTTGCTTTGCCTATAATGTTCCAAAGTATTGAATGAAACTCTATCTCCATGGAGGCGATGATGCCACAAGGTCAAGTTGTAGATCGGGGTTTTATATGAACACAGATTGAAGCAGACACAGACGCTGAGGCTGAGGTAGGTTACAGTTTGGTGTTGCTGAAGGACACAACAACAAAATGCACTTGTGGGAGCTGGGTCTGCAGATCCCACTGCTCTAACAACTTTGCTTATTCGGGAGGGCTTTGAACTGACAGCCTTTGAATGGGAGGACAGTCGGTAGAACACTAAAGAAGTGGAAAAATGAAGTGACGCCTGACTTGAATTACACAAAATATAAATCCTTTCAAATGTCAGTTTTTGCTCTATATAATAAAACTAAAGACTAAATTTGACTACATTGTTAAAAATAAGGGCAATCATATAAGAATATCTCATTGCCATTTAAGTGTTTCTTTTTTCTCTTTTGGCTTTGTCTCTCCTGTTATGATTGACACACTGGTGTTAGAGTACAGTATTTCTGGACTCTTCTGATACAACCTCCTCACTTTATCTGGGCTTGGTGCCAGTACAAAACTGTGTCTCCCTTTGGCTGAGATAAGGGTGTCTGCATATTTTCTTATTGTAAAACCACAGAGGAATCATATTTAAAAGTGAGACGTTCATTTATAATTTAGTCTCAAAGTGTTTCATGCCCAAAAAGATTCCTGCAGAATGTGGATAAAAAAGCTGTTATGAATGAGAACTGTTGGAAAAAATATAATCTCCAACAGCACTAAATTTTAGTGCCATTGTTAGTGGTATTGTTAGTGCCATATGAACCAGTCCCTTAGCCCTTGTACCCAGTAATGTTTGTTCCCACGCCCACATCCCTCAATGTGTCTTCTGAGTTCTTTGCAAATGTTATTGTGATTTTAAAACATGTAACTTTAATAATAAAAGATTTAACATCTTACACTCTGACGACCTCAGGGGACCGGCCTCCTGCTGGTGTCCAGAGTCAGTACTAAACATGGGGAGTCAGCATTTCAGATTCATGCAGCTAAAACCTGGAGCAGTCTTCCTGAAGATGTGAGACAGTCCTCTACTTTGACAGTGTTTAAATTCTGTTTAAACAGTTCTGTTTAGCTGTGCATATGACTGAAATGTTTTCATTCAGCACTCTTCTCTCTCATTTAATCTCTCTCTTTAATTTTATGATGATTATTTATGTTTTGATTTGTTTGTATTGCGGTTTTAATGTCTTTCTTATTAGGTAAAGCACTTTGAAATACTTTATGTCTGAATTGTGCAAATACAAATAAACTTGTCTTGCCTATTTCTTTAAAGTTGTACTGTGTAACCTTTCTGGTAGAAGGTCTTGTCTCCATGGAGACTGCTTTCCCTGTAATATTCCACAGTTTAGCATTAAAATGATCTATCTCGCATCCTTCAATTCAGTGTGTTTTAGTGTTCAAAAAATCCCTTGAAAAAAGTGTGGTCACCTCTCCACAGATCAGGGGCTTTGTTTATAAAGCTTGCTTACACACTAAACATTGTGTAGGCAGTTTTTACGCCAACCACGGGATTTATGAAACTTCTCCTAAGTGCAGCACTTTGCTTAGCTCGGAGCCTGCAAAGACACAGAGAAAAGGCGACACTCGTGGAGAGGAGCAGAAATGAATAGAGTTTGAGGAAGTGTTTGATCCGGAAATCATTAGAAAATGCACATATATAAAATAATTACATTAAGATTTGTGCATTTAAAGGGATATGCCACCCCCAGGTCAAATTTGGGCATCTCCCTACAGTCCAGAGACTAAAATAAGTGGTGGAAAGCGTTTTCCTGGTCACCCAGCCATTGTCCGAGTCTGTCGCCACTGACCGCCGCGGTATCTGCAGCTCCTCCGCCTTAGACTGGAGTCTAACGTCGCCAGAGAAAGATTTCGGCCAAAAGGAATTAATTTGCTCAATGCTTTTCCCAATTACTTTGTGTGTAGTGCGCATTCATATTGAGTGCAAATAAATGTGCAAATCAACACGGAGAACTTGCCTTGGTCATTTTGGGTGGGAACTATTTTTCAGTGCGGAACGACATGGCCGAATCACGCAGCACGCTGCCAGGGGAATCCCAGTTACGCACCGGGAAGGGAGTTCCCCTGTTGCACAGCGTGCTGCGTGATTCGGCTGTATTCTTCCGCACTGGAAAATAGTTCCCACCCAAAATGACCAAGTCAAGCTCTCCGTGTTGATTTGCACATTTATTTGCACTCGATATGAATGCGCATTACACAGAAAGTAATTGGGAAAAGCATCGAGCAAATTAATTCCTTTTGGCCGAAATCTTTCTCTGGCGACGTTAGACTCCAGTCTAAGGCGGAGGAGCAGCAGCTCGCGCGACGGTCAGTGGCGACAGACTCGGACAATGGCTGGGTGACCAGGAAAATGCTTTTCATCACTTGTTTTAGTCTCTGGACTGTGGGGAGATGCCCAAATTTGACCTGGGGGTGGCATATCCCTTTAAGCAGAGGTTAGCCAAAACATGGAGAGAGGTTTATTCAACTTATCTAATCAACAATATTATACATTTGAACCCACACACTCTTGTGCACGAGCACGTCCACTTTCCCGGTGCAGCACCTGTGTTGTGACCATAGGCTTCTGTAGGCCACAGTCTGTGGCTGTGACCCAACAGAGAGAATGGAATAATGAACGGACTTGAGAGAAATTTCTTCCCTCAGACGGAGCACAGGAGCGAGGCTTTGGTTTAATGAAGCACTGGGACTAAAGCAGCTCCAACACTTCACATTTGTCTTTATGCTCTGAACGCTAGAGTGGCCCGAGTCCGCACGCAACAGCCTACTGGCTGAATCTGACCCGAACTCAAAACATTCCCTGCATTTTTGTGTAACGTGGAGCTTTTGCAAATGAGATCTTGCTCTCTGTCTGAATAAAGAACACAAAAATGTCTGTGCCTGTCTCGACCCAGCCCCACACACTCACAGAGGTAAGACCCAGCCCCACGCACTCACAGAGGTAAGACCCAGCCCCATGCACTCACAGAGGTAAGACCCAGCCCCACGCACTCACAGAGGTAAGACCCAGGCCTGCGCACTCACAGAGGTAAGACCCAGGCCTGCGCACTCACAGAGGTAAGACCCAGCCCCACGCACTCACAGAGGTAAGACCCAGCCCCACGCACTCACAGAGGTAAGACCCAGCCCCACGCACTCACAGAGGTAAGACCCAGCCCCACGCACTCACAGAGGTAAGACCCAGCCCCACGCACTCACAGAGGTAAGACCCAGGCCTGCGCACTCACAGAGGTAAGACCCAGCCCCACGCACTCACAGAGGTAAGACCCAGCCCCACGCACTCACAGAGGTAAGACCCAGGCCTGCGCACTCACAGAGGGAAGCAGAGTTTAGATGTTTTGTGTGGACTTTTATTGTGTAATCTGTGTTCTATCTGCCCAAGCGCTCATGCTCTGGCTGCTGATCCACATATCCCTCCCTCGCTTCTGCGCAATCCTTTATAAATGAGGCCCCTGACTTGTAAATTGGCCTGTTGGCATGCTTGTCTTCATAGATAGAGATAGATGAGTTTAATGCTGTTCTGTGGAACATTTTAACACTCTATTTTCAGATCTGTGTAATAATGTTGTTTCCTTATCAAAAACTTACCTGGAGTTGTGTATTGTTTCATTCACACATGTTTAACACATAAACCCTGCATATTTAGGTTGAGTTCTTCTTAAACAGAAAATAAGTGGGTGAAAGAAAACACAACTCCAGGGCTGCAGAGAACGTTCATGTTTTTAAGAGTGGGCTCAAGACTCACTTTGCCTTTGAATTCTTCTTTGTGATTCTTTGCTTTTTCTTGTTTTTGTTTTTTTTTTACTGTGTGTAGTTTTGTATAGTTTTATGTATTTTAGCATGTTAGTATGTGTGTGTGCGTGCGTGTGTGTTACTGTTTAGGTTGTTTGGTTGTGTGGTGTCGGGCAGCTGTGGGGGCTGGTTGGGTGGTTGGAAGGAAATGTGGGTTGTTTTTAATCACTCTAAAGCACTTTGTGTTACATTTTTTGTATGAAAAGTGCTTTATAAATAAAGTTTTGATATGATTTGATTTATTTCAGGAGGCAACAACATTATAACATGGCTTAACGCTCGCAAGAGTCAGTTTTACATAATGTTTAAAAACACCAACATGAAATAAAACTCAGCAATATCTCTCACACATGTTGCTTAAAGGGTTATCTGAGGGTAAGGACGTGACTGTCGCATAATATTGTATCAAGTATCAGTTTCCAGAACATAAATAAGATTACATTATTAATGATGTTGCACAGAGAGAGACGGGCCATAAGTGTCAGAAACAGAACGCCACATTTTGTTCTGCTCCAAAGTAAGAAATGTGAGGCAAGCAGTAAATCAAACACTTTTTAGCCTGTACCTCAGTTTGAAAAGTGCATTGTATAGCTTTTCTGGTTGAGGGTCTGTCAAAAGCTTTTCTCCATGGAAATGTTATTGCTTTGTCTGAAATGCTTCACAGTATGGCATTAACCCAGTCCAAGTTACAGGTCTGATCTGTGAAGAGGCAACCCTGCTCACAGACAGAATCCCTGTTCTTCTAGGTATTTTTGAACTATAAAACTACCTGTAATTTAATCAATGTAAAGTGGAGCTGTTTAATGTTAACTTGGCTCAGGCCAGATTGATAAGTGTATCACTCTGAATTGAGTTCTACACATTATCCATCTGGAAACCATTTAGAAAAAGGAGGGACTTGCAGCAGCTGATTGAGCGAACCACCTTGAAGTGCCCACCCACCCAGTTTCTTTTTAGCCAATCACGGCAAACCCATCAAACTGACATATCCAAATTGCGCCAGGTAAAACCAAAACAAGTGTCGTGCTGGAGAGAGAAGATGTCAATAAACCAATTTAGTCATTTTTTGCAATACAAATTTGTACATTAAGGGTGTCATATAAGCCACGTTCACTGCCCATCAGTGACACCATGTTTGTTTTGTGCCATGTAGGCCGTCTGTGGTGTAGGCCTGGTGCTTGGGGTTGTCGCCATGCTGCCTGAAACACCTTCCCCTGCCTGTGATTGGGCTGACCACTGCCAACCATTTTAAACAGTACAGCGCAAGCACCTCAAGATGGATTCTCATGAGTTTATGAACTCACAAATATCACAAGAATCTATCTTGCTGCACAAGGTTAGTTTAATGTTACACTGTGGCATAGTTCAGGCAGAGCAATGCTATATCCATAGAAGCAAGCAGGTGATGGACAACAGACCAAAAAGTTACATAGTGCGACATTAAGACTTGAGACTAATGTTTGTCTGTAATGTTAATTTCCAGATGTTGATGAAAGCGGAACTTTAAAGATCAAAATTGTGTTAGCTTCTCTCTCTTTGTAATGCTACTTCACAAAAACAATTTAAGATGGATAACGTTCTTACATAACAATCTTGTAATTGTATTCAGTCTTGAGACTTGTGATTTGTGTTGTTTCAGTTTCAGTTCATCTCCAGGTGTTGAACAAGACAGACAGAATATTAACAAATAGTAAATTAAAATGATAAAACCCTAGATTTTCCCTCTTCGTTATGCAGTAAACCACAAATCAGTTTAAGCTGGATGTCCTTCCTACATAATATTACAGTGCATTAATTTCTGTCAAATCAATTTCCAGATGTAGAACAATGCAGATATGGTATTAACAGATAATAAACCATGTTAGCTCCTCCTTCTTTGTTTTGCGTTACACCACAAATCAGGTTTAAACTGGATGCCCTACCTACACAATCTTTTTCCCATGCTTGAGCCTATTAGACGATTGTAATCTCAATTGTTCAGCATCTGGACATTTTCAGATGTTGAACAAAATCTCATATCATATCTCATACCTCATATCAGTGTAAAGTCCCATGTTATCCCTGTGCACATTGTTAGGGCTTTGACACTGATGTCTCTGCTTTCAAGCCTCACTGGTCTCCATTCTGATCTCTCTCCTGCTTCATCCATTTTCAGAAGCTCATTATTTCTACTACACTTCTCTTCATTGTCCCCCACAGCACCGGCCCTGCCTAGACCTCCTAACTCCCCTCCTCCATCTGCAACATCTCATCCCAAATCCGACTTCTCTCTGGGAAAACCTTGAGGTGTCATTTAGAAAAAGACTGTATTGCACACTTTAGTTAAAAGTTATTTGTTGCAAGAGAGCATCTACTAAATAACTGTTCAGTACATAAATTGCTAACCTCAAATTACTTCAGACGTGTTACTGGGGTAGTTCATGAAGTGGTATTATGAGCTTGTCTTCTAAGAAATAGTGTCTTTAGACAAGCTGACTACTAGTTAGAGCTGGCTTAATTTGACAAGGAAGACCCCAAATTTAAAACAGCTCAGCATTTCACATCTTGATGAATTCTTGCTCATGGTTCTTTTCCTTGACACAGGCGCCCTGAGGCTAACTGATGGAAATGTGGCATCCAATTTGTGCCCACGGTCTCCCCGAAACCACCTGTCATTCACGTACACACCACATAAGCATAAATATATGGTTGCATTGTCACACCCAAGGACACAACAGTAAAACTATTTAAAGCTGGGATTCACCTGCCAACCTTCTGTTTATAACACCTCTGCAAGTCATGGTCTTGATTTATATTTGAAAATCAGGAACAGGCCAAGACAATTCCTCAACTTCTACATGACAGAAATGTAATAAAGCATTCCAATAATTTGACTTAAATGTGCACAACGTAACTTTTCTGCTGAGGATATGCCATCTGCTGGGAATGTTATTGCTTTGACAACAATGTTCCACAGCATGGCATTAAACTTTTCTATCTTGCGTTTAGATTCTTTTAATTAGTTTAGTATTTAATTGAAGAGACACTTAATCAGGATATTAAGGCCATAAAAAACAAAGATTTCTGCAGATCATAGCTACATTGTTAGTTTCCATCTTCAGTGCTTGATTCAAAAACGTCTGACCTATAATTTTACCATATAATTACACAATAGACATGACAAAAAATACTGTGAAACATTCCAGGCAGTAACATCACCATGGATACAACCAGGAGCGTTGTGTAACGCTCCTGTTTCTGGTGGAGGGTCCGTGGGTTTTCTTCTAGCAATAAAACTGAGTAAAAATCTAAATCTAAATCTGTACTGAGCTATAAAACTAGCTTTAATTTAATAAATGCAAGTTAGATGTGTTTAAAGATCCCATGACATGGTACTTCTTGATGCTTTTATATGGCTCCTTAATGGTTCCCTAATACTGTAAATGAATCCTTCTTCAAAATCAACACTCAGTGCATGAGAAACAGAGATAAGATGAGGAAGAGTCATAAATATCTCTCTCAAACACTTTATTCTGGGCGTGAATGCAAATGAGGAGAAAAGAGATGGCCAATAGTAGAGGGTGGGGGCGTGGCCAAACTCTCCGCTCAGAGCTCAGAGCCCACAGCTGATCCATTTCCTTGTTTTTGCACGGGGGAGAGATTTGAAGCGTTCCATTGAAAAATAAACACATTTCTACAGAAAATAAAATGAAACCACTGCTGTTCAAAGGTCCAGAGGCTCAGATAAAGGACTTCCGAGCCTAGAAACACTCGGACGTGCCTCCAGGCAAATAAAAAAACGCAGTTCGCATTCCCTAGCGCATTCGCAGTCCAAACTCTCTGGGCGTGATTTACAGAGACACTGAGTACAGACAGACGGGGGTGGAACTGCATTTGCATTTCTTTTTTCGATCTGACGTCAATAAGGTGCCTTGTTCAAAATCGCCCGTTTGAGCTCCGATTTTTTGTAACGCAGAAAAGGATCGCAAATGCTCAGTTTAGACATTTCACAACTTTTAACCATGGGGGGGGCTAAACAGGGTAGGGGAGCTCACATTAACGTTCAAAAACTTCAAAAAGTGAAAATTTCATGCCATGGGACCTTTAATGTCATATTGTGGAACATTCCAAGCAGAGAAATAACATAGAAACAAGAAGGTGACCAACCCCCAACCAAAAAGTGACACAGTGCACCCTTAATAAAGTGTTTCAAGTGGCATACCCTCCATCTGTCAGAAGAACTGATAGTAGAAAGGAGACTTTTTGCTGTATCATTGACTTGGACAACTTTGAGCGGTCACTCCAGGTATCACACTCGGTAAACGGCTCTGCTAACACTAACAGTTATGGACTACAGCGTTGCTAATACTATAACCTGCCAGCTACTATGTCTGCTAAAAGGTGAGAAGGCTGCAGTCCGATTCCATCTCACTTGCTGATAATGGCTTCCTCCAAATGCCAACCGTGAAAGTGGAGAAAAAAATATGAATAGCTGGAGAAAGGTGAGTGGCTGCAAGAATCACTCAGATGGATATCAACCTTGGAGAGATGTTCCTTTATTCAAACCGAATCGTCGTCCGCTGTTTCATACTGTCACCGAAACAGAAAAATGACCTTGACAACAGATACTTCAACTTAATTTCAGCCCTTTCTACACTGAGAGACAGAGAGAGGGTTTTTGTTATCGTCTTTGTCAGAACATATCAGAGTATAATCTGTGTTGAATGTCACCTTTAGCAGTATTTAAAGAGCTGAAAAGTGGAGCGACTCAGAGACTCGATTGTCAATTTAAATGTGCACTCAAAGATATCACATTATTTCTCTAAGTCACAAGAACTCTCGTATATTGTGGCAAGTTTTCAGAAAGCTTTTTCATCTGTGACTGAGACAGACAGAGGTATGGTGGTGGCAAACATTATTACTTAAAGGTGCATTGTGTAACTTTTTTGGTGGAGGATCTGTTACCTACTTGATTCTATGGATATGTCATTGCTCTGCCTTTTCCACAGTATGACATTGAATAAATAGTAGTTTAAGGTCATACTCTGGAACATTCAATACAAAGCAATCACATCTCCATGGAGACAGACAGATGGCAGATACTGGTGGTGTACCAGATCCAAACTGAGGCTATAGAGCACAGGGAGAGGACAGAGATGTGGGCTGTAATTTTCCCTATAAAGTGTACAAAGCTGTTATAGTTGTCACTATATTCTTTTGTTTTTTGCAGAGGCTGGAGAATATTACTGCACAGTCTGTAAGATTTCATGGATGGGAGACAGCTGGGAATACCAGGTGCCAGCAGTGGTTCTAGTGCATACTATTGTGTCCTTATGCAAAACACCATGCCTAGTTTGGTGTTTTGGTGGTGGTGGCCATAAGCATAGTGATTGTGCAGATTGGCAGATTTGCTTACTTCAGGGCAGCTGTGACTACAACAGTAAACATAAAAATACAGTATCTTACCACCACTTAGTACGGAGTGAATGAATAATAATGAATATTATTCAAATTTTCCCAGTTATGATACTGAAACAAAACTAGAAAGGCTCATGTAAATCAGTATTATTACAGGAAATAGAGAGAGATAAAAAAAAAAAAAAAAAACTTTGCTAGGTGACACATAATAAAACTCTCTCAGCTATACTGTTTATTGGTCTAGATTAGTGCAGTCTCCACAACAGCCCTGTCAGATACTAGTCATCTGAACCCAAAGGTCTCCAATAATGTCTACACAGACTCGACCGTGACCCGGCTTTGTGACAATAACTAGCGATGATTAAACTGTAAAAGCACTTGGCAGCCCATTATTGGCCTGCCACTGCACATGAACATGAGGGAGCAGAGCAGGTAATTGGCCAGTGTGTGTTCATGGCTTTGAGTCTGGAGGAGAACCAATCAAACCAATGTAATTAAGATGTGTGTAGATACGCCAAAGGAATGACCAAGGGGAACAGCGCGAGGACGGCAGCAGCATTTTCAAGGAGCTTTCAGCCCAAAATACAAGTGTAAAGGGCATATACTAGGATTTTCATGTAATGGGGACATCAGGAGTTGAGTCAGAATTAATTTTGACATGAAGAGGTCAAACATTTTGTGAAAGTAGACAACAATGTGTCTCTTGACTGTGATTTTCTATTACCCAAAGGGAGAACAAAGCAACATCAACACATGTATGGCAAAGAAATGTAAGATAATGTTGATATTATGAAGGCAAAAGTGAAATGGATCATAATGTGATTTCAATGGGAAAACTGCGATTATCAGAAGCATTTATCACAGTGTTTTACATTATTTAGATTTTTGACAATAAGCATTTTTCCAGATTTTTTGCTTTTTACTAGACAAATCCTTACACAAAAGTCGAGTTAACTACGATTTTTCCACATTTCTTCATAAATTGTACTTATTGTGACCCTTAAATACTATTTTGAGGTTAAAAAATAAATGTTTCTGTCCTTTGAACATTGGAAATTCAAAATAATTTTGTGTCATTTTTTTTTGTTTGTCATTAGCCTTTAGCATTTAGATCTGTTAATCATTTAATCATTGAAAATATCTTATATGCCTGCGTCTGTTTGCCTCGAGTTGCGTCCATTACAGAATTTTGAACATTCTGATGACATAGGATTTTAAAAGGTCTACAGTCACTGTTTTCAAGTTTTTGATGGCTTATTTGGCATAAACATCTCATACAAATTTGTGTCTGTATTGTCCACTTCAGGGAAACAAAGCCTCATCTTCCAAGTTACAGAAGATGTAACTTGACATCACAAGATGAAATGGAGTATTTTGAGTTTGGAGATGTAGACAGACAAACAGCAGCATTTTAAACGGTAAAACTTGATGATGGGGTGATTAGCTTTCGTTGGCGTCTCAAATAATGCCTGTCCCGGACACACTGGCTGCTTAAGCTGTGGCCTGGATCCATCATCGACAGTTGGGGAATACACAGCTCCTACAGCACGGGGGCGGCAGCGAGTAGTCAGGGAAAACGCAATATGCACTAGACACAATCCAATCTGTCTTGTGGGTTTGTGTGTGTGTGTGTGTGTGTGTGCGCGCGCGTGTGTTCGATGTGGTGGTTGTGAAAGTAGAAAGTGGATAGCCTCAAAGGGAATGCTCAGTGTTAGGATCAGTGTTCAGCATCAGGCAAACCTACTTCATTACAGCCCTGTTTACTTGATTAACTCCGCTCCTTCATCTGCTGTGTTGGCACTCACTTACATGCTTCTGTCACTGAGATGCAAAATAAACATCTGATTTGGGTAGCAGTTAAAGGTGTACTGTGGAACTTTTTGGGTGGGGTGTACGCCAGTTTGTATAGCAGTAAACTTGCAGATATTCAATTATAGGTGTTTTTATTGCCCAAAATACAAAAAAAAAAAAGCCTGACCAGCCAGTCCGATTTGCATTCAACCACAACTGCTAATTTGTAGCATGTGTTTCTCAAATGCAGAAGACATCTCCTCTAGAAAATTCTCGTAAAATTCAGAGCTAAATATATAACGTCTTTTACCTGAGATAAATAATAGTTTGTTGATTCTGAAATACATGCTGTTTCTCAGTCCTTTTTACGTATAAGCAACCATGTTTGTTTTCAACACGAACAGACCATGCGTCTCTCTGATTGGTTAAACCACCTGTCAATCACGCCCTCTGGAATCAGGGAGACAGGCTCCAGATCCACTCTTCTTTGTAAAGTTTTGTCAAAATGTGTGGTTCAGGCTGGTCAGAAATTTGAAAAAAAAAAACATCCTCACAATGATCACGGTCCCCTCTCCACAGATTTGACCTCTAAGTAATTATGGTGTTACTGCCATTTCTGGTGGTGTCACTTGCTTCTACACATGACTTATTTCTTTCAGCAGTGGCTACTATAGGAAGCAATTTTGACTCAACAATTATACCACTAGAAATATAGAAAAAAAATACCTCTCAAACAACTTCCAGAGCTTTCATTCACTCACTCTACCCTCTGTGGTTGTAAGTCTGTAGCCACAACCGCCGTAGGGTAGATTGACATAAGATAGGCTGCCAATCTGCACCACAGGCCCCTCTTATCATCACCACAGTCACCCATGTTCTCACGCTTCACATTCATTCACAGGCAAGGTGAGTGAAGTGTCTTTTCTTTTCTCTACAATCCGCAAATATTTGAGTTCTTTGATGAGCGCACAAATGCAAAGTTATTCTCCAAAAAGATTGAAATTGCAATATTATTACAGCATGCACCTTTATTTTAGCTGCCTCAATAAGTCAAACTCTATAGTTGCACGTAATTACGCTGACTGTCAGAAACCAGCCCCACATAGCCCCTTCTCTCCGCACCAGGTCAAATAGAGCCTGACTTATGAACTAGCTGCTTGAATGAGCACACGGTTTTCAGCACAGCACCAGACTGTTCCACCACACTCTCCAGACAACATCAAATACACCACCCTGCTGTCCTAAAATAGTCAACTCTCACTACTTCCTCAGACACGGCTTGAATCATTTCAGCACTGCAGAGCAACATTTGGCTAACCTTTTGTGCAATGGGATGTTACAATCAAAATGAAATCAAGCCTCCAGCACTCTGTAAAATAGGAGACAAAGGAGCGGGCCCACCTTCAAACATGAGTAATACAAGAAGTAATGATTTTCTACTTCTTTTGTTGGAATCTGACTTCAGGCGCTGATTCTGTGCATAACTTTGAAATGAAACCAGACCAAAGTTGTACGCCTGACTCAACCCAATTATACAGAACACAGACAACGTACAAATCATAATGACTTTATTAGCTTTATCATTGATAGAATGAAAAAGACAATAGAACATCATTTAAATATAACACTGGGAAATAATAAGAATGTAAATGTATTAAATAGTTTGTTTCTTTATAGTAGTAAATGGTTTTGCAACATTTTGATAATAGATAATATTTTGTTATATAGGTGCATTGTGTAACTTTTATTTAGTTTATTTATGAGACAGGGACAGTGTAAATTGTCCTCCTACATTAACAGGAGAGATGCATTGTGCCAGGTTGTAGCACTAGAGCTCATTTCCACCTGTAGGGCATGTTTTTTTTTAGGTCTGAGGGTCTGCCACCTGCTTGTCTCCATGGAAATTGTATTACTTTGCCAGAAATGTTTCACAGTGTGGCATTAAACTTATCCATCTTCCATTTATTCAATTATAGGTGTTTGTATTTCTTAAAGAACATGCACACCTAAAGTCAACGGGGCAACCTCTGCACAGATCTGACCAGTATCTTCATCTGGTGGCATCTCCTGCTTGCTTCCATGGAGATAGTTAAGGTCAATACCATACTGTGAAACATTCCATGCAAAGCAATTGCATTGTCATGCAGACAAAAATGTAAACTGACCCTTCACCTTTAAAGCCCCAGTGTGTAGGATTCATGGCGCATAGGTGGATGGTGCTATTGCACTTTCTGTTTTAGCTACGGCAGACCTCGAGGGACCCGCGCACCGCTACTGTATAAATAAAATGGGGTCCCGTTTTTGTTTTGTTTTTTGTTTTTTCTCATGAAAACACACATTCCCGATCATGTACCATGACACTCTACACATCAAATGAAACCTTACAGTCTCCTCTTTTTGAAAATGCAATTCATTTCCCTGCAAAACAATCACTCCCCGAGCACATGGGGCTTTTATACGGAAAGCACAAAACGAGGTTAACTTACCTTAGAATGCTTTGCACAGGTCAAACTCTGTATTTCACCATAGACTTGCTCTCAATTTGTCCGTAAGGAACCAGCGAATAAAATCCAGTAAAACAATTTAGTCCAAAACACGTATTAGATCCATTACGACGTCTGATCCAGCAGCATGCTTGTGTTGTTTACCCAAAACCACGAGCCTTGCCGAAGGCGAAGGCGGAGCCCAAATGTCCTTCTGCGGCTCTCGTATTCAAAATGGCTGCCTCTGCATGGGGAAGATCCCCCTTTTATGTGACTATATCTAAGTCCAAAAGAATACTTTGATTTCATGATGGAAGTGAAAAGGCTTGTAAAACAATGTATTTTTGAATGGGTATCTTCAATTTCAGTAATTAATGGATAAAAATCTTACACACTGTCCCTTTAAATTGTTGATTGCTATGGCTATTTTTTTTTATTTTTTTTTTAAGTGCATTTAAAGGTGCACAGTGTATTTCTGGTGGAGGATTATGGCTTTGCTTCGAATGTTCCACAGTGTGGTTTTAAACATATCTAATAATTTAGTATAATAACATTTTAGCATAATTTCATTTGCAAACATATTTATTGCTAAAAAAAAAAGGTCTGCTTGTCTCCATGGAGATGTAAATGTTTTATGCCATACTGTGAAATATACCAGGCTTATATTGTGCCCAATTAAACTGAGACTAAAATAAACTTGACAACCATGGAACCATTTTGTAATACTAAATTCAGAATGTGTTGTCAAAATCTTTCATATTTTTCGAAGGTAAACATTAATTTAGGTGAAAAACAACACCAAACCAAGCACCTTTTTAAATACGTACCTGTGTATCTGAATGAGGTTGCAACACAAAAGCCCCATCCCTCTGTTTTTGGCCCACATACTGTAAAACCTCACAATGTGCCTAGTCTCATTTCACTCAAACAATGGTTGCACATTTCCAAAAGCAGAGCCTGTTGGGACCACTCCAACCCATCCTGCTCCATTTGAATTCAGATCACTCGCAAACCAGTTTTGGCAAGGACCACGCTCCCAGCCACCACCTCCACACAAGGGGTCTATCCGGGCCAGCATCCCCAAATCGCACACCTGCAAAACGGGCACTGTGTCACTGCTTGGCTGGTTCCAAATTCGCCCTTGGAGTCAACTTTGTGCAGGCTGAGTGGACAGGTAAAGGGTCTGGACAGAGGAGCAAAATGAATGAATGATGATGATGGCTTGTAATTAGTCTCGTAGCGTAGAGCCGTATCTGTAGAAGGCACACAGACAGGGAGAGGTTGGATCCGTGCTCGCTGTGCGTCTGCTCAACCATGGCAGCCTCACCTCTGATCACAGGTGTTGCCTGGTCCACTGCTTCGAGTCAAAAACAGCACACAAGGGGAAAAAAAAGGAATTGTGGGTAAGCATGCTAGATTCTAAAAATGTGGTGAGGTAGATAGACAAGAAAACTGCGTCAATTTGTAATAAATCAGTAACTATTGAGAAATATATTTAAATCTAACCAAGCTAACTAGATTATTATTATTTCAAAGAGAGTTGAGATACAAACTCTCTGTAAAGACTGCCCATGTGAAGTAAACATAAAAGTATGTACAGATCAGCATACAGACAGAATAAATTATTGAATGGTACCAGTGGTGATTCTCATTATATTGCAGTATTGCACTTAGAGGTGGATGACAAATACCCAATTCAGACTTCCAAAAGTGTGAAATATTACGAGCCGAAAATTATGCCCTGAGGGTCAGCTGCTCATTGACAAGTGGCATGTAAGGACACATTCTGAATCAGTACTAGAAAATATATCATAACCACACAAAGTGCTGATGATATACTTGGTAGATTCAGGGTATAAATAAATCATTCTCACATATCACATTCATACACATGTAAGGTGGGTGAGGTGTCTTGCCCAAGGATACAAACGCAGAACACAATATGATCAGAGTGGAATTCAAGCCACAGAGCCACTGTCTTGTCATTAATAGCTAGTGAGCCTTTTTCCATTGAAAATTGGCTTAAAGGTCCTATATTATGCTAAATGGGCTCTTGTGAGCTTTAAGGCATGCTATAATGTTGTTAAATCCTCAAAAACATATCTGGAGTGGTGTTTTGTTCACTCACAGACGTTTAAGTAACCCTTCATTAATAGTCTGCCTACATCTTGAAGCTCATAATGCTCTGTTCTACCTTGTCATATCATGAAGTTGTTGTTTTTTTTACCTTTTGTTCAGTAAAGATTGTCAATTCCAGATCTTAAAATATCCAGATAATTCCAGTGAAGGTGTATGGAGTTTAAAAACACAATGGAGCACTTCCTGTATTACCCTGTGATATCACAAGGTGGAACAGAGAGTCTTCTGTCAGAGAAAAAACTCTGCAGGGTTTGTGGGTTAAATGTGTGTAAATGAAACAAAACACAACTCCAGGCATGTTTTTGATGAGGAAACATTATAAAGGATCAAAAAATAGCATAATATGGGCTCTTTAAACTAAATTCTAACAAGTGTAGATTTGTGCTATAAAGAAATCCTCAGTTGTTCCCGTGTAACTTCCCTGAATCTGTCTGGCTCCACGCTGGCTTTCCATCTGCCCTGTGATACTGGAGTCGACCTCAGATCAGATGCTGTCAGGTCTACTGCTCCGGGTCAAAAACAACACGCTAAAAATGTGAGAGTGAAAAATAGCTCCAAGTGACGCAGCAGACAGGATTCAGAATGCACTAATGCACAGAGGAGAACTGTCACGGAGTTGTCGTACCGTACAATCTCTGATCTTCTCACACATCCACCAAAATCTGCATTTTTCGCCGGTAAACAAACAAGAAAATTGCTATTGCATTTATTTTAGGTCCCGGTGGAAGAGAGAAATTATAAAGAAACATGGCGTGTTCAATACAAATTATCAGGAGGGCCTCGCTTTGGATGGTTCCATTATCCCAGGGCTAAAAACAGCAGCATGGTAAAATGTGCTGAGACTAGCTGGGTTTTCATAGGGATTAGAGCTATAGCGGCGGGGAAACCAAAAGGCAGAAATCAGGAGGAGATTTTGTATTCAGACGCTAATATGGGCGATAGAGCATTTCCACATGTTCTTTTTGACACTGTCAGCTTTCTAATCGTTACTGTTTTGAAATGTTATTGTTAATCATATACATGCATGCAGAAAGCAGTTACAGAAACATTGTATAAGAGAAAATCTCAAAAAGTTGTTCATATATGGTTATAACATGCACTCAAAATCTTTGCCTTGGTTTTATAAGCCAAGCTAAGACAGCCTTTATTTGTCCTCCAATGGGGAAATTCCAGAGCTGCAATGCAAAGTTCAAGAACAGCAATCAAAAGTAAAGACAGGCAACTATTAACAAATACTTAAATCTATACAATCTAAGTAGAATTACAGTACTTTGAAGAGAGATACAAATACAAAAATGTGATTGTAGAGTTGTAAGTTGGTTTTGCATTTACATTCTGTTGTTAATTATATCAATGAGTTTGTTAGACAATATCGTAATGGAAAAGCACTCTTCAAATATAATGGATGTTTGGTGATTTGCCCAATGACAGAACTTGGCATTGCCATTAAAACTATAGGTCTGAACCCAAGGCATACTAAGTTCTGTTTTCACTCTAATATTGTGTTACAGCAGGCATATCTTTGGAGCGAAAGTGATTGGTTAGAGACAGGACCAAGGCTACTGTTTTATCTTTAGGCCTGTCTTTGTACCTTCTAATTTTGGACTTAAAAAGTTTGTATTAACTCACGCTATGTTTTGCTTTTTTGTCCGTAAATCACTTCCTATTCCTAATATGGAACTCTGCTCCAAATTTGCCAATAACTGCAAGCCTCGGTGAGCTTCATTTGACTGGAACCTAATGCTATGGGCGACATCACACTCCCTTAGTCCACTTCTTTATACAGTCTATGGTCAGAATGGTGTGTACGGTATGGTAGTCATTGTTGGGCAGGGGCCAGTGGTGCAGATTGGCAGCCTTGCTTTTGTCAGTCTACCCCAGGGCAACTGTGGTTATAAGTAGTGTAACACCACAGAATACTGAATGAATAATGCACTATAAAGCACTTTGAGTCTTTTAAATGTGAATCAAAGACATTATCGTCCTTCTTATCCTTGTTTCTGTAATTTCTTTATGGGGCCCCTCGCCACCCAAGAAGCCCCATATGCCACAAGTATCAGTTATTATGATCAACTGTACATTTCCTGCCTTAGAATAAAAAATTCTCCATGATGTATGTGTTCAAAAGCTCAATGAATCACAAAGAACACGACTTCTCCAAGGGCATGTAGTCTGTGTCCCTATGGCATAACGCTCCCATACTCGTAAAACATCCTCTTATCCATGCATCACCACACATTTATATTCCCTCTCCTCTGCACTAAAAGCACATCCTTCAAAACCTCCGGATCAAGTAAATCGGAAGACTCAAACAAAAGAGCTTTTTTACATTCAGAGACGTAGTCAACTCCGTCGGTAAAGGCCAATTATTGTAATGTAAATCTTTGTTGCAGTCCCAGTAAGAGTAGATTCGAAACGCATAGCCAGCCGGTCTCCGTGGTGCACTGGAGTGAGGGTGGATCAATACAGAGGCCATGTGTGAATACTTCTCAGTCGTTGTGTGACATTGCCCCGAAGAGCTCCAGGGGCAGGCTTAAACCACAGAACAGACCAGATTAAAAGCACCATGGCAGTATCAAGCTAAAACACCTCCTATGGTCTCACACAGCGGAGAGAAGGAGGCAGAGTTTTGAAAAGAAATGTGGAAGTGAGGGGTAAATAAGTAATGATGCTAAATTTGACGTCGAGTTTATGTCTTAAAGGTCCACTGTGTAACTTTTCTGGTGAGTCTGGAGATGTTGTTGCTTTGCCTGGAATGTCCTGGTATGGAATTAAACGCAACCATCTTGCATTTACTCTCGCATAACATGGGTTTTTACTGACTTGCATTCTTACTGTGAGTAGGTTCCCCTCTCCATAGATTTGACATGTAACTTGGTCCTGTGGTGTCTCTTTAGAGATAAAAAGTGTAATGACATACTGTGGAACATTCTGGTGACGGACCCTCCACTATAAGTTACGCAGCGCACCTTTACTTGGTCTGTAACATTTTTTTTCCTTCATGTTGAACTGTCACATTTTTATTAATTTTATTTTTATTTCATAAGAAAATCTTCAAATCTTTATATAGTGCTTTCCCACCTTCAAGGCGCTCAAAGCACATCAAGAAACCACTCACCTATTCCTATTCCTGCAGTGTATGCAGACAATGTGTGCAAGTTTGGTTAAGTGTCTTGCCCAAGGACATAAAGACAGCATAAAAAAAACCGAAAAATAATATAGCAGTATTCCAAATGCCCAAATATCATTACACAAACTGCTGCTGGCTGCCCTAGGGTGGTGACTCATAATTTAGCTTCCAATTTGCAACAGTCGCCTCTCTGACCATCCCATCCTATATAACTCACTCACACACACTTGAACACAACGACACAACAACAGTACGCACTTATCAAAGCTGAATAAACCTCAAACCTTTGAGTTTATAAAATCACTCTCCCACTTGATCAACTGTTGCTCCAGTAAACATATGCTGATAGATACATTTGTCAATCTGATCTGAAATGCTTCTTTGTATCGACTGTTGCCACAAACACGGATTTACAAGATTTCTACTTATCCAGAAAATATGTACTGGCAGCAGATTTGCATTTTGAATACTTGATTAAATTGCAATTAATTTCCTATGCAGACAGATGTACCACTATGAGATTTCATTTACCATGTTTGGGGAAAACACTACGCTCTTTCACTGATTTTAAGTGTTTGCCCAGTGCTAAAAAGTGAACAGATAAAAAATGTTTTGGCAAAAGTACTGACTAGGCTTCCATCCAAGAATGTTTTCTACTTTATTTTATTTTGTTATAGCCACTATAGCCTTGTAAACACCCCCCATTTAATAACACTTTAAATGTCCCATAGTACCCAAAATTGACTCTTGTGAGCTTTAAAGATCCCATGACATGGTACTTCTTGATGCTTTTATATGGCTCCTTAATGGTTCCCTAATACTGTAAATGAATCCTTCTTCAAAATCAACACTCAGTGCATGAGAAACAGAGATAAGATGAGAAAGAGTAATTTTTCTCTCTCTGAACACTCCATAATGGGCGTTGTTGCTTGAATGTAAATGAGGAGAAAAGAGCTGGCCTATAGTAGAGGGTGGGGGCGTGGCCAAACTCTCGCTCTGAGCTCTCAGCTGATCCATTTCCGTGTTTTTGCACGGGGGGAGAGAGTTGAAGCGTTCCATTGAAAAATAAACACATTTCCACAGAAAATAAAATTAAACCACTGCTGTTTAAAGGTCCAGAGGCTCAGATAAAGGACTTCCGAGCCTAGAAACACTCAGACGTGCCTCCAGGCAAATAAAAAAACGCATTTCGCATTGCCTAGCGCATTCGCAGTCCAAACTCTCTGGGCGTGATTTACAGAGACGCTGAGTTCAGACAGACGGGGGTGGAACTGCATTTGCATTTCTTTTTTCGATCTGACGTCAATAAGGTGCCTTGTTCAAAATCGGCCGTTTGAGCTCCGATTTTTTGTAACGCAGAAAAGGATCGCAAATGCTCAGTTTAGACATTTCGCAACTTTTAACCATGGAGGGGGGGCTAAACAGGGTAGGGGAGCTCACATTAACGTTCAAAAACCTCAGAAAGTGAAAATTTCATGCCATGGGACCTTTAAACCATGTTAGAATGTCGTTACCTCCTCAAAAACATACCTAGAATTTTTTGTTTCATTTGCAAGTTTTTATTAGTCTGTCTACATCTCCAAAGCTCAAAATGCTCTGCTCCACCTTGTGATGTCATATACTGTAGTAGGTTTCAAGTTAACTACATTTATCTTTAGTTCAGAAGGGATTGGTAATTCCAGGGCTGAAATCATCCAAATGATTAAAGTTAGAAGAAGATTGACTTTATTGATCTCACACAGGAGAAATTGTCCTCTGCATTTGACCCATCCTGTTATTAGGAGCAGTGGGCTGCACACTTAGGCTTGGTCAGGACCTAAAATGGAGGATTTTACATATGGTGCATGTTTTGGGTTGATGTATGGAATTTAAAAGCACAGTGGAGCACTTCCTTTATTACCAGAGGTTGAACAGAGTGCTTTCTGTTCGAGAGAATAACTAATTATGCAGGGTTTGTGTTAAACATATGTGAATGAAACAAAACACAACTCTTTTGACGAGGAAACATAATTATAATATAAATCAGGAAATTGTGTAATATGGGCTCTTTAATTAAAGCCAAAACCTTGATTAAAAAACAACAAAAACTAAATAATAAGAAATGGTATCTATTCCATTGTGGTTCAATATTCTTCACAATATAACATAAAACTTTGGATGTACAGAGCCAACCCACCCTCTTAAATATGCAACACAGCTCACTGAACAACTCTGCCTATAAAATAGTTAATATAATTTGTTGCACAGCTGAGGTGCAGTCCCTTGGGTGACCGCTACCTGCTCCAACGACACTAAAGGTAGAAATGCATATCATTTTATTTAGCTGCAACGTGTGAATAAATAACAAGACTGCCAAAACACTTGTGCTGACCATTTCTACAATAAAAACTCACACCGGAGACCCATGAAGCTAAATTAAGACAATGATAAGACAAGACAAGATAGCTAAGAGGTGTAACATTGTGTTTTTGTTTAGGAATTTGACTTATTTACTGTATTTTTAATGGTTGCAAAATACTTTTTGAGGGGGCAGATGAGGTCTTGTAGTGAGTGGGTGGTCTGGACTGCTGGACTGTAGTAGTAGTAGTAATAGCACATTGAAAATATTATAGTATCAACAGCTCTTTTCTTGTAGTGAGTGGGTGGTCTGGACTGCCTGTAGTAGTAGTAGCAGTAGTAGTAATTGTAGTAGTGGGTGTAGAAGTCATAATAGTCAGTACTCGAGTTGAGGGGGGATGGGGGGGGGGGGGTGGCATCCCCCCTGTGGGAAAAAATAGTCAAAATCATCCCTCTTCTAAAACGGGCATCCCTTCTTCCATCCCTTATGCCATTTTATCAATCAGGCATGAAAATCCCTAAACTTTTGGCGAATTTCGCCGTTTTTAAGTCAAAATGGCCAGTGCGCTCCAGCTTCCAATCATGTTGCAGCATAATTACACACCGATACGCGCTCCCGACAATCATGACGATTGCCGCTGTTGTGTTTGCGCCTGTTCGCCGATCAGCTGTGAGCCTGATATTTACGCGGCATTTCCAAGAGAAGAAGAATCCTTAACTTGCTACGTTAATGCTACGTAAGAAGGACACGGGATACGTTCGGGATTATGTCCTTTTTTCCGGAGCTCCGGATTATTAAAGACAACACGGCAAACTGTTAGAATGGATCTGACCGCATTCTTATGGGTGAGTCATATTATCAGATTATTTCTGCATCTATTTCGGCACTAAACCAGGACTAAACCAAGACTAAACCAGGTTTAAACCAGGACTAAACCAAGACTAAACCAGGTCTAAACCAGGACTAAACCAGGTCCAAACCAGGACTAAGCCAAGACTAAACCAGATCTAAACCGGGTCTAAACCAGGACTAAACCAGGACTAAACCGGGACTAAACCAAAATTAAACCAGGTCCAAACCAAGACTAAGCCAGGACTAAAACAGGTCTAAACCAGGTCTAAACCAGGTCTAAACCAGGTCTAAACCAGGACTAAGCCAGGACTAAACTGGGGCTAAAACAGGACTAAACCAAGACTAAACCAGGACTAAGGTGTGTGTGTGTGTGTGTGTGTGTGTGTGTACGTGTGTGATAACATATATCCTGTGTATTATTGAATTATTGAATGATTATATGGACTTTTTGTTATAAAAGCATTTCCATTTTAACAAAGTACCTTCTAATTCTGCCCTGCCCTGAAACACCACAGCGATGTCAGTGATGGGGGAGGGCTTAGCTTAATGCCCCCCCTACAACTCGACTACTGATAATAGTAGTAGTAGTAATAGTAGTAACTAATACTACATACAAAATATTCAAGTTGTAGTTTTGTAGCAATTGTAGTTTTAGTCGTAGTCATAGTAGTAATAGTAGTAATAGTACATCCGAAGTATTAGTATCAACAGCAATTGTGAATAACTCAGTACTACTCTTGCAATACTGTAGAGAGAGTAGGGGAAGTTCATGCTAAATAAATAGGTGTAGCAGATAGCTCAGGATAATAAATGGCCTTCTAACCATGGATACAATAAAGTAGTTTGTATATTTTATCTCACCTCAAACAACATGATATAATTACCTCTCACTGTATTTGGAATATATCTGATCATTTACCTACAATGCCTTTTCTGACTTGCCTTGCCGTTCATTTCTAAATGTAAATGAATGCAAAATGTAAGTGAATTATTTTCTACAAAGCGGAGAACAAGTTAGAAAAATCATAAGAGTCAAATCAGAAGGTTATAGTGCTATTCAGAATCAAAGTGTATACAAAATACAGACAGAAGTGAAGCCGAACACAAAGCAGAAAACTAACAGAAGGCCACACAATCCCTGCTCAATGCTACTTGTTATAGCTCGTCTATAGGGAGCACATACGAGCATATAGACAATGAAAAGTGTATGGATGTAGAGGTTACACGATGGATGGAGGTTAATGAGGTGAACCTCATTGCACCGCTCAAACATCTGCATCTGCTTCCATTTTAATGCACAGAACATGATCTAAGTGCTGCTAAAGAGTGCACAGATGTTAAGAGGAGACACGCCTGGCTTCACCCTGCAGTCTCCCATTCATTCATAACACTGCAGTCTATAAGAGATAGTCAGTTTAGAATATGAATCTTTATTTTAGCTATATTAACTCATTAACTGCATTTAGATCCAGGTATTTGTTTATTTACTTTTCTGTTTCATGATAAATAAAATAAAACTACTACTTTTTGTCAACTTATTAAAGCTACACTATGTATTTTCTTACTGGATAGTCTGTCACCGGCTGGTTTTCACAGAGATGTTATACTTTGCATTGCTTGTTCCACAGTGCATATGCACCATGTTCATGAAGACAAGCTGATCTGTGGAGATGCAACCCAGGTCTCAGTAAGAATAATATATTTTTCAATATATTCAGAGGAAACCTACTCAGGCCTGGGAAGGAAATGCAAATTCCACATAGAAAAGCACTATGCTGCCCTAGAATCAAACCCAGGACCTTTTTGCTGTGAGGTGAGAGCCCTAACTACAGCTCCACTGTGCCGTTAATTAGTAGAACATTTCAGGCACAGCAATGGGGATCATTGGGACAAGCAGGTATATTAACAATTGACATCTTTAATGAGCCTGAAACCAAAAACCTAAGACAATTGTACTACAAAATATATTAACATCATGAATTAAAGACATTTTGTACGTAGATGTATAGACTAATTTTTGCAGTTCAGTCCAGTAGCAATTCAGACATTTCCCTTTTTCATTCATTTCATTCCTATCATTTCTTGTTGCAATTTACTCAGCGAGGCACAAAATGATCTAATTCCATTAATGCATACAATATTATTTCTCAAAGCAGAGGTACACGGTGGGTCTTGCTTCAAATCGCTGGCCTTTTTGAGAATCAATAACACATTATGATGTCTCTGCCTTCTCCCATCACACTAACTGCCACCGCTACAAACAAGCTCTCCTCCAGACGCTCATTATTCTGACCAAACTATGCTCAAAAACATAAAGGTATGATTTAGTATTAGTGATACCACTTTCCAATGTTTTTTTTTCCCCACCACAAACAAGATTTTCGGAAGGTACTAACAAACTTTTCATGACAGCTTCACTTAGTGAAATAAATTGCATTCAAAATCTACAGATTAAGAAAAAAACATAGCAATTAAAGGTGCACTGCACAGCTTTTATGGTGGGGGGTCTGCTACCTACTTGTCTCCATAGAGATGATATTGCTTTGTCTGGAATATTCCATGGTTTGACTATAACATACTGTATATATCTAGCGTTTATTCAGTCTTTATATTGCTCAAAAATACAATAATTCCTTTTGTGGGGCGACTCTCCACAGATCTGAATGGTAATGTGAACTGTCTTTATGTATCATAGATTAGTCATATGCTTATTTCAATTTTATGATATCCAAAATATTTTCTACATTAGCTATTATGACCAGATCAAATAGGAATGCTAGGATTTATCATTTATATAGGTATTAACTTTGATTTCTCACTTTGTTTGGTGTACAAAAAGCAATGCAATCTGAACCTGGCATTGCCTCCTGACTAAACACCTGCTTAAATGCCCTTGTCACTTCACTTTTAGTGCAAATTAATATAATTCCCCACACAACAACACCACCATCACATCAACACTATTGCTTACTCAAGTCCATAACTCTTGGATCTCTTTCACACCAATGCGGCACCTTAGCCTTTTAAAAGCTCCTTTAGCACACAATCAATAGTCCCTGTGCCAACGCCAATAATACACATGAGAGGCGTACAAGTCTTACCTTTCTCCCACGTGCTGTTCCAATAGACAGTCTGTGCAGTCACACACACCTGAGTTAGACACTTCAGAAATAATATGAACTAATGAATTTGATTTAGATCCAGTTTTTCCAGACTAAATAAACTGTCCATAAAAGTAACTAACTATGTAACTTTTCTACTAGATGGTCTGCCACATGCTTGTTGCCATGAAGATGCAACCTGAACCTCCTGACAAAACACCTGCTTCAATGACCTTGTCATGTCACTTGTGGTGCAAACTAAGGCCTAAAACACATTGCTCGTGCCAGCGTGCAATTAAGTGCAATAAAATTTTAAGTAGCCTCACGAAACCACATCCGTACATCAATGCAAGGACGGCCACACCGAGTGCTCCAGCAGGATGTATACACATGACATCGGCTTTGTGTTTCTCTGTGGGAACGCCGATCAGACTTAACTGGGCCCTTAAGCCACTAACCATCTGAATAGGCTTATATTTCCCATATGTACAAGCTGACCAGGGCAAATGTGAGGATTTCCAAAGTAAATTTCAATTCACAAGCTAACATTCTTTCTGAAGTTGGGCTTCTTTCAAATGAAGCATAACTACCCCAGGAACACACTGTGCTGATGGTAAATGTTCAAAAACAACAAAGATGCATGTGGTCAGCTTCCTCCACAGATACCATGTGTGAACTGTTAGGCAATAAAGACACAACTACAGCAAACCAAATATGAGCAGCACCACGAACACATCAACACTATTGCTTAACCAATAATCAGAAGTCTTACCTTTCTCACAAGTGCTGTCCCAGTAGCCGGTCCCGGTGCAGTCACACACATAGCGATTCCAGCCTTCTTTACACTGTCCGTTGTTCTTGCATGGGTTACTATCACACAGTTTTCCGCTCACTTTGGTGCACGTTGGTTTGATTCCCGTCACATTTTGTGATTGGGCGATCTGGCGGATGTCCTTGCTGCGTCCATCAATGAACAGGTCTCGGATGCAGCCCACGTAGCCGTAGTTGAGCATGGCGGTCCACAGTTCGGTCGGGAGTACCAGGCCCACACGGTTATCGGGTAAACCTCCGAGATAAAGATCTCCCTCTAGGTCCAGGATCTCGTTCTCCCCTGAGGCGGTGAAGGGCGTGCGGCGGCTGTTTACAGAAATAATGCCTGGGAGAAGCAAAGGGCATGTTTAAATGTCAAGGGTATTATTAAAGAGATTAGTATTTGTTTATTTCCTTACAACCTCATAAATATATTTTATTACTTATTTTTCTTATTTTTTACACTTACACTACATATAATTATGCTTTATTTGATGCATGTCTCTTCCTATCTTTGTGCTACTTATTTAGAATTTATTATCACCATTAATATTTTTTGCTCTTTGCTATTTTAATATATTGTGATGCGTGAATTACTGTGCCCAAGTAATTTCCCTTGTGGATAATTAAAGTTTGTCTAAGCCTAAGTGTGTGCGTGCATGTGTGTGTGTGAGTGTAAGAGATAGTAGCGGTTAGAGGTGTCGACGGTACAGATTAGCAGCCTCAGTTCCGTCAGTCTGTCCCAGGTCAGATGTGGCTACAATAGTGTCTTAATCCGTGAGGTAAATGAACAGTGCACAATATTGTAAGATTACTGCATTATTATTATTTACTTTATTTATTCTCAGTGACATCATAGTAACAAACTTCAAGACCAACTTGTGTTCTCTGGCTTTTGGCACAGAGTGAGTTGTACGTTCCTCTGTGTATTCAGTTTTATTGTTTTATATTTTATTTGAGTTGTTTTATTGTTTTTAATTATTATTTATTGTGGTTTGTATTTGGTTTAAATGATGTGTCTTTTCTTAATAACCACTTAGAGTTTAATAGAGAAAGATAATGTGATTTTATGTGCTGTGTAAATAGTGAATGTTGATGATTTATTTGACCCATTAGAACATTTCAGTGTTTCGACATAAAGAAAAACAATAAAGAACACAAGAACACCAAAAAAAAACAACAACAACATTATTGCCTTACACTTGTAATGTACTCAAAGCCGCTCAAAGCAATAAGCTGTACACTATGCAAGATAAAGGATTTGAAATTGAGCAATAAAACTATACCTGGTTAACTAGATTTAAAGAAATAATATGAGATAGATTATTAAATATTGTTGACAGAATAATAAAAGAAATAAAATACTATCTATTTTGAGAAAAAACACTAAGGCAACCAAACTTTTTATTTGGTCAGAATGCCTGCGTTTCTTTCTAGGTATTTTTTTAGCTATAAAATCATCTGTAAATTGAATAAATGTAAGGTAGAGCTGTTTAATGTCATACTGTGGAACATTCCAAGCAAAGAAAAGACAACCGTAGAAAATACACGGTACACTTTAATGCCTTTTTTTTACTGTAAAGCACTTTGAATTACTATGTGTATGAACTGTGCCCACATAAACTTGCCTTGCCACAATATAAATGGCTATAGCAGTGCAGATGTGCAGCCAAACTGACATATTTCTGGCCATACATTACCCAGTTGGCATTAACTGAACTCCTTTTGAAGACTCAGGCTCTCCACCTTTAACTGTTCACCTCTGTCTGTGTCTGGAGGGGAGAATCTTTTCTTGTCACATACTTTATTGCCAAGTCTTTCATACAGTATCTGCACTTGAGTTTGTATCTGGTGGCAAAAAGTTCAACATTCCTGCTTGAAGTGATTCAATTCAATTCAATATTAAACCGTAGCCTGTTTTGTAATCCATGTTGACGTCTTGTTTACGGAAAGACAACATTGCTCTTAATAATGTGGGTGCGTAACAGAATTAGACTGTGACATTTCTCTCTGCACCATCACAAGAAGCGTTACAGTTTAAGCTCATATTGTTTGTGTAAAAGGTGAGGACGGAAGTGAAATGCATTACAGTGACAAATGCGTTATGGTCATTTCCTATTGCTTCGCAGTAGAAGCCATTAGCAGAAAAAAGAGTCAGATGGGATAAGCCCTCATGTATTGTCTTTAAAATTATGTTTTATTGAAAGCCCAATCAAGCCTCCTTTGTGTTCATTTGGGTTGATTATGTATCCATTAGAGAGAAATTTTCAGCAACTTTTCAGTTTATTCAAGCATTTAAGTGATAATAACATACATTTGCACAAACTCATTTAGAAATGAATTCATGTTTTTATGAGTGGTTTTAATCTGATTGTAAGTGAGACAGAGATGACCATAAAGACGGCCACTTGTTATACAACAGATGGCTAATTTAATGAAATATCCACTTTTTAACATTTTCTTTTTGCTGAAAACAAAAATACATGACCATAAACATAACAAATATTTTATTGTAACTAATACTGGTAAACAATAATGTAAAATCATTTGCAGAGACCCATGCTAGGCTATTTTTTTTATCTATGTTATAATGTTTCCTCATCACAAACATACCTGGAGTTGTGTTTTGTTTCATTCACACGTTTAACACACAAACCTGCATATTTTGGCATTCTGTTCCACCTTGTGATGTCATGTGGTAATACAGGCAGTGCTCCGCTGTGTTTTTAAACTCCTTTACTTTCACTAGAATCATTTAGGTGATTTCAGCGCTGGAATTTTCAATCTCTGCTGAACTAAAAGTAAAAAGTAGCTTTTAAATTGAAAACTATCACTTCATCACATCACGAGGTGGAACAGAGTGTTAAAGGGATATGCCACCCCCAGGTCAAACTTGGGCATCTCCCCACAGTCCAGAGACTAAAATAAGTGGTGGAAAGCGTTTTCCTGGTCACCCAGCCATTGTCCGAGTCAGCACTGACCGCCGTGCGCAGCTGCAGCTACTCCGCGTTAGACTGGAGGCTAACATCGCCAGAGAAAGATTTCAGCCAAAAGGAATTAATTTGCTCGATGCTTTTCCCAATTACTTTCTGTGTAGTGTGCATTCATATCGAGTGCAAATAAATGTACAAATCAACACGGAGAGCTTGACTTGGTCATTTTGGGTGGGAACTATTTTTCAGTGCGGAAAAACAGAGCCGAAGCACACACCACGCTGCGTAACAGGGGAACTCCCAACGTGGTGCGTAACAGGGATTCCCCTGTGTGCTTCGGCTATGTTTTTCCGCACTCTAAAATAGTTCCCACCCCAAAATGACCAAGTCAAGCTCCCCGTGTTGATTTGCACATTTATTTGCACTCAATATGAATGCGCACTACACAGAAAGTAATTGGGAAAAGCATCGAGCAAATTAATTCCTTTTGGCCGAAATCTTTCTCTGGCGACGTTAGACTCCAGTCTAAGGCGGAGTAGCTGCAGATACCGCGGCGGTCAGTGCTGACAGACTCGGACAATGGCTGGGTGACCAGGAAAACGCTTTCCACCACTTATTTTAGTCTCTGGACTGTGGGGAGATGCCCAAGTTTGACCTGGGGGTGGCATATCCCTTTAAATCTGCCTAAATGTGTAGGTTGTCTGTTAAAAAAGTGTGACTGAAAAACAAAACAAAAACACAAAAACACAACTCCAGGTATGTTTTTATTTCATACCATCATAACATAGATGAGCACTTTTACCTCACTAAGTAGTGGAGTATAACAAATTGCGTTTGCTTTCAACTCCCATTAATATTTCACTAATATACCTGTTCTTAACCGTCTTGCCATCTGCTCTCCTCATATCTGTCTCATTCCGTTTTTTCCCTTTGAAAATCCAACTCCCCTCTCCACTATCACACTGGGGGCCGCGCCGGTGATTAATCAAAACCCCACGCACTGACACATGGTTAAATTGGCTGCTCTAACCTGATATATAACGCAGACATGGCGCCCCCACCAACTCTCACTTTCCTCGGAGGATAGGAGCTAATGCCGAGATTGTTGGTTTTGGTGCTCCAGGCAACACAAGTTTCTAACGCTTATTCTCTAATAGAATCTAGGTCTGGTACTTGGGCTGTGTTTTGGGGTCATTGGACATACATGGGGGAGATAGGAGTTTGTATCTCTATAAAGCGTAATATGAGTTTGTGCAAGTCGTAGATCATGTCTGGAGTGAATGTATTGAAGATGCCCAAAGCTGCAGTCCGGATACAAACAATTACATGATTACAGGCAAGTTTTGGCCTAATTTAAGTTCATTTTCAGCCCAGTTTGGACTTTTATTTTTTTATTTCTTGAGGTTTTTGGGATACAAAATACAGTTCTAACTTGGTAGAGGTGTAGTCCATGTGCATACGTACAGGGAACTCGTCTGTCTGTGATTTGAACTACTCTATAGTATATCAGAGTAAAGTTAATAAAAATGTCAGTTAAAAAAAAACACCTGTTGAATTTTATTGGTTTATTATTATAAGAAAAATGTTTTGTGTAATATTTTTTGCACTGTATTTTACACTGCAACTCAAAAATACTTTCTAAAACTAGTTTTCAGTCAAAAATTTGACAAACACTAATCATTTTTGTCAGTTTATTATAATAGAATATATATAGTAGAATATATCCTCAAACCTGTTGAATGTGATTGGTTTCTTATAAAATAATGTACCTGTTTTTATGTATGTGCGATCCAGGATTTTCTGTTCCAATACAGATGTTGATATTTTGGCTTTTAGTGTCTGCCTTTCCTCGGTAGCAACCAGTACTAGGGCAGAAACTGAAAATATAATTGATTTCCTTTTAACACAAACAGCATAAGATAAAACAATGATTTAAAGGTGTTTTGTAACTGTAATATCCTCCTGGGACCTGAAGAAAAAGTGTATCTAAATTATTATTATTATTATTATTATTATTATTATTATTATTATTATTATTATTATTATTATTATTATTATTATTATTATTTTAATGTTCTATTTGGAGGTAAATGAACACCTTAGCATTTACATTTTATTAATTTTATTTTTATTCATAATGTTGTAACATGTCCTCTGCAATGGACTGTAATAGTGTTAAAGGGATATGCCACCCCCAGGTCAAATTTGGGCATCTCCCCACAGTCCAGAGACTAAAATAAGTGGTGGAAAGCGTTTTCCTGCTCACCCAGCCATTGTCCGAGTCTGTCGCCACTGACCGCCGCGGTATCTGCAGCTACTCCGCCTTAGACTGGAGTCTAACGTCGCCAGAGAAAGATTTCGGCCAAAAGGAATTAATTTGCTCGATGCGTTTCCCAATTACTTGCTGTGTAGTGCGCATTCATATCGAGTGCAAATAAATGTGCAAATCAACACGGAGAGCTTGCCTTGGTCATTTTGGGTGGGAACTATTTTTCAGTGCGGAAGGACATGGCCGAATCACGCAGCACGCTGCCAGGGGAATCCCAGTTACGCACCGGGAAGGGAGTTCCCCTGTTGCACAACGTGGTGCGTGATTCGGCCATGTTCTTCCGCACTGAAAAATAGTTCCCACCCAAAATGACCAAGGCAAGCTCTCCGTGTTGATTTGCACATTTATTTGCACTCAATACGAATGCGCACTACACAGCAAGTAATTGGGAAACGCATCGAGCAAATTAATTCCTTTTGGCCGAAATCTTTCTCTGGCGACGTTAGACTCCAGTCTAAGGCGGAGGAGCAGCAGCTCGCGCGGCGGTCAGTGGCGACAGACTCGGACAATGGCTGGGTGAGCAGGAAAACGCTTTTCATCACTTGTTTTAGTCTCTGGACTGTGGGGAGATGCCCAAATTTGACCTGGGGGTGGCATATCCCTTTAAATCCATGTGAAGTTAACCTAACCTAAACCTAACAAAAACATTTTTTCGGTCGGTTTTAGTCGCCTAAAAAAGTTTTTAGACTCCCTTTTAATTTATTATTTATGTATTTATTTATGTATTTATTCATGTATTTATGTATTTATGTATTTATTTATTTTAATTTATTATTTTTTATGTTTTATTTTATTTTTTATGTATGCATTGATTTACTTATTTATGTATTTTATTTATATTTTTTTATTTTATTTTTATTTTTATGCATTATTATTATTATTATTATTATTATTAATAATAATAATAATAATAATAATAATAATAATAATAATAATAATAATAATAATAATAATAATAATAATAATAATAATAATAATAATAATACCACCGGCATAAAAAAATCAAAAAAATCAAAAATATATAAATAAAATACATTTAAAAAAATCAAAAATATATAAATAAAATACATAAATAAGTAAATAAATGCACCAATTATTACACCAATTTATAGACTAAAATGGGATAGTCTGAATCAATATCTTGGAAGCAAATATCCGATCCACCAGAATGTTCAATATTATCCATACCAGTATAGTATCGGTGCATGCCTACCCATTTTGATATAATGATGTTTGCAACTTTGTAATAATACAGTGCACAATACAACCCAAAATAATTTCTCAATAAACTCACTGTTCAAAAGTCAAGGAGGCGCATATCAGCCCAATTTATAAACCAACTGTACATTGCTTCATAAGTGTAATTTCTATGTCAAATATCTGGGCACATTCAGCAGACATGATGCTGGTAGTAAGTTGTATTCATAATTAATCCCACATAAAGGATTTCTAAAGCCTTCTGCCTCCTGAGTACATTAACGTGCAATGGCTCAAGGGGACATGTTTTGAATTGAAGCAGGACTAGTACATTGTGGGATAAGTCATGTGGCAGTATATTTGTGGATATGTAGGAAAAATAAAAATGAACGACGGCTTTGTGCCGCCCCTGAACACCAGAGGGCAGCGCTATAAATGAAGTGTGAGAAAAAAAACATAAATCTAACTCTTGAGTCCACAACCTGATACAAGACTCAAATACACAAGTGACCTCCAATATAAAACTGTGAATTTGGTTTCTTCCTGACAATAAATGATGAGAATTGCTAATCACGCTATCGATTTTTGTTTTAAATTTCACAGCAATTGCGAGAAACATTACGAATCATTGTCACCGATGAAGTTACAGTCAGACAGTTATAGAATGACGTACTGTTATCTGAAAATAGTTCAAAATGGCCAAATACATGTATTTTCTTTCATAGACATTTTTAAGCCATTTTAAAGCATATGTGTCCCACCACGGAAGCTGAGGGCGCATGTTGGCATTACACATTCTCAGGAAAAGCGTTTTTTGTGTTTTTCTTTTTTTTTTTTCAAAATTTGGGATTTTCGTTTTTTTGCATAATGAAGAAGCCTCTCCATGTTTCAGATAACAGCATTTGTGACGTTAAAAACATACATTTTTAATTTCAAAAATGCTTGTTAGGCAAGGAGGGCTGAAGAGACCAAACTTTCAGAGGCTGTTTCTGGAATTTCTGGGATCTGGTATGGCTGCTTTCAAATAGAGATAACTTTTTAAAATATGGTCAGATTTTCACATGTAAGACATCATTGGAAAGCTTAGAACCTGTACTTTCAGAATCTGTGAATAACTCAAAACGCCTCCACGATGACTTGGTACTGGTTTTCCTGCGGTTGGACACATATAGGAAATGCTCCACTGTGTTTTTAAACTCCATAAACCTGCAATAGAATAATTTGGATGATTTCAGATTTGGAATTGCCAATATCATGTGAAGAAAAAGTAAAAGGTAGCTGTTAACTTGAAATCTACTCAATTTGTCAACTGGGCAAAAGTTTATTTGGTCGAATACGTTTTGCAGCTCATGGGAGGAGTTGAAGGGAGTAGTTAGCTCCTCCCTTGAGGCAGATAATAGGCAGTGTCCTCCAGCACTCTGACCAGAGCTGAAGAAGCAGCTTGGATAAGCTGCGAAATATATTCGAGCAAATAAACTTTTGTCCAGTTGACAAATTGAATTTCTCCTTTTGCCATGGATTCTACCTGGACGACTGAGGGATTCTACAAACATCTACTACTTCATGACATCACATGGTGGTACAGAGCATTTTGAGTTTTGAAGATGTAGACAGACTAATAATACAGGGTTGCAGGTATGTTTGAGGAGGTAACAACATTATAACATGGATTAGAGCTCATAAGAGTTAATTTTACGTAATATAGGAGCTTTAATTAATAATCTTCTAAAGTGCAGGTTTCATATAGAGGTCTCACAAATCTATAATGACTCAATGGGACATAAAGGTTAATGTGATTCTCCTCTTTGATCAGTTTTATTTTAGTTTTATATAAAATAAGAATATATTAGTGGTTTCGTGATTTAGCTAATATCGAAAAGGACAATCCACAAAAGTGACTCTTTAATGTTAGTAATTAATATTAATTCTGTTTGAGAGAAGAACTCTCAAGAAGAACTCTCAAACAGAAGAAGAAGGTTTGTGTGTTAAATGTGTGAATGAAACGAAACACAACTCTAGGTCTGTTTGTGATAAGGAAACAACATCATAACAAAAATCTGAAAATAGCGCAACATGGGCCTTTTAAGTATTTTAAACCTTAAAATACTGCTATATAAATAAAGTCTACATCCCCTTACCTGATCTCCCGTCTCTCTGGATGTCCACGTGGTGCCAATTCCCATCGTTGACCTTGGCCTGCGTCGCTTTGACTTTGACTGTCCCAGAGCCCATGTCTAGCAGAAGATACAACCCTCCATCCAACAGCTCCACGGCGAAGAAGTCCACCTTTGTATTCTTCTGTCCCTTGGCATCCCTTCTGTCCTGAGCCTTTCCCTGGGTGAAGAGGATAAGTCCATTGGGTTCAGATGTGCGGAAGTCAAAGGAGATGGAGCCCACTCTTTTGGTGTTCCACTTGGGAAGAGACAGTGCGGATTCTGGGCTCTCAAAGCTGATAGGGTCCAGTGTGGGCACGTTCTCACACTTGAAGACAATGTCCCCCTGAAGTTTCATTTTGGGGTCCACGATCCGAGCTAGTCGAGACAGCTCCAGGCGGATGTCATTATTCTTGTACACCACCTGGACAGAAAGTGTTGAAAAAATGAATGAATGAGGAAATGATGGCTTAAATGTAGAGCTTATATGCTTTGTGTGCTTAAAGGTGGACTGTGAAACTTTACATTTACTGAATTACAGGTGATTTTATAGCTCTAAAATACCCAGAACAACAAAACAAGTATTCTGATTGTGAGAGAGGGATTGCGACTCCAATCAGGTCTTTGGAGTTTAACCATTTTCTGAAGCTACTGTGAAAAAAAACATTTGAAATGTGTTTATTTAGACTGACTTATAATGGAAATGGTCCTTGAGATGTACAGTTTCTTTCTCAAAGGGGTCCAAAAACACAGGTAACAGCTAAGGTAGTCCTAATAGACTGCTAAGGTAGTCCAGAGTAGACTGACTCCCAGGCACAAGTTCTCACAGTGGCATTGAAGGATTGGTTAAATGCAAAGGATCAACTACCCTATAGGGACAGTAAAGGATATTGCTATATCGTACACAATCAGGATAGTACAAATATAATATTCTAATTGAAAGTATTCCACTCAAACAGGCCACAACAATAATAATAATTGCTGGATTGCATCAATATGAAAGTGAACATTGCGTATTAGAGTCGTACAGATCTTGAAAGCCCCAAGTGGTCATTTGATAAATACACTGCTTCAATATAAAATGTGATATGATGTTCTATAAATGATGAAAGCACATTGCCAATTCAAAGCAAGATCAATAAAACTAATATATTTTCTGGTGTGTGTGTGGAGCGTGTATAGAGCCTGTGTGGGGCCATTTGTCTCTCGCTTATTTTGAACATCAACTTCAATTTATTTGTGATGAAAGAACGGTCCACCTCTACATTTCTATTTGATTGAGTGTGTGACTGAATTAAGGAAGTGGTACAAGAGATGACTGAATTTGAAGAAAGATATTTTGTGTAGAGATGGAAAAGCTACAGTGAAATCCCAGTCGTACTGACCCATAGAGAATAAAGACAATAACACAAATAGTTACCAACTGTACATTCACCGCACTTCTGTTTTTGAGAAAAAAGCCCACAACCTGTACAGTCATGTCTCACAAAAAGCGAGAGCACCAAATTGTCCATTGAAAACCACTGAGGCGGAAAATGAATGTCTTTTCTTCGTAGTAGCGAGTTTCATGCTATATGCTATAGGGCTCTGTGTGTGTGTGTGTGTGTGTGTGTGCTCGTGTACGCATGTGCTTGTGTGTGTGTGTGTCTGTGTTAATATATCGTGTATTTGTGTGTGTCTGCATGTGTATGTGTGTTAGTGAACTGTATGTATGCCCGACTTGTTGCGTGTGTGTGTTTGTGTGTGTATGTGTTGTGTGTTAGTATATTGTGTGTATTTGTGTGTGTTAGTGTATTGTGTGTATGTGTATGTGTGTGTGTGGCTGTGCGTGCGTGGGTTAGTGTATGTTATGTGTGTCCAAATTGTGTGTGAGTGTGTGTGTGTGTCTGTTTGTGTACGTGTTGTGTGTGGGTCCAGTGTGTGTGCTGTGTGTGTATTAGTGTATTGTATGTGTGTCCGACTTGTGTGTGTCTGTTTGTGTATGGTGTGCTTGTGTGTGTGTCCGGTGAGTGTGTATGTATGTGTGTTTGTGTATTGTTTGCCTGTGCGTGTCTGTTAGCGTATTGTACGTGTGTCCGATTTGTTTTGTGTGTCTGTGTGTAGGTGTGTATGTGTGTGTTAGTGTATTGTCTGCTTGTGTGTGTTTGTTAGTGTATTGCATGTGTGTATTGTATGTGTGTAGGTGTGTTTGTGTGTACGTAAGTGTATTGTGTGTCGGTGTACGCGTGTGTGTGTGTGTTGTTTGAAAAGGCACATCTGTTGTCTGCACAGGTTTCACTGCTTTTGGGATTACAGATAATCCGAGCAGATTTGACACAGGTGACCACAGAGCTGAGGACACGACAAGAGGAACGAGAGCTGAGAGAGGTGGGGATAAAGGGCAGCCATAAAATTGTGGAAAAAAATATGTCAGGAGGCAAAAAGGCAGGTTAAAAGTTCACCGCACAGTTTATCGGTGGATGATACGCCACCTGCTTGAGTTCTTGTTTCTGTTTGGTTTAGAATGTTCCACAGTATGGCATTAAAATGAGTACCACCAAACCGTGTTACAGTTCAGATCTGTGGAGAGGTGATCCTGCCCACAGTTAATAGAGTTTAGGCATATTTGTGCAATCAAACATACTGTGGAATGTTTCTGGCAAGTATAGACACTCTCCACTAGAAAGGTTAAGGAGAGCCTTTAAATACGCAGCTGTTGACACTTAGCCAAGTTATTTTCATGCCAGTATTTTGTATTTCGTTAACAAAAGCAAATTGTACTTTATTTACCCACAAATGGACTGCACTATAGTTGAATTAAGAAAGTAAATTTAGAATATAGATAGATAGGTAGGTAGATAGGCAGATGTAGTGAGCATTAGTGATGGGACTTAGTCTGGTTAACACCTGACCATATCACAAGTGAGATATGGGTCTGGAAACTCGCTTCGAAAAATCCCGTAGCAGAGGTGTGGTTAGCGATTGCCAACGGCCGTTTATTGGGCGTTATGAAAGTCTATCATTGAGCGTATACGTAAGTCCATAGCCAATCATGTCAGTTGTCAGTTCAAACTACAAGCTTCCGTTTGTCATGTAGTACGCGTCACCGTCTTGCCACACCTCCCCCGCTCTCTGATTGGGGCCCTAAATCTGGGACTCTCGCTTGGACGAGTTTCCAGGCCGCCTTCCAGTTCGAAACGAACGGAAGCGGCCTGGGAATTCCCAGGCTAGATGGGACTTGGATCTTTTAAATCTCTTCATGTCAAAAAGCTGTTCAAAAGGCTGGCTATTTTAATTTATTTTAATTTTTGATATGACAGAAGGCAAAGTAATCCAGCTAATCACAGAGAGATATGATCAAGGCTTAGATTTGTTCAAAATGGTTGAAACTGATAGTGGGGGTATACAGTATGTGCCCATTATGCATAATTTAAATAAACATTGCATGATAAAAATGCTATTTATATAGGTATCATTATAATTATATTGCATTATAATGCTTTTTTTTTTTTTTTTTTTGTATACAAAGCTCTCACTTGTGTTGTCTACTTTGCTTCTGTGCTGATTCTTGTGTAAGTTCAATGTAAATTGGTATACAAATTAGAAAGTGAGATCTGGTAACAAACATTCAGATTAAGGTACATTGTGTAAGTTTTCTGGTGAAGGGTTCGTCACCGGTTCGTTTCCATGGAGATGTCATTGCTCTGCCTTGAATGTTCCACAGTATGGCATTAAACAGCTCTACCTTACATTTATTCTATTACAGGTGGTACCTAGAAAAACAGGCATTCTGACTGAGCGGGGCTGCCTCTCCACAGATTTGACTTGTAATTTGGTCTGGTTTGGTCTCCGTGAAGATGGAAAGGTGTGATGCCAAGACAAAAAACATTCCCACAGAGAAAATCATTTGATGGACCCTCCACCAAAAAAGTTACACAATGCACCTTCAAAAGAGCAGCCTCATGCACAAACGTTGCATCACTAGTGAACATAATCATTGCAGTAGAAGAAGAAAAGTGTGTAGTGGTGCTTTCAAAATAGTTGGACAGATTTCACGAAAAATAAACAACACGATGTATAAGACTGGGCAGAGCACTTGACCACAGGCTTCAATAAAGTGAGCTGTGTAAAAGCAATCCTGCACTTGTTAGAACTGCCATAGTTGAGTTTCCTGTGCTCTACTCCCTCTAACTTAAGTGATCAACTCTCTTTTCTTTGTGTTACTACAAGCATGAATCCTTAAAAGTGCATTATGTAACTTTTCTCGTGGAGGGTCCATCATATGCTTTACTTCATGCTTTGCTGGAATGTTTCAGGTTTAATACATGGTATTAAACCTTTCTTAGTATTAAATGGTATTAAACCTTTCTTCATGTAGACCAGACCAGACCAAGTTACAGGTCACATCTATGGAGAAACAACTCATCTCACAGTCAGAATGGCTGTTTTTCTAGGGATTTTTGAGCTATAAAACCACCTGTAATTGAATAAATGTGAGGTAGAGCTATTTAATACCATACTCTGGAACATTCCAGGCAGAGCAATATTTCCATATAAACAAGCAGCTGGTGGGCCTTTCACCAGAAACGTTACAAAATGTACCATTATTACCATTATTTACATATATAAGGATGTATTCACAAAACATTCACGGTTGTAAGCAGTATTTAGATCATAGCATTAGTGAGGGGATTAAAAAAGAAAAATGCAACTTAAAATTACGAGCTAGATCACAGTGTAGTTATTAAATGTACTGCCTAAAGATCATAGTTGGGGAGAGCAGAGAGCAGACGTTTGCACAAAGATTTGGGTTGCACTGATGTTTTAAAGCACTGTTCTCTGGTAACATGGACAGGAAAACAACTCCAGATAAAAGTGGAATTGACAAGGAGTTAAGTGACAATTGCTTGAAGGAGACATGCAAGAAAAAAAAAATCCTCTCCTTATTTTATTGTTGGAACTTTGGAACTGGGGATGCAGCCCTTAAAGGTCCAATATTACACACAATTGACTTTTATGAGCTTTAAACAATGTTATAATGTTGTACTTGTTATTACTTTACATCATGTAGTGTTACTGAAAAAATGCGCTTAAAGAAATGCTGTGAGGATCTACTTTCCTTTGGTTTTTGGACCCAGCATGGAGGAATAACAGTTTTTGGATGTACCTGTCTCTGCCTACATAGCTTTAATGACAACAGATCTATTATCTTACTGCATAAATGGTATGTTAAGTTTTACATTATTAAAAATCTGAAAATCATAACTACATTTTCAAATGGTTTGCAGTGGTCAAAAGTCATTCCTCATTTGCATCTTAATTATTCACCGCAATGAGTTTGAATATATTTCACAACTTTCAGAGACCAGAAGGGAGTTTTGCCATCACAGTAAAGCTAACAACAACCAGCATGCTAACAGTGAAGTTCCTGATTCTCTGACAATAAAATAATATATTATAATTAGACATATTGCAGTCTCATTTTTAACTCAAGAGCTTCTTTTTGTAGCAAGAGAAATTGAGTACAACCATTTTAATCCCTGATCTTTATTTGCCCTAATTCCAGACTTACTAACTCACTAAACAAAACACCTTGTCTCAGTTTGCTTGGCACTGGCTCAGCCTTGGTAACTTTTCACCTCAGGGAATGCACTGCTCTTACCTCAACGATCTGTTTTGAGAGTATGATTTTGGCTGTTACTCTTTCAGGGGGGATCAATTCTGAAATCAAAATGATGTTATGAGAGAGGAAGTGACTGCGGCCGTGGCAACGAGTTATACAGCGCTATCTTTTTGCCCTATCAACAGCCTTATGGGGCCCATCCATAATGCAGACACGAGGGGGCTGTAACCACTCCATAAAGCTAGCGTCCTCAATCTCTTTTCAGGATGGTGTATTGATCGCGTGGAGCTGCGATGGGGGGCAAGGCGAGACTCAGACACGCACGTTTCTCTAATCTACTTCAGATCAGTGCTTGTGTCCTCCTGGCCCCGGACACAGCTGCCGTCAGGGTCTGATTTAGCCTCGGTGTTAATGAAGAAGAGAGGTCATTCTGACCAAGTGGAGTAAGGTACACATTCTGCACACAGCCAGTGCACAGAAGACCTCTGGAGGGGACACGGGTTGGCTTTGGCAGACAATGGAAAACAATAGACAATGGAGTGTGGAACATTCCAGGCAAAGCAGCAACTTCGCCATGGAAAAAAAAAATATACTGAAAGTGGTTTATACTTCCAACATCAGATCAGATTACTACCATTACTAATACTACCACTACTACTGGTGTTACTACTATTACTCCTACTAAGTGGTCATTCCAGCTTGTTTGTGGCCATTCCAGCTTGTCAGAGCCTGATCTTGTCAGATCTCAGAAGCTAAGCAAGGCCGCACCTGGTTAATACCTGGATAGGAGACCTCTGGGAAGTGGGACGCCAGTGGTAAAAACTGTAGTTGTGTCCTTAGGCAAGGCACTTCACCCACATTGCCTGGTATGAATGTGGTGTGTGTGTGGGTGATTGGTGGTGGTTGGAGGGGCTGATGGTGCAGAATGAGAGCCTTGCTTTAGTCAGTTGGCCCCAGGGCAGCTGTGGCTATACTAGTAGTTTACCACCACCGAGTATGGACTGCATGAATAATGCTCTGTAGAGTCTTTGAGTGTCCAAAAAAGCACTATATAGAAGTGATCCGTTATTAGAGAAGGCAAGTTTATTTGTATAGCACAAAGTATTTCAAAGTGTGTGTGTGTGTGTGGGGGGGGGTCGCGGTGGCGCAAAGCAAAAAAAAAAAAAAAAAAAGGCAGTGCGGTGCCCATTTTAGAGTACTGACAGATTCTGCAATATTACCCACCAGGGGGTGCTGGAGTGCACTTTTGCTTTCTTAAATAGCTGTAGGCCTACATGGCTATAATGTGCAATAATTGCGCCTTTGGTCTTTTTCATGTTCAAAAACTTTTTTTGTAATTATTGTTTGTATTTTTTATTGCAGTATTCATTTAAACTGTACATTTGTTTTTGAAAGTAGTTGTTGTGAATTGAGTTTGGACAATGGTCTTTTTTGTTTTTGGGTGGTGGGGCGGATGTTAGGGTTTGGTCAGGGGGGGGCAAGAGTGGCTTTCGCCCAGGGAGTAAATCACTCTAGGAACGCCACTGCTTTCAGTCACATGCACAGCTAAACAGAACTGTTTAGTTCTGTTTAGTTTTGGAGAGGCCAGTGGGCAGGCTGTTACCTTTGATTTTTGCTTTGTTTTTTAGATGGTAAAATGCTGCAGATGTTATTGATTTGATGTGGATGTTCGTCTGAGTTCATTATTACTTCTAGATTTATAGCTTGATTTGAAGGTTTTGAAGACACTGAACAAAAGGGGGCCCAGGATCAACCCTTGGGGCACCCCAAAGGTCAGGCCATGTGATCTGAGACACAGTTTCCAATTTCAACAAAATACTTCCTTTTTCTAGATAGGACTTGAACCAGTTTAGTGCAGTACCAGAGATGCCCACCCAGTCCTTTAGTCTTTGTAAGAGGATCCCATGATCGACAGTGCAGCACTCAGATCTAACACGATCAAGACTGAGACTTTGCCTGCATCAGTGTTCATGTGGATGTCATTTGTCACCTTAATAAGAGCAGTCTCAGTACTGTGGTGGGCTCTAAAAGACTGGAAAACATCAAAGGAGTTGTTCATTTGGAGAAAGTTATTAAGCTGTTGCTTTTTCAAAGACTGCCAAAAAACAGCAGATTTGAGATGGGTCAGAAATTGTTCAGTACTGCGGCATCAAGACTGCTCTTCTTTAGGAGAGGCTTAATCACCGCAGTTTTAAAGCTCTTGGGAATGTTCCACACTGAACATGTTAACTATGTGAGCGAGTGGTGAAAGCAAACTGTTGAGGACAGACTTTAGAAATCCAGTGGGTAACACATCAACGCAGCATGTGGATGAACTCAAGATTCAAGATTCAAGATTGTTTATTTATTATATGCAGGATCAACACAAGGTCAATAATGCAACAGAAATGCTTTGGATCAGAAAGAACTGTTAACTCGCTAAGATAGTCAAGAAGTACTAATAGCATGCAATACTAGTACATGGTAAAAAAGTGTTGCAAAAAGTGCATGGGAAAAGGTAAATATAATTTAAAAAAAGTGTAAAAAAATAAAATAAAAATACAAAGGTACAGGTAGGATTAAATAAGGTGTAAATTAAAAAGGTGTAACAAAGGTCAAACTAGTGACAATCTCTAAAACAGTTTTGTCAGATACAGGTGCAAAGTGACTCAGCTCAGTGTCTCTGGTGGCTGCATAGTTGTTATTTGAGTTGTGGAATTGATGGCATTTTTGATGCTCTGAACCTTGTCATTAAAGAATACTGCAAACTTACTGCTCTTAGATGTGGAAATAAGTTCTAGCGGCAGTGGCACTGGAGGGTTTGTTAATCAGTTCAGTGTTGCAAACAGGACACAAGAGTTATTACTGCCATTTCCAATAATGTCCAAAAAGTACTTCTATCTTGTTCTACCCAAACTGTGATTGTGCATCTTTTCTCTGTAAATCTCATAATGAACCTGGAGCTTTGACTTGCACCATTTTATCTGCCGCCATTATTACTCCTACTACTACTACTATTACTTCTACTACTACTCCTACTACTACTATTCCATTACTCCTGATTTAGCCTCATTTGTGTCCAAAAGGAATAATAGTTCACACACTGCACACAGCCAGTGCTCAGGAGACCTCCGGAGGGGACATCGGATGGTTTTAGCGGACAGTGGAAAACAATACAATTAATTATGAGCTTAATAAGAAGCTAGTTAGGGGCCGGACTGTGTGAGGCTTATGCTGTGGTTTCATTAGCTGGATTAGGATGAAAAAAGAAAGTTTAATCAAGTGGTTTCGGAGACTATACAGAGCAAGAAAGTGTGCGAACTAGTTTACTAATCATAACACTGGCATAGAAAACAACAGAAAACAGTCTTTAATATTCATTTTGTAGTTTGCAGATTTGTAGTTCAGGAATAAAATGGGCACAGGAGTGATAGTAACTCAGTTGGGAGAGTTTGTCTGCTGATCAGAAAGTTGGTGGTTCAATTCCCGCTCTCAAATTTTGTGTGTCAGATCCACTGACACACAAAAGAATGCTGACATTATGTCCTTGGGTAAGACACTTAACCCACGTCGTCCTGAGTGTCTTTGCATAATGGTGTATGAGAGTGTGTGTGAGTTGGTGAATGGTTCCTTGGAAAAGCGCTGTATAAAAATGTACCTACTTACCAACCTAATAAGAAAAGAACTAATATAGCTTTCACATAGAACAAGGACTGAAAAGTTGAACGTTATTGATAGAAAAAATTGCTCTTAAGTACTGACCAGCTGCTCCCGCTTATGTCTTCAGACCGTATAATACCCCCTACAATAGAAGCATGGCCAGACTTGAATATATAGCAACAGTTATAAAGTTCGTTCTAAATTATAAAAGTTGGTTTCTATTCTGTATTTCAGTGACAAGCAGCAACTGAGTAGGGTTTTTTTTTGTAGAAGGACTGGGCTGAAGACCTCCATGTTTCAAAAAGAAAGTTTTAGTTTCTAGCAAACTAACCAAGGTAAAAATGGCTAAAGTTGTGTCATGTAGAGATTGTTGTTGGTTAAATACTTATTTAACAGGTTTTCATGATTCTCTAAATATGACTTAATTTAGTGGGATTATAGCTATTGCAAATATAAATGATAGTTTTACACCAAGAACCAATCTGCGAAGAAAAGTTGAAAAACATGTTATTCATTATACTAAGTGGAGAGCATTCTAGAATTCTATCCAAAAGTTCAGCCCAATTTTCTCATACTTTAACAATGATTTCAACAAGATAAAGATGTTTTCTATAAATTTTGTATTTGTCAGAAAATAATCTCTGTGTGCATTAGAGGAGTTTTTTCTAATTTTACCAGGAAGGAAAAATTTTAAACCAAAAAAACTGCCAAACTGGGAAAATGAGCGCAAATGTTTTTAGAAAAATCTTATATAATGATCTTAAAGGTGAACTATGTGACTTTTCGGTTGGGGGTCCATCACCTTCTTGTTTCTATGGATATGCCATTGCTCTGCTTCAAATGTTCCACAATATTAAACATTAAACAGATCTACTTTATTTGATTACAAGTGGTTTTATTGCTCAAAAATACATAGAAAAACAGGCATTCTGACTGTGAGTGGGTTTGCCTCTCCACAAAGCTGACCTATAACTTGTCTTGGTGTCCATGATGATAATTTAATGCCATACTGTGCAACATCTCAATAACATCTCCATGAAGAAAAGCAGGTGGCAGACCCTACATCAGAAAAGTTACACAATGCACCTTTAACTATGTTTCAGTAAAATGAGTAGTTGAACCTGTCATAGGCACTTTAAACTGTTGTCACCATCATTCTTTTCTGGTAAACAAACTGTCCAAGCATCACGCACATGCCCCTGGAGGTGAAAAGTGAGAGGTGTGGCCATCCCATTAGTGAGTGTGGACATCCCCATCCATCACTCCTGTGGCTACAAAAGGACACTTCAACAGCACCAGAGGACACTCTGGCATTTGAATCTGGATTAGGAGCTAAATGCTGTTTGTTTATTCTGCTGTGAGGACAGCCACTCAACACTGTTCAAATACAAGATTACTAATGCTTTCACTACTACTCACATTTGAATATTCATATGACTTTACTTCAGTTACTTCAAATATTAGCCCTTACTACCAGGCCTGTCAACAGAAATTTGGGGGCCAGGGGCAAGACGCCTTAAATGGACCCTCTTCTAATATATATGAATAGGAAGAGGTCCAATTTTGGGGCCCTAAAACCCTGGGACCCGGGACAACAGACCCTTTATCACCCTCCTGTCTACTGCCCTGCTCACTACTACAAACATTAATTCAGTAACAATCATAATACTGCAGTAACTAACCCCGCAGATACTACTTCTATGGATAGTGGATTCTAAGAAGGAGGATGGAATAATATTTGTGTTGCACTAAAATAGTTGAGGATTTTGACAAAACTGTTATTCCAAATTGAAAATAGTACTATAAAACTTGCACAGTCTGCTTGTCTCCATTAAAATGTTACTGCTTTTCCTGGAATGTTCCATCCTATGGTATTAAATTTATATCTCTTGCACTTACTCCATTACAGATGTTTTTATTGCCCAGAGATACCTGTAAATATGCATTTGTAAGCAAGGTTGCCTTTCCACAGATCACAGCCAAGTTTGCCTGGTTGTCTCCATGGAAATAGTTTTAATGGATTGTGGACCATTCCAGGAAAAGCAATAACTTGTCCATGCAACAATTATACTGACTACGGTTAATACTTGTTTGAAGCGTGTATAAATGAAAGATGATGAAAAAAAACAAATCAAATGCATGCAACATCAGATTATTAGGACTACTACAATTGGTACTACTACTGCTGTTATGTTACTATTGCTGTTAGTATTGCAGTTAATACTACTGCTACTGCTTCTGCTATTGCTACTAATACTACCCTAATTTTGGTAGTACTTCAGAAATTACACAAGTGAACTTACTGCAACTTTCAACATTAGCTGTGACTAATTCCTGACTTATTGTGTGCATAAATATTGTTCTTCTTCCAACTCCGCAGAGTCACGGCCCTGGCCTCTGTCTGTCTGTTCCAGCTGACCCTCCTTTAGTCCTCCTCTGGCTGCTTCTTTTTTATTGTTACTCCTCCTCTTCCATCTCAGGACATCTATCACCACCGTGTCACGCTCTCACCTCTCACCCAAGAAGAAGCCTCTCCTCTGGGTGTAACTGAGCGCCCCACACCACCCATACAATCTGACAGAAGTGGCATTACACAGCACTACTTTACGGAGATGGGAAGGAGGATTGATATAGTGTAGATTACAGTGGTACAGAGCAAAAACAACATGAAACTTTTACTGTTTAAGGTGCATTGTGTAACTTTTCTGGTGGAGAGTCTATCAAATGCTTTTCTCCATGGAAATGCTATTGCTTTGTCTGGAATGTTTCAAAGTATGGTATTAAACTTTTATACCAAACCAGACCAAATCAGAAGTCAACTTGTGACTTGGTCACAAGTCACAAGTTGACTTGTGACTTGTGACCAAGTCACAAGTTGACTTGTGACTTGTGACTTGTGACAAGTCACAAGTCACAAGTCAACTTGTGACTTGGTCACAGTCAGAATGCCAGTTTTTTCTAGGTATTTTGAGCAGTCAAACCACCTGTAACTGAATAAATGTAAGGTAGAGCTGTTTAATGTCATACTGTCGAACATTCCAGGCAGTGCAATGCCATATCTAGAGAAACAAGCAGTAACAAGTATCCTCCACCAGAAAAGGTAGGCAGTGCACCTTTAATGTATCTTTTACTGTGGCTAAAAAAAACTCAGATATAATTAAGGGTTGTACTGTATAGAGGATTTTCCACGGAAGGAGAAATCCAGTGATTGTTTGTTCTTTTTCAAAATGTTGCACTGTATAACCACCCCCCTCGCCCACAGCTCCCTGAGCAGAAACACCTCCTCCTGCCTCCTCCTTACACTTACGCTGCTTGTTTACAGCTGGTGCACATTTGGAATTGTTGTTGCTGCTGTAACTATACTGTACGTTTTCAAATGATAAGCAGAAGTTTCCTGTCCAGAAGTAATTTTGCGCATAAGTCTTTAGATGCTCTGCTTCAGTGCACGCCATCGCTGGAAGGAATCTCTGAGAATCACCTGAGTTTAGCGTCGCTCCTTTTCCCCTTCCTTTCTTCTTTCAGGGACCTCAAAAACAGACTTTCTTTTGCGGCTACCTGGTGGTGGATTCAATAGATAAGGAGGTACCCTTGTTTTCTATTGGCTAATGTTTATCTGGCCCCACCACGTCCACAGTTGATGGATTTTCATTCTTTTGCTGCTGCATCTCTATAATGCTATCATTGACAATTACAAACAAATAAAAATCCTCCATAAAACCTTTAAATCATAGAACTAGACAACATTAATCATCTGTCTCAAAGTACGGGGCTGTTACTGTACCGTTGCTGATGTTTGGTGGTTATGATCTGACAGAGCTGCTCAGAGTCACACTGACACCACACATGAGGAGCACACGAAGACAAAATGTCAGGTCACGCCTCCCGAAAGTAAGAAGTAAAAGGTTTGCTTGGTAAGAAGCAAATCACAGCCAAACATCAGGCAAATTCTCCTGTAGTGTGTGGCGACCTTAAGTGACTGATATGGATAGATAGATAGCATTATATATTTCTTACATGGAAATGTATGAATAGAAAAAGCAACTCTTTGTTTTGTCATTTATATCAGGTAATATAATAACAAAAATTCACACATACTTCTGTTGTGACAAATACAAAGATTGTGATGACAGGAGTAAAAACAAAACAAATTATTACAGAATACATAAGATATTTTTTTTTTATCTGATGCTGTTCACCCTTTTTGTTTCTTTACTCACCGTTGAACCCGGCCCTCCGCCTCCCGTGTTTGCCCCCTCTCTGCCCCTGCTCAGAGCAAACATGGGTGTGACAAGACATACCCTCTACAGCAGGATGTGAGCAGCCACAATGACACAAACTCTGTCTATTTTACAGGGAAGCTGCGCTCACACGTGGATACTCATTTTATCATACTATTACTAGAAAATGACTATAAGAATACAGTCATTAATACATTTAAATGAAAGACTGAACATATTTCTATAAAATATTGTTTAATTACTATCAGGATACTACAAAGCTCATAGTGAATTATAAGTGAGGGTCTGCCACCTGTTTATTTCCATGGAAAAGTTATTGCTTTGTCTAGAATGTTTCACAGTATGGTATTACACTCAACAAAAATATAAACGCAACACTTTTGTTTTTGCTCCCATTTTTCCTGAGATGGACCCAAAGATCCAAAATTCACTCCAGATACACAATATTACCATTTCTCTCAAACACTGTTCACAAATCTGTCCAAATGTGTGACAGCGAGCACCTCTGCCCCGCCAATCCACCCCACCTCACAGGTGCGCCACATCAAGATGCCGATCCGACATCATGACCAGTGCACAGGTGTGCCCCAGACTGCCCACAATAAAAGGCCACCCCGAAATGTGAATTTTTTTTTTGCTTTATTGGGGGTCTGGGGACTCAGAACCAGTCAGTATCTGGTGTGAGCACCATTTGCCTCATGCAGTGCAACACATCTTCTTCGCATAGAGTTTATCAGATTGTCAGTTGTGGCCTGTGGAATGTTGGTCCACTCTTCTTCAAAGGCTGTTATGGATGAAGAACACAGGTGCATTTTATTGATGGCATTTTGAATGCACAGAGATACCGTGATGAGATCCTGAGGCCCATTGTTGTGCCATACATCCATGAACATCACCTCATGTTTCAGCAAGATAATGCACGGCCCCATGTTGCAAGGATCTGTACACAATTCTTGGAAGCTGAGAATGTCCCAGTTCTTGCATGGCCAGCATACTCACCGGACATGTCACCCATTGAGCATGTTTGGGATGTGCTTGACCGGCGTATACGACAGCGTGTACCAGCTCCCACTAATATCCAGCAACTTCGCACAGCCATTGAAGTGGAGTGGACCAACATTCCACAGGCCACAATTGACAATCTGATAAACTCTATGCGAAGAAGATGTGTTGCACTGCATGAGGCAAATGGTGGTCACACCAGATACTGACTGGTTCTGAGTCCCCAGACCCCCAATAAAGCAAAAAAAAAAAAAAATGCACATTTCAGGGTAGCCTTTTATTGTGGGCAGTATAAGGCACACCTGTGCACTGGTCATGATGTCGGATCAGCATCTTCATGTAGCGCACCTGTGAGGTGGGATGGATTGTCTCAGCAAAGCAGAAGTGCTCACTATCACACATTTAGACAGATTTGTGAACAATGTTTGAGAGAAATGGTAGTGTTGTGTATCTGGAATGAATTTTAGATCTTTAAGTCCATCTCATGAAAAATGGGAGCAAAAACAAAAGTGTTGCGTTTATATTTTTGTTGAGTGTAAATCTTTCTATCTTCATGCAGACCAAACCAGGTCAAGTTGCAGGTCAGATCTGTGGTGAGGCCGCTCCGCTCACAATCAGAATGCCTGTTTTTCTAGGTATTTTGGAGCAATAAAGCCAACTGTAATTAAATAAATGTAAGGTAAAGCTTTTTTTTTTAATGCCATGCTCTGGAACATTCCGAGCTGAGTGATGAAGAGCAAAAGGCTGCAGTAAAGCCCATCCACAAAGTATAAGAACAATTTTATGAAAACAAGCACATGGTGCTATCAGAGAAAGTTGCAGGTCACAGGGGCAAGCCCTCTTAGGGTTTATAGCAGTGCAAACATACACCTGTGACTAAATGCCATACAGTGGAACATTCCAGCCAAAACTTTGTCATCTCCATGGATACAAGCAGGTAAGTAAAGTAGAACTATCAAGACAGAAGAATTTTGAGATTAGTTTGAGAAGACAATTAAACAGATTAAATGTTGTGTAAATAATCTTGAAATTCATGCAAAATTATCTTCATTCTTAATATCTTAAATCTGAATTTCTATAGAAACATCTCATCCCATGAAATGTTCACTAAATTAAACTAATTTGGGTCTTTATAATGTCTGCAAATAAAGTGATTAATTTCATCCAAAATCCACAGTGGATCAAAGCAGTAGGCCAAACCTGGCAGAATTAGTCCCTCATTATATGTGGAGAGTGAATTCAAAAGAGGAGGAGGAAGTGTGTGAAGAAACAATTAATCAGATGGAGAGCAGCACAGCGAACCCAAGACAAATCAGCAATACATGTAGAGTATGTAGGTGCACTCACTTTTACATTATGGTACAAATAATCACGATTTATTCGAGGTTCTTCTCATTACTACGCAAAATACACACAGCTGCCAGAATTCTATATGTGAAGTTTGTTTGTGATCTAGGTCAGGGTATTAAAAATGTACTGCAGTTGAAGGTACCGATTATTTAAACGGAAAGCAAAGAATTCAGTTGGCTTTCTTAGTCCAGATGCACAGTTATGATCAGTTAACACTATTTATGCCACAGCAATGTTCAATGTCTATGTTAAGGTACACTCTGTTTTATAGCTCAAAATAAAGTTAAAATGCATTAATCTTATACAGTATTTTTACAGCCACTCTGAACGCAGAACTTTTGGAGTACTTTCAATCACCCTTGGCAACAGTAAGCAATTTATTTTTAAGGGCACTGCTGCTAGAGTGCTAGAACGTTGTTATCTTCTACGTTGAAGATCAAATCTCCATTCAAGCAGTGCAATACACTACAACTTCTTGGGACATTTTGCTACAGTATATTTCTGTAGTTGGATAATTAAGTGAAGCTGATGTAGTGCCAAGGACGTGGTCAGACAATAGACTGTATAGTATATAATAAATGGACATAGCTAACCTGCTAGCCACCACGCTCTAAATAGAAAGTGAACACGGAGGCACTTCTGGTTCCATTGACGAACATTTGTATTAACCCGCTCTACATGATGCTGTGTTTTTATTTCGTTATTTCATCTGTAAATAAATTCCTATTCCTAATATGAAACTCTCTTCCAAATTCGCCCCTGTAACTGCAAATAATTGTAAATTTCATTTGACTGCAGGCGAACGCTATGGGTTATGCCCCACTCTCTTAGTCCACATGTTTATACGGTCTATGGGTCAGACTCAGGGATCACTCAAAATGGCCCATACATACAGGATAAATATTAGGGATGGGACAAGATCTCGTGCTTCAGAATCTCATAGGATAACACTGTCAGGAGACTGCACACATGAGAGAAAGAGAGATGGTTTTCCTTTGTGTTTACATTTGATTTGGTAAAAAAAAAGGCTTAATTGTGCCGATTTGCATCTCTTGAGAAGTTCTGGTCCTAAAAGCAGAGCCACAATGGCAGCAAAAAACACTAAATAAAATAAGTTCTATTTTCTCATGTATCATCTCAAAATTGCATCTTGAAGAACCACAAATAATGGCGGCCATATAAAAATAAATAATAAACTTGATGATGGCAAGATGCTCCTTCAATATACTGTAATACATGTGTAGAAATAAAAAATACAATGCAAGATAGTTAAATCCATTACAGCATGTTTGTGTTTTTGTTTTTGTTTTTTAATTGGACTGTATTCTTCGGTATTCTTTATGTGCTACAGTTTCAGTCTGATGAACTTGTCAAGGTTTTGTCATTATTCATTTTTATTGAGATTGTTTGATAAGAAAACAACTCATAATGTATTGAGTAGATTGTGGTTGAAGTTTTCTATGCCTCGAGCACACTATGTGGGAGTTTTTACTGTTGAAAGAAAAAATAAATAAATAAAAACTTTCAACATGCATATAAAGTACATCCTACTATACTTCTCTATCTTGTTTTTTTTTTATTTAGACACATTAGAAAATATATAGGTGCCATTTTGAGCACTTCAAAAGATATAATATTTTGTTTTGAATTCAATATATACATTACAGGTGTTTCTGAAAGCAGTGAATGACTTCTAAAAATACATTTTACAATATAGAATAAAAAATATGTGCATATTTATATATCCCTATAGCCCCCAAAAGAATCAATAGTAAGTAAAAATAAACCCCCTTTAGAACAGCACAATGCGACATTCACCTTGGCCTCCACTTGGCAGAAAGAGGTTTGTCTCTGAGGTACGGTCCAGCTGTAAGTAATCAAATGCAACAAACAGCACTGTGCGTAGCCTTGTGTGTGTGTGTGTGTGTGTGTGTGTGTGTGTGGTTATCACACATGAATACACCAGCACTGTGGCAATGACTTTGAAAACACCTGTGCTTCCCTTTAGTGCAGAAAAAACTAAAAGACTACAGTAACACAACTAAACTGTATTTAAAGATCCCATGACATGGTACTTCTTGATGCTTTTATATGGCTCCTTAATGGTTCCCTAATACTGTAAACGAATCCTTCTTCAAAATCAACACTCACTGCATGAGATATGACTCTGACAGTCTTCATGAGGCTAGATATGTGTCTAAAATGCTTTACTGTGGGTGTTGCTGCTTCAGTGCAAATGAGAAGGACAGAGAGATTGGCTAAGGAGCGGGGGGGGGGCGGGGTTCCCCCGCAGCTCGGCGCAGCTCGGCGCAGCTCGGCGCAGCTCGGCGCAGCTCGGCGCAGCTCGGCGCAGCTCGGCGCAGCTCGGCGCAGCTCGGCGCAGCTCGGCGCAGCTCGGCGCAGCTCTGTCTCCTCTCTTCCGTGTACAGATGGGAGACTTTGCAATGAAAAAAAGCATATTTACACAGAAAATAAAATTAAACCACTGGTATTTCAGAGGTCCAGAGGGTCGGGTAAGGGACTTGCGAGCCTAGAAACACTCGGACGTGCCTCCAGGCAAATAAAAAAACGTATTTCGCATTGTAGCGCATTCACAGTCCAAACTCTATGGGCGGGATATACAGGGACGCTGAGCGGAGACAGAGGGAGGGGCTGGAGCTGCATTTGCCGATCTGACGTCAATAAGGTGCCTTGTCCGAACTCGCCTGTTTCAACACACCAGTGGTTTTGTGTAATGCAGAAAAGGACCGCAAATGCTCAGTTTAGACATTTCGCAACTTTTAGCCATGGGGGGGGGGCTAAACAGGGTAGGGGAGCTCACATTAACGTTCAAAAACCTCAGAAAGTGAAAATTTCATGCCATGGGACCTTTAAACTGGGATAAAACATTACTAGTGAATACTGTACACTGGTCTGTCACTATCAACAGTCACAGTCACATTTCATTCAGTAGATGCCTTATATGCTGTAAACTCAAAAACTCAAAAAAAAACCTCTAAACTCAAAGCAACAATAATAATAATAAGGCAGCATTCTGTAACTGAATACATTTTCAAAGTATTCTTCCCATCACTAATCAATACCTGTCCTTAGCAGTATCTTATCACAACAAGTGCAAGTGTAACTATACAGTCTATAAAATATGTAGTGTCTGTGGTGTTTTCTGGAGACTGGATCAAAACAGGAGATGTATGTGGTCAGACTGAGAGGCCACAACTGCTGAGTGGTCTGAAAAGAGTTTAAAAAAAACACTCTCTACAAATTCCATTGGGCATTATGAACAGGCAGATTAACCAATCAGAGAAACAAATGGCCCATTTGCGTAACAACAAACAAAACACCACAAAAGGCAGAGTACCGAGAAATGTAAGGTAAAATAAGATGCTGTATGGTTTAAGCTAGAATCTGATAACCGTCCAGTAATGTTTGAGTATATTTTAAGGTCCTTGTGAGCTTTAAGCCATGTTAGAATGTTATTACCTTCTCTAATACATACCCATAGTTGTATTTTGTTTCATTCGCACATGTTTGATTACGTCTGTCTACAACTCATAAAAAAACTGAAAATGCTCTGTTCCACCTTGCAATGCCATGTAGTGTTCGTTTTCAATTTAACACCTCCTTTTACCTTTAGTTCAGTACGGATAGGCAATTCTATCGCTGAAATTATCCAAATGATTCTAGCGAAGGTGTATGCAGTTTAAAAACACACTTCCTGTATTACCACATGACGTCACAGAGTGTTTTCTGTTTGAGAGAAGAGCTGTGCGTAAATATGTAGAGTTTGTATGTTAAACATTTAAACATGTGTGAATGAAACAAAACACAACTCCAGGCCTGTTTGCAATGAAGAAACAGCATTATAAAATAGATTGAATAGCCTAATATGGGCTCTTATAGTTTACCATGTACAGTGTACAGCTACAACGATATCTCAGTCCTCCTGGCGGGAATTTATCACAACACAGACAAGGTGATTCTACCAAAAACTGGAAAAACATAAATAAAAAGCAGCCATCAGAGTTTGTGTTTCAGGCCAAAAATATGACGAAGGGAGAGGGTGCAGTGGAATGATGAAAATGCTCACAAAAATGAAAACATCGCTGGAAGGTGTGAGCCTAAGCCTGGCAGCACATCACTGGAATATTCTGGCGTTTGTCAAAAAGCAGGAAGTCTACGACAGACAAACAAACAGCCAGGACTGAGGGAGGACTGAGGAAGTGACACCAGATACTATAGAATGGCCAAGCTAAAAGTGCGCTTAAATGATGCTATTTTCTGATCTCTGTTCTAATGTAATTTAATGTTCCTCATCACAAATATACCTGGAGTTGTGTTTTGTTTCATTCGCACGTGTGAATGAAACAAAACACCACTCTTGATTCTCTTGAGTCAATTTTGTGTAATATAATAATATATAGAACCTCTAACTAAGCAACTGTTTTAATCTTGTAATTATGTTAAATTTAGCATTGTAACACTGTGGCATGTGGTGCAGAGCAAATCATTTTTATTCTACCTGAGGAAACTCACAAAAGGACTAGCATCTGTTGTGTTGCTCGATATGAGATACAAACATTGCTTTCTTCAGGGGGAGAGAAAAACAGGGATCGATTAATCACCCAAGTGTTAAATATTCCATTTTATACGATGCATCTGTTGGTGAATGCCAAGACAAACAAAACCAAATGCTTAATTAGCTTGTTTATATCAAACTACTGTCAAAGCATCACCGTATTTTCCCTCAAGCTAATTTAGTAGATTTTTTCTGTCCGTTGGCCATTGGGTCCGTTTAACCCACTAACAAGCTTTGTGAGAAAACACCTGAATACAAAAGGATCCAAGTTCTAATAATTATGGTTTTGAATTTATTATTACCATTTATATTTTTGCTCCTTGTTTTATGATACTGTATTGTGAAGTGTGAGCTACTGTGTCCAAATAAATTCCTTTGTGGATCAATAAAGTTTGTCTAGTCTTATTTGTTGAAGATTGGCATATACATTTGTTGTGTCCTTAAGTAAGACACTTCACTACGAGGCTGGCTCTAGAAGTGGGCAGGGGTGGACAATTCCCACCCAAAATGTTCTCCAGTCCACCCAATTGGTCAGCTGTATTTGATGGAATTTCAACCTGCCTATCACGTTTTCTTGTTTGCTCCGCCAAAATTCCACGATGTCTGATTCGCCAGTAGGACAATAAGTATAGAGAGTCCGGTGAATCAGTCACTAGTCACATATCTCTACAGTAAAAAAGAAAAAGACGAAGCAAAGGCCAAGCGTAGTTCCTGTTCATGTTTCGGACCCGAACAATGGCGTTTCAATCACGGAACATTTCAAATCATCGCCAACGCAGTCGGGGTATTTACTGCATAAATAATCGCTCCGAGAGTCCACTGTCCCTGCATGCAACACAAAGTTGATTGGGCATCCACTTAAATGTTGGTCGGGTCCCTACACCTCACAGCGTGCTCCAAAACCAAGATTTATCGATTATAATCTCAGTTTTATCATCGAATCTGACTCGGATCATGTTCTACGTGCGCGTATTCACGTTAGCGTCCCATCCGCGGCGTATAAATCCACTTAAAACGCGTAATTTGGCGAGAGACGTCACCTCACCATTGCTCCAGCGCAACCCGAGACCGATATTGCAGGTTTTAAAGCAAGAACTGGACATTGTTCGCTAAAAGGGAGATATTTACGAAGCCCCGCGGAGGCCGGGGCGCGTCGGAGCAGAGACCGCGAAAGGAGCGCAGCAGTAGGGCAGGATTTGTGAGCTCAGACCTCGGTTCTTTCTCTGTCGCTTCGCCAGGGTTTGGAGCGGAGAGGAATGCAGCGAGACTGGCCCCGGTAAAATGGCCTAGAATGCTGGAAATTGCATCTAAGAAATCCAAAATTTTCTGGGGGAGGACCCCTGCACCCCCCCTCTGGGCTAACTTGTATGCCATGTATATGTTCAAAACCTCTACCAGGACTAAACCAGGTCTACACCAGATCTAAGCCAGGACTAAACCAGGTCTAAACCAGGTCTAAACCAGGACTAAACTAGGACTAAACAAGATCTAAACCAGGACTAAACTAGGACTAAACCAGATCTAAACCAGGATTAAACCAGGACTAAACCAGGTCTAAACCATGACTAAACCAGGACTAAACCAGGTCTAAACCAGATCTAAACCAGGAATAAACCAGGACTAAACCAGGTCTAAACCAGGACTAAACCAGGTCTAAACCAAGTCTAAACCAGGTCTAAACCAGGACTAAACCAGGTCTAAACCAGGTCTAAACCAGGACTAAACAAGGACTAAACAAGATCTAAACCAGGACTAAACTAGGACTAAACCAGATCTAAACCAGGACTAAATCAGAACTAAACCAGGTCTAAACCAGGACTAAACCAGGTCTAAACCAGATCTAAACCAGGAATAAACCAGGACTAAACCAGGTCTAAACCAGGACTAAACCAGGTCTAAACCAAGTCTAAACCAGGTCTAAACCAGATCTAAGCCAGGACTAAACCAGGTCTAAACCAGGACTAAACCAGGTCTACAGTCACAAACTAAACAGAACCAGAACTGTACAATTTATAAACTAAACCAACTAAACTAGCACCAAACATGGGCTTATTTTAAGATTTGTAAACGTAAACCTTAAACATTTTAAATCTAATGTCAAAGTGAGTCCAATTGCTCATTACTGGCAATGAAATAAAACTGTGCTAGTGTTGATTAATCAATCATTTTGTTTGAACATATTTCGTCATCTCATATAGTCTATAAGAATGACACTTTTTAAAATAACAATTCAAAATGGAAAATCCTATGTTAAAACAGTTTCTGCATTTCAGCTTTGTTTACTCATAAAACATGTGGTCTGGTTCAGTTCAGGCTTTACTTCCGCATTTGTCAATACTTAATGGGCCCCCAAGCCACTCTGCACTGGGCCTCAACGTCAAAGAAGAAAAACGTCATTAGAAGAAAAATTTTCCACATGAAACTCCACACTATGCCCCACCAAAATTTTGAAATGCCCCCCAATCTGTGCAGTCTAGATCCGGGCCTGCTTCACCAACAACAACTCAACCCAAAAATTATCCATCTATGGTAGATCTGAGCCTTGAGTCATTTTTCTCTGTGATTAGTTTGTAGATTATTTGTAGATAAAATAAGTTTCCACATTAGAATAAATAAGCCTAAAAAGAGACAGTCTTTTGAACGGCTCTTTGAAATAAACAGATTAAAAAGATGCGGATCCCATAAAAGAGCCCAAATTCTCACCATTACTTTGTAGACAAAACATTCACTTTCAGTTTAGTTTCAATGTGAACCAAAGGTCTATATTATGAAATGACCAGCATTGCAAAACATATACGTACAAAACTATAGGAGCTTCATCGTGTATAACTACAAAACATCTCACAGTCCAAATCAGAAATTATTTAATTATTCAGTATACAGCAAAACCATTATTTTATATCTATTGTCTCTCCAGATATTGGTCTGTTTTTCAGCCAAGCTCTCCTATATGGTGATAGCTTACTGGGGATGAAGTAATAGAGGACGATGTAAATATCAGGGCGCTTAACAGACTTGGAGAGGCAGAAAACAGTGCATTATAAATGTCTCTAAAGAACTGGGACATTAAAAAAGTCCTGTGCAAATACCTCATTACAGCAAGTCTGTTGGGAGGTCTGAGCTGATGCTGCAAATTACATGAGACAGAAGCAATTTTGGGTTATTTTTTCTCACACACAAACTCCACTAAGTGATATGAATTAGATTAAACCAGTGGATATTGAAAGCCACATATTTCCTGTGCAAAGTCAGCAGCTTTAATTGATAATGCAATTTTGGTTTACTTCGTCCCATGCAACATAAATAGCACGCGATCAGTTCATGTACAAGCATAAGTGAAAATGGGGACATGATAAGTAGGTCTTAAGTGAGCGTTTTAACTCAGGAGCATTTAGTGAACACTGTAAATCTGTAAAGTACTGTCCATGTCTGTTGAAGCTCTTTTAGCTGTTAGATATGTTTAATTTTAGATATTTGCACCCTGATTGTCGAATAGTTTTAAAGTATAAGGTTATGGTATACTTGGACAAATTTCTCTTCTGCTTTTGACCCATCCATCTTCACCACTAGGTACGCCCTCTATCTGAAACTGTGGATTCTGCAGTGAGAGGGGCTAGTGAGCCATCTCCAGATCTTTAGCCAGCTCAGGACTTTGTAGCTGGGTGAATGGGGCATTTTGGAATACCAGAAGGAAACCCACCCAGACACGGGAAGGACAAGCAAACTGCACACAGAAAGGCCCCATTTGATTTTTGTACTATACGCTTACTTACTAATACTTACTAATAGTTGATTTGTTGTTCTTTATGTATGCTTAAAGTCATAATCAGCCTTTTGGACCCCAGTGATGGACATGTCTCTCTCCTCTGTTACATTTTTATATTAATGTATCTGCGGTATGAACTCATGTATTGCTGTAAGAAGCCCTGTTTTGACCCTCATTAGCATAAAGGTACTGTATGTGCGTCATCTCATATGAATGACTTATCTGAAACTTTGCATGTGAAGTGGAGCATCCTGATCAGTAAACTTCAAATCAAGCATCTATTCACCTGGATCTGGAGTCATTTCTTAACAGTTATTTAATTATTTAACATTAACAACTATCTCCAGATATCAGGATGTGTGTCTTCATTTTGTTTAGGTAACCTAATTAACGTGAGAAAATGCAGCGTTATGAAAACAATTTATAGTGTGGGTAGCGTGTTTGCACATTCCTGATGACTATCCCCATTCAAATTATTTATTTATATATACTCAGTGTTGTATAGTAACAAAGTAATAATACTTCACTACTGTACTTAAATACATTTTGGGAGACTTTGTACTTTACTTGAGTTTTTAAAAAAATTATAACTTTTACTTTTACTTCACTACATTTCCGAATTTAATTGCATACTTTTACTCCGATACATTTTCAATGTGCCGTTTAGCTACTCGTTACAAAAAAACCCTCTACTGATTGAAGGAAGTCAGGACATCCGTGGGCTTGTTCGCTACTTGCGCATGACAATCAGCCTACACCTGTTGGTTTCATGCAGCTAGTTTAATCAATCAACATCCCTGATGGAAGAGGAGACAGCATCCACGTCGGCTACAAATGAAGGGGGACCTGACGATGAGCATCCCTGGCCGTACTTAAACACAATGTTCTCTTACGCTGATATGAAGGATTCGTATAACGTATTTTGTGCCTGCATTTACTCATAGGACGGCGTTTCATGGATATCACCAAACTCAATATCTTCGACAGTGCTCCATATGACACAAAACTACCATGGGTGAGCCGAACATGGTGTTTTACAGTAGAATTAAGGGCCCAATTGCAAAAAACCCTCTTCCTCCAAAAACACTCCTTCAGTGGTGTTATGTATGCCTTATTTTCAGTACTGTTATTAAAAAAAAAAAAAAAAAAAGGTTGGGGGGCGAACATTAAAAATATTAAATTCAGACTTTTACTTGTACTTTTAATTACATTACTTTAGTACATTTATTTTTACATTACTTGTCATACTTAAGTACAAGAAGTTCCAGATACTTTAAGACTTTTACTCAAGTAACATTTCAGTCAGTGACTTCGACTTTTACCAAAGTCATTTTTGGGAGGGCTACCTATACTTTTACTTGAGTTTGATTTTCCAGTACTTTATACAACACTGTATATACTATTGCTTAATTGCTATGGTGACAGACCTTGAACCAGTATACATAACCACTGGAATATGTACTGACTGTCTTGAGCCATTCTACTATCTTTACACACCCTAACCCCAAAGAACCTCACAAAAAAGTTGCTTAGCGATCTGCACCAGAATCCATAATAGTCCATAATAGTCCACAGGTCAGACACAATTTCATCTGCAAGGGCTATCAGTGATTTTTGAAAAGCTTTATATGTTGGTGCGATAGATTTTTCTGAGTTTCAGTGGTATTCCAATTATAAGCCTCTGAAGTGTTGAAAAATGCTGTATAGGCCTTACCTTACTTGCTCAAATACCCCTCACTGCTAAAATGATCCCCAAGTTATATCTCGTTGTACTTATGAATAGTTCTTACCTCTCTTAGACAGCCCATGAAATTGTTGCTGACTGGAGATCCTGGTAGGTCTGCTGTGCTCGGGCTCCCACCTACGTAGAAGAAATCATCTGAACCCAGCATGGTGTAGTCTTCCTGGGTGTACCCGGTGGTGGTGAGGATGCCATCCACTGAGATAGTGACCTGTTTGGAAGCAACACATAGCCAAAGCCAGACCATTACATTCTTGAATTCGACTTTGCACCATTATAAAAACACACCTCCATCTTCCTTGGTCTGCATTCAAAGTCAAAGTTATTTTGATATATATATATTATTTTTTTTGAGTTGGTTGGAGCAATCGTTTTGGACAGTTTATTTGGTTTTAGAATGGAATTTTAGCCATAGGATTCACAGGACAGGTAAAGAAAATATGACAGTTCGCATATTTTCTTTATCTTTGATGGGGGTAAGAGAATGGTTTTCGTACATTCTGGAAGTTTCAGGTTGGGGGTAGGGTTAGTACAATGTTCAAACCAAGGACAAATTGATCCGACTTGTCTTAGGTTTCGGGATTTTTCTACTTACTGCAGACATAGCACGCACACACAACACTGTCACACATTCACACACTCTCCCCTCTCTCACATACAACACGACTAACAGATCCACGCAGCATGCAAAACAAAGGGAAAAGGAATCTCACACAGACATAATGTGCAAACCAAGGCTGTTTCACTGTTTCGAAGGCAAATTAAAGACACGTAATTGAACATGGGAGGGAGTAAGTGGATCGATGGTGCCAGACGAAGCTGTGAGCAGCCAGTGTGCAGGGGCCCATGCACAAAGCCATATCCAGAGGCCCATTTTCATGTACACTCTCGGAACAACTTACGCCGATCTGATTAGGTTTAGCTTCAGTACACTGTTCAGACTTTTGTACAATGTTGATTATTAGTGTTAAGAATCAAAGTCGTTAGTTGTTCATAAACCATGTTGATGTCTGGGTATAGAATATGAGTCATAACTACTACATACAAAAAATTAGCTAAAAAATCTAATTACTCTACTATGGATACTAACCAATATTTTGAGGCCTGGACTCTTTTATTATAGCTGGGCATGTATACTAGTACACAATTAGCAAAGAATTGTGCTATAATATAAGAAATGCATTGTGGATTCGAGGCAAAGTCAGTTGTTTTTATAAATGTGCAGTGTATTTGAAAGCTAAACAACCAGCCCCTTCCTAAATGTATAAACAGGTTTACAGTAATTTACTATTAACCTGGACTTTCCATCTAGAACATTATTTTACCACTGAACAAACACTTCAAGATCGGCAAGCTAATTCGTCAAAGTGTAATGAATATGAGCTGCAGGGAGGGTAGCGGTCAACACACCATAGTCACAAACATGCCACAAAACACACAGGGAGGCAGTGAGGGTGGCTGAACATGGAGGTGAGTGGATCAGAGTGTTAGTGGTTACTGTGGTAACGGGTCACATGGTGGATGGAAGCGTGGGCATGCCATGCGCCATAGTGAATTGGAAACAACTGTCAGAGCTCCCGCAATGGACTTTTAAGGGTTGCCATTTGTTGAAGTTTTGGTGGCTGAGAACCTCTTTTGAATTGTGGCAAGCTTCTGTCAGTTTTGGAACGACAGTCCTCACAAAAAATGGGGACTTGTAGTGTGAAAAAAAATCAAAAAATCAAAAGAAGTAATTGCCCTGGAGTTGGTAAATTTCAATTGTTTTGTAGTTACGTGTTGGTAATCTGTAGTTATGTGGAAGAAAGAAAGTAGAAAAAAGTAAAGTGATAAAAAGGATGGGGTATCGTGGGGTAAAAGAGAAGGTCGAGGGCAGGTCAGGGGGGTAGGAAATTGAGAAGAAGCGAAGAAAGAATTGCCTGGTATACAAACCCATCTCCTCATTTTTTGATAAGAGTGTCTAGGATGGAACTCAAAAGAGAACGTATAAAATAAAAGAAGAGAGGGGGAGGGGACACACGGCAAACCCAAAAAAAAGACAATAAGAATGATATCTACCAGACAATGTAGTTTGTTTACCATAGCGTGTCCAATGCCTGATTGCTTTCCGGAAAAAGGGAAGAAAGGAAATCAAAAGAATAGTGAACAAAAAAAGGTTGTTAATAATGATGGTCGAAATTAAATCCAAAGATGAAGAAGTAGGATGTTAGTTAGTACATTAGTTGGTTAGATATTGTTAGTATAAAAAAAATGAATGAGTCAGTGGCAAAGAAACGCTACAAAATCTGTACTGAGGTCTACGTTGCCATGCTAGTCAAATTGTATCCAAGATTTCTTAAAGCTGCACTGTGAAACTTTTTGGTTGGGCGTCCATTGACCTGCTTGTTTCTGAGGAAACGCCATTGCTCTGCTTGGAATGTTCCACAGTATGACGTTAAACAGCTCTACCTTACATTTATTCAATTACAGCTGGCTTTATAGCTTAAAAATACCTAGAAAAACAAGCATTCTGTGAGCAGGGTTGCCTCTCCACAGATCTGACCTGTAACTTGGTCTGGTTTGACCTCCATGAAGGTAGAAAAGTTAACGCCATACTGTGAAAACATTCCAGACAAACCAATAATATCCCCATAGAAAAGAGCATTTGTCGGACCCTCCACCAGAAAAGTTACGCGATTCACCTTTAAAAGAAAGCTCTTGGAAAAATGTGTTTAGGATGGCGATTGGCCCCAACAAAACTTGTAGTGTTTGGTTCACCTCGATCTGTCAATATGCCTTTCAAATATAAAATGATCGACGTGAAAGAAGTGTTTAAAGGAATAGAGAGAAAGCAGGCAAGCAGCCCCTGGATCTGAGCCTCTAACCTGCTAAACTGTATAATCCTGTTGTGATGTGGAACTCTTTACTAACCTGTGGGCGATGGCCTACTGAGAGAAGGGTCAGAAAATGTCCACTTACTTGTTGTGCTGGACAGAGTAACAATCAGAGCTGTGTTTCACCTTTCAGACCAAACTAAAGGTGCACACTGCTTTTGTACAACCTCCAAGCAGCTAGACGTGGTATTTTTATATTACTGGCTTCCACTATAAAGATACAAGCCTCCACCGAATGTTACAGAACAGGTCAATAGCCGTGTATTGGCGGTAAACAACACTATGAAGAGCTTTGCCGTCTAAAAGTGATGTGAGAGTCTTCTGGAAATGCTAGGATCTAAAATTAAAAAAAATAAATAAAAATCAAAGCTATGGCTGCAAGATTAATCAGAATTGTATCGGAATTTGAATCAATGCAATTAGTTAAGCAAAGGCTGCCATTTTGGAAGTGCCATGATTTCCTCCACAAACTAAACTAAATATTCTGTTTTTTACGAGCATGTTCTGAAATGTGATTCTTGTATTAGCTTGTCAGTTTACTTTTCAGCCTTGTTTTGGATGTGCTAAAATGTGATCTTTGAAATAAAACATGAATCGCAAATCTATAAACATAATCACAATGCTCATCAAAAAAAAAACTTGCAATTTGATTTAGATTTTTTTTTTTTTTTAACAAATTGTGATTATCATTGAATATTCTTCTTCTGATTCACAAGTGAAAATCTCTGGATCAGTGCATTTTTTCTGTGTTGTTTTGCCAGTGTTTGCACAACTTAATTAGTCACAAGATTGGCTTTTTATTCATTGAATTCACAGATTTTGATTTTATTTTTTCTGTGGCTTGGATCTTGCCAAATCAAATGAAACAAAAAGATCTTGTTCCTCTTTTTTGGTGGTAAGATAACTGGCAACCACAAATATTGATGTAAACATGTTTCAATTAGTAGATACAGTAGAATGAAGTTTGTCTATCTAATCAATAAACTTAAAACCCACTTTTATTCTCTGGATTTTAACACGAAGTGAGTTGTGTGGTCCTCTTTCATTTATTTTAATGTTTTTTACCTTTTTGTCTAGTGGCATTTTTACCAGTTTTATTGTCTTGGATTAGTGGAGTTAAATCGAGTTTTATTTTATATTCCCATTACATTTTTATCTGTATTGTGCAGCACTTTGGAAACAGTTTTTTTGTTTTTTTTCTCCCATGAAATGTGTTATATAAATAAAGTGGATAGGATTGAATACATTACCTTGCATTAGAGACCAGTCATTAAGAGTCAAGTGGCTACTAGTGTTGACTTGACCTGTACTGCAACATTACCATGGAAACCAGGTCTAAAACATGCTAATGCCAAACTACATTTATGGTAAACATCTTCGTCGTCAAATATTTCCTGTCCCTGGTGGACTTTACATATTTAAAAACATGAGGAAACTGAGTGATCTGTACTACCATATAGTAAATACTGCATTAATAATAGACAGTTCAAAGTCAGAACATTTCAGACTCTGCGTTTAAGTCAATATTCTCCACCAGCATTCAAATACTTTTTTTTAAAGGATAGTGTCAGCAACTAATGGAAACGTCAGCTTAGAAGAGTGTGAAGCAGAGAAATCAGTAGGACATAGAAATATATATGCCATAAACAGGAGAAGACATGACCTTGTGTAACTGTATTCAATATAGTCTATCAATCACACGCTACAGAACTGCTTTGCCCTGCCGACTTAAAGACAAAATTAAAATGACAATAAAGAATTTCATGTAAAAACAATAAAAAATAATGATCAATTTTCCTTAAAATGTTTAATAATCGTGGCGATGAAATGAGAACTCATCGTGTGACTGTTTTAGTAATGGCAGCTCTCTTTCAAAGCTTTCAGAAGCAGCTACTCTAAAGTCAAAACTATCCATATAACAGTCCACGCTGGGTTTACAACAGCGCCCCCTGTTTACCTGTCTGAGATTGCGCGTCACTTTGATGTCGTGCCAGGAGTTATCATTGAATTTCCCATTGACAGGCTCCACGATAGCCTCGAAAGCCCCAGAACCCAGGTTGATGACGAGAGAAACTGCTCCGTCTTTGAGCGCCAGGTTGACGTAGTCGGCGGATTTCCCAGTGTGCAGCAGGAGGCCGTTGCGTTGCCAGGTTTTGAAGGACAAAGTGATCTCATCGCTGCTGCTCTGGATGGGGTTCTGGGACAGGTCATAACAGAAGTATTCGGACCCTCGGAAGGTGGCCACGTTTTCTTCTCTGGCTGCAAAAGACAAAAAGAAAAAAGAATTTAATAATAATAAAAATCTAGTACATCACAATTATTTTCTACACCAAGAAGGCTCTTTCTGAGGATGATTTTTGAGTTCATTTCTCCCGTTTCATCAGTTAAAGAATCAGAAGTGTTTTATTGACATTGTCAATAACAAAAACAAAACAAACAAACAAACAAACACACAAAAAAAAACCCTCTCTAGTATAGAGTATGGACGTATACCTATACTCCAAATATGTAATTAAATTGTCTGGTCAAAACTAGAAGACTGATCCTTATCTACAGAAATTCAGTTACTCATGGTGACCCACTTTATGCAAATATTAGAAGTCCAAAAATAGATCAGTAGTATTATACACACTTTGAATTCAGCTTGAGTAAAAGTTTGTCCAAAACAGACAACTCCATTACATTAAAAGTCTAGACTGCAAACCCAAATAGCCTTCAATAAATCCTCAACTATTTTTAGACTGCAACTGCCCGCGCCCACACAAACCTAAACTACTCAATTTTGTATCATTTTTAAGGATCATACAGAGGAATGCACTTTGACCATTGTTCATATTTCTGAAGTAACATCGCTCAGAAGGGCCATGGAGCCTTTTTACAGAGCTCAAGATCCAATAAAAAAAGCATTCTAATTATTCACCTCAATGACTTTATAAGCCTGGTAAAGCTAACAGTAACTAGCAAGATTTTTTTTTTTTTTAATCAGATGCAGGCCACACACAGTGGACATTTCACCTTAAGAGAAGAATGTGTACAGGGCCTTTAGCATTATAGCATTATTGTCAAGATTTGCAAAACACCTATAGACATGCATTTTCTACAACAATATAAGTTATAAGATGCGTGACGAATCCCTCAGTCGTCCAGGTAGAATCCATGATAAAAGGAGAAATTCAACTTGTCAACTGGACAAGGTCGAAAACGTTTCGCCGCTCATCCGAGAGGCTTCGTCAGTTCTGGTTAGAGTGCTGGTTAGACACTGCTTATATCTAGCTGCAGGGAGGAGCTCACTCCCCTGAATTCTTCTGAAACTATCTCAACTAATTTGTATTGCAATTCTCTCTTTTGTGTTTTCTCTGGCGTCTAGTTTAGCATAACTGTTCAACCCTAACAACCGTCAAACCAGTTCTTTTCCCTGGCTAAGATCTGAACCTCACTGTCTTCACCTAGAAGCCACGGGCCATTCTTTTGAGGACAGTGAGGTTCAGATCTTAGCCAGGGAAAATAACTGGTTTGAGAGGGGAGTTAAAGAGGCAATTTTTGTCAAAAAAAAGAGAATCCTTCTTTAAACAGAAGTGGGGGAGTCAGACATAACTTGTCTCCCATTTACAATTCCATTCTTAAACCAAAGTCAAAACAGACAAAAGAAACAATAGGGCAGACAGGTCAGGGCCAGAGGTGTGGGGACGGTCGTTAGGGTTGAATAGGTATGCTAAAGTAGATGCCGGAGAAATTCGAAACACAAAAGAGAGAATTGCAATACAAATTAGTTGAGATAGTTTCAGAAGAATTCAGGGGAGTGAGCTCCTCCCTGCAGCTAGATATAAGCAGTGTCTAACCAGCACTCGAACCAGAACTGACGAAGCCTCTCGGATGAGTGGCGAAACGTTTCGACCTAACAAACTTTGTCCAGTTGACAAATTGAATTTCTCCTTTTATCAATATAAGTTATAAAAACAAAACAAAACTGATAGGTCACTAATGGTAAATACAAGAGTGTTAAGTTTAGTATAGCATCTTCCAATCTAGATTGGTTTAACATTAGGCCAATTAGGCACATTTTATGATATGACAGTCCAATCTCTTTTGTTTGAGCCATCTGCCACAACTTAATGTCATTCTATGATGTCCACTAAGAAAATAATGATCCCAAAGTGTAATAATTTGGACAGCAACTACAGAATGGACTCCTTATGTGCAGTGTTTACCAAGCTAGCCGTCATGTTTGTACTGAATAAAACAGCATCTGTGTTTGCCATTGCATCAATCACAATAGCAGTAAATTCAACTAGTGCTTCCTGTATTACTACGTGACATCACAAGGTGGAACAGAGTGTTTTTTATTTGAGACTGGAACTCAGACTAAATATGGTCAGATCCGTGGAGAAGCAGCCCTACTGACAAAGAAAATTATTGTATTTTTGAGCAATAGAAACACTCGCAAAGAAAAAAATGCTACAGAGAAGTGTTTAATGTCACACAGTGGAACATTTCAGGGAAAGTAATAACACCTCCAGACAAGCAGTTGATAGACCCTCCATCAGAAAAGTTGTGCAATGCACCTTTAAACACGTGTTACAACATTATAACATGGATAGGGATTCTTCACGCAACATGGATAGGAAAATAGTGTAATGTGGGCCCTTTAAAGCCAGACTATTCATAATTACAGCTATGAAAATCCTCTCATTCAGCCCACATCATAAACTGCCGTCTGCATGACCGGCGGCTTGGGTTTCCCGTTATGATGGAACACTATGCCCCGCTAATGGCCAGCATAAATCAAAACTTAGCCTGATTTCAAAGCCTGATACCACCTCGGTGTTGCAAAGTGACTTCTACGGCTCATTTTTTCTTAGATGGACACAGATAGTAAGTAAGGTGAGACGGCTCCGAAAGAGACAGCAACTCAGGGACATGGTGAAAAAGCAGAAAATAAAACTGAAGGAGGAGGAGAGGAGGACAGGATGGATTTTTACACGACTGCAGTGTATACGAAGAGACAGCTCCACCTTGTAATAATTGACAGTTTTCCCATTTTGGAAGAGGTAGACGGATGCATGGCTTTAGCTCTGGTTCCGGGCATGTGGTCAGGAGACAAGGTCAGACTCATGGACAATTTTTCTTCACAAAGAGCCATGGAAGGTATGGTCATAGTCAAGGAGGGGGCAGGAGAATTCACCAAGAAATAAAATCAATTATAACAAGTATACAAAATAGATATCCATTTGAACAACTGGACACGTCACATATAGAGGCCATAGTTGGACATTACTTTTACTTTTTTATGTAGAGCTTTTCCACCTTCAAGGCACTCAAAGCTTTTTATATCAAGGAACCACTCACCCATTCACACACACATTCACACACCAGTATAGACAGACACTGGGAGCAAGGGGGATTAAGTGTCTTGCCCAAGGACAGTTTTATGCCATACTGTGGAATACTATAATAAAAGGAACAACATTTCCTTGGAAAAAAGCAGGAGGAGGCATGCCTTGAATAAGTTTCCAAGTTTATTAGTGCATTTACTTTAGTCAGTGCTTTTATTTTAGTCAATTTACAGTATTGTAGTCTGTTTAAAAGTTTCATAATGTGGCTTTAAAATTAAATAATGTATAAATAACATCCTGGTATCATTGCAGTATCAAACTGAATATCAAGGATCAAGCCTTTTCTGTAGTATTGGATTCAAATGAGAAATGTTTGTATCATGAAAACAGAAAAATGTACAAGATAAAGGATTTTGATAAGTGTATTCAATTAAAACAAAATGCATGGATCACTGGATTTACATAAAGATACAAAACTGTGCAGCTGTCTAAATTTGATGTAATCTGTCACCATTTTATCATCTCTCATCCTATACTTTTGTAAAAATGTTTTGTTGAAGCATAAACTCGGCAGTCAAGACAGCCTACAACTATAAAATGCTGAAATCACTATCTGGCACCCTCAAGGTTTTAAAATGGCACCATTTCAAGATGGCCTCTCCAACATACTGTTAGCAGTAACAGCTTTGGTACTCTGAAGCATATCATTACCTGCTCCCAACACCCTTTTGACATTGCATTTTGTTGTGCATTCTAACAAAAGTGTCACAAGGGCAAAACACACTGTATCCTGTATTATATAAAAGGGTTCAGAGAAGAAGAAGAGAAAGGAAATGGCTGGAGTCTGGAGGTTTGGGGCTGTTACTTGAGATGAGGCTCTATGTAAACACGAGGGTGCACTGTGGATACTTTGACAGAAAGACAATAAAAAAGGTGGGAACTATTTGTCAAGAAAGAGAAAAAAAAAGGAGCTTCTGGACCAGAGTTGGGCAAAAGCATCCTGATTCTGGTCATGGAAGAAGTGCTACTCTGGCATCAAAATAAGCAACATGGAGCAGGGAAGAAATTTTCTTGGAAACAACAAAGACGTGTAAAAATCTCTCACGCACATGGTGGGGGAAAAATAGAAAACTATAATTACTGCAAGACATGGTCATATGCAACACAGGAACTGCATTTGAGTACCAATTACTGAATGCGCTGTTTCAGCAAACTGTATATCTTGATAGAAATAATATTATGCAATATTTTAGAATCATGGAAATATAGGAAATAATAGGTTGTGTCATGTGGCATTCAAGAGTCCCTATAATTTAAAACTGACAAGGAGAATTTTGTGGTGGAACTGCAGATTTGATTATTTTATTTCTATTCTCATGGGATTACTTATAAGGACATACCCCATGACGTTTGTGTGTTTTTTTGTTTTTTGTTTTTACAAACTCTACTCCAGAAATGTAGGTCTGATAAACCCACAAACACAAGACAATAAACTTTCAATCCATCATGTCGCCAACGTTGCTTTTGTTTTAAGTTTGTTTTTAGCAGAATGCACCCATACTGTACCATCAAATACAGTGTTTATTACCGTATTCAGGCAATGACATCCACATCATCAAATTTCTCATGAAACTGCTGTAGTCTCTCTCTTTTAATCCCTTCATGCTTAACGACCCCTGCATGTAAAAATTTAGAAACTTTGCACCAAAAGCACCCAAACATCTCTATAGAAGCTCCATGCTGCTGATCCCTGGCTGCCACGACAGCTAAATAAAGTACTCCTAACAAATCGTAGCTCAAGTTCTAGAGAATGAACTTCCCTCACGTGGGATTACAAGGTTACTTACCTTACCAAAGCAAAATATACCCTCTGCATTTGACCCATCTCCCAGTGCTTCTGCAAATTCTCTAGATCTTGACTCATAATCATGGCCAGAAGTAGTAAGAACTTCAAAGTATATCATAGATTAATAGGTAAAGGTGGAGTTCTGAAAGGAAACACCCCCAAGAAGATCAGGCTAACTCCAAAGTCGCACACGGGGATTGAACCCCACTTATATTTGTCAATGTGCTTTGAACGACATAATCTACTGGAAAAGCCAATCGACCACTGCCTCTCCCCTATTATCAAAATGTACATCTATAAAACAGGTCTTACTCAGCCCTCGTTACTATTTGCAAACAAAATCCATTCAGCAATCTCGTAGCATAAAACAGTTTGTTAGCATGCTAATGGGCACCAGTGAAGGCCTATAATAATACTGTAATCTGCAGGCGAGAACATCTGTCTGACACCCTTGTAATAGTCTATCAATGCAGAAAGTCAATCTTGGCTAAAATCAATATGTTTAGCATTACCTCAAAACGCATAACCCAATACCATCACTCTCTGTCTGTTCCTTGTAATCCTATATATTGTAAAGCTCCTGTATTACGCAAAATTGACTCTTATGAGTTTTAAAACATGTTTTAATGTTGTTACCTCCTCAAAAACATTCCTGGAGTTGTTTCATTTCATTCACATAGGTTTGAGTAACCCTTTATTATTAGTCTGTCTCAAAATGCTCTGCTCCACCTCGTGATGTCATGAAGCCGTAGTTTTCAATTTAACAGCTACCTTTTACCATTAGTTTAGTATAGATTGGCAATCCCAGATTTTAAATAATCCAGTGACTGTAGTAAAAGTCTCATTCATTCATTCATCTTCTTCTGCTTTTTCCATTCTCTGGGTCGCAGGGCAGCAGTCCAAGCAGATCCGCTGCCCAGAACACAATGCACCAGCCCCCATGAATCCTCCCGCGGGTGGTGGGTCCACAGGAGGAGGACGGCTCACGTCACAACAGGTCTTGATGTATCTTCTGCCATGGGGGCTACCAGACAGTGAAAGTCTATCGAGTTTAAAAACACAGTGGAGCACTTTCAGTATTACCACATGACATCACAAGGTAGAACAGTGTTTTTTGTCCGAGAGAAGAACTCAGACGAAATATCCAGGGTTTGTGTGTTAAACATGTGTGAATAAAACAAAACATTGAGAAAAAAAACTACAGTAACATAGATCAGAAAATAGTGTAATATGGGCCCTTTAACATGAAAAACTGAAAATCTAAATGTGTTTAAATTATACCGATGACATTAGAACATAACACTAGTGCTATGAATAATAGAGAAAGCATATTGACATAATGTAATATTTGTGCACCTCAGCAATCTCAAACCTGTGGTAAGTGTATACGGATCCATTAAAACCAAAAGGGGCGACTATATGGCCTGTGGAGACATGTGCAGCTCAGTTCTGTGGCTTTCATATCGATCATACAAGCCGGGTCATTTTCTCTTATTTTCTCCATAGTCATCAATATTCCATTTGTGCTCTTCTTGGCCCCGGCACAGAGGGGCCATAGCTTCGATTTCAAAATCCACTGGAAGCAATTAGCTCCTTCATTACCATCTCCCTTTCTCCTCCGCTCATTCACACACCTCGCAGCCGTCCAGCCCCATCTTGAGCTGACCCTGTGGTAACTTGGGCCTCCAGCGTTGTCACCTTTACCAAGCAACCTCCAACCTTTCTCAGATCACCTCCAGATACAGGAATTCACAGGCTAAATAGTGGGATTAAGATGGACGATGTGGTGATTATCAAAGCAAAGTACCGCCCGTGCAAAAGCGGTGAGAGCAATAGGGCTCTGGAGCATGTAGAGGATAGAGCCAGGCAGCTAACCTCACGATAATCCCTGGGAGACACTTTAGAAGTCAACAGAAATCAATCAAGGGAGTTAAAAAGCGAGTTTCCTCTTCAAGCACTCACAAAGAGGCTACTTAAAGACATAAACATTGGGAGAAAAGTGCTGTTTGTCTATAAACCTATTCACCGACTAGTAGATAATCCAGTGGTTTTAAAAGCAAAATGAAAATAACAATTGGTAAGAACTAAATAAACTTACAGTATAGGAACACAGTGCTCAACAAAAGAGAAAATTTGTGATACCATTCCCTAAAATGGCTGGTTGTATTTCACCTCAATTTAACTGATCAATGCTGCAACCTCTGGCACTACATTATTATTAAGTTATTTACAGGGCTGTACCATTTATAGGCACTTGAGCAACAATAGCTGCTTTCAGATTGTCGGGCCAGGCCGGGCCACTAGGGGGTCCTGAGACCAGTTGTGTTCACGCTGTTGGGCTACCAGCCTCTCCATGTTACACCCCCATTTGCGGAAACGTCACTGATACAGCCCATTTTGAAACAGGAGAGGCAGGCGATTAAGTAGCACGATGACAGAAGATGATTTGTATATGACCAAGTATCAGACCAACAATTACTGCCGATACCGCTGACTACGAACACTACAACACTTAAAATGAACGCTATGGAACCTCTGCACGCGCTCATGATTATGTTCCGACGGGAGACAGGATGAGGAGTTCCATGAAGAAGGAAAGAAGCTGCTATGGAGGCTAGATGCGAGCAGGGACATCTTCAGCTGACCAGAACTGGCGATCCATCTTCTTACTTTTTTGTGACGGTAATGAAGGTACCATCTTCGCTTTATTTTGCTTCCAAAAGTTGGTCCCGTCCCGACCTCCGCCCTGACCTTGACACCGACAAATCATGGGCCATTAGCCCCTAGCACCTGTTAGCACCTGGCCCTGGACGTGTGAAAGCAATTACTCGTATCACTACGCCCATGTTAACTCTATCAGTCTGTTCACCTTCAGCGGATGTCTACGCCGAAGTTTACAAGTGAACAGGCTGATAGAGTTAACATGGGCGTAGTGATACGAGTGGAGAGAGACAATACATGAATGCGAAATACGCTGCTGGATGTTTCGTGGACAACTGTTTCGGACACAAATATATCACCTTTCTAAGAAATGTTTTGTTTTGAGAAGAAAAACAAGCTTTATTTCATGTTCCAGGGAAGATACCGGACCTACTTACGTGGGCTCCAGAAAGCGAGCCGAACTGGGATCAGCTGAGACTGTCAGAGGTAAGCCGGTGTCAACACACGTAACTTTTAGAAGGAAACCCATACAGATTAACATTTAAAAAAACTGCACTATCCCTTGAATAAGTGGGATGCTCAGAATGCATATGGTAAGAGGTATAACTAAGATGAAGCGCTTATATATTTACACAAATAAATACATTTATATGATTTAAATTGAATTTCTATAGTTATAAATAATACAACCAGACTCATATGTATGCCAAATGACTACATTATATTCATCATTTTCATAGTTCCAGTCTCCTATGTGTTGGAAAAGAAAGAGAAATATGTATCTTGGCACAGCATTATTTAAATGTAATTCAGTGTATTTTACTGAAATACACAACTGATAAAACCATATAGCTATTCACTATAAAAATAAGGGACCAGTTCATGATCCTATAGATATTCTGTTCCTAATAACATATGTCCGTGAAGGTATAAATTGAAAAGCCAAGTCAGATTCATTGTGTTCATTTTCTATTGACAGTTGCAGCACTGCGGCTCTCAGCTTGGCCCAAATCCATCACATGTCACAGGTATTTAGACAGTAACAGATCTTGTGTTCCATCAGAAGCTGCAGTCATGTGAAACAGGTCTGGAACACAGGTACAAATGGCAGAATGTTTTTCACTGTGATCACTGGTGCACAGAGACAGGGGAAACTGGACAAAATGTTAAAAATATATTGAAGTGAAAATGACTGGAATATTTAAGAAAAGACAATTTCACAACTACAGTACAACACCTAAATGAAATACTGTTTTACTTCACAACCCTATGCTTAGTGTTAGTTCTAACCGGATACATCTAACTTTGTAATGGACAAACTGATACTTTTCACTCATATTTACAACAGCAAACGAGTGTATAAATTAGTAGATAAGCATTTTTCTTGTCTTACATTTAAATAGTCAATTTTTTATATAGTGTTTTTTTTCCAATTTCAACTAACTTAAAGTGCTTTACATCAAGAAACCCCTCATCCATTCACACACATTCATACATCAGTGTAAACAGACAATGGAAGCAAGGGGGGTGAAGTGTCTTGCTCAAGGACACGGCAACAGTATTCATCTGTGGGATCTGGAATCACACAGTCATTGGTTCTGACTGCTCTGATGACGTTTACGTCGATAGCGGGATTTGAACCTCCGACCTTCAGTGGACAAACACACACCACCTGAGCTACTACAGGCAGGCCTCTCTGTCAAAGATCTGACCTGTAAATTGTGCCATACTCAAAAACATTACATTACATCTCCATGGAGACGTTAATGTTAGTTTTTGTTTTTTGTTTTAATGTTACGTAGGGCACCAATATTTCCAAAATGAACGAGCATGTGCATGTAAAGCATAGTGGTGTCTTTTTCAATCATATTTTGTGTCTTAAATGCAGAAAAACCTGGAAATACAAAAACAGTGACTCAACAACAGAGCTTTCATGCTTCTTCACAGTCATAACTGATCTGCGTGTCGTCACCATGCCAATTTCCAACATGCCAGGGCGCGTTTGTGGAGAGAGGGAGAGGAAAGGGAGCGAGTGACGTGACGGCGGTGCTCTGGTCTCCTGTTCCTCGTGTATAACCTTGTGACGACTCGGTGAGAGAGCTGTCGGTCTGCTCCGTCACTGCTCCTCTGATCTTACACGAGGCTGAAGACCGAGTGGAAATGACAAAGACGGAGAGGAGCAGCGCGCTAAGCAATAACACATCTGACATCAGGAATTCTATGGAGTCAAGACGGAGACAGAGACTGAAGGAGACACGAGGAAGAATGGGGTGATATATATATTTTTAAAGAGGTGGTATTACACCTCTATGATAAAAATAAAACACATTATTTAGATTCAAATTTAGATTCACCTTTTATTATTTTGAAAATGCTAAATTCACCAAAAACAACGTATTAAAATGTTAGATCTGATCAGTCCTTGCTCCTCATGCTAAGTCACTCCCCCTTCAGAGTGCAATCACAACACATCTGCTCATGAAATAACTGGACGTTGCTTCAGGTTTGTGAAGTTGTGTTTTTTTTTTTTTTGTATCCTGTTTTTGTATATTTATGTAAAATGGCCGTGCAGGAGCATGGGTGACGTAGGCTTGTGGATGGAGCCTTGTACAGGATCGTACAGCTAACCACGAGGAGGGGAGAGATCGCACTTCAGGCATGTTTTTAATGAGGGAACAACATTATAGCATGATAAAAACTCTAGAAAGAGTGATGAAAAATTGCACAGCATTGCATAGCAATTACCAAAACTATGTCTGTCTTTTCAGTGGCTTAAACATTTTGAGGACCTTCAAATTTGTATTTTATTGGTGAGCTTTTGAGGATTTTTAACCATTCAAAAGATCTAAGATTATTATTATTATTATTTTTTTAGAAACTACTAATCACCTTTTCTTTCTTTCTTTCTTCTTCTTTTTTATTCTCACAATAAACCTGTACACATACTGTAAGTCAAGGCCCTCCCCTACAGTGCACGCCAATACAGCATGAAAAGCACATATGGACAGTCCAAACAAAGGAGCAGAACAAGCACACATCTATGGAAGATAGAAACACTGAATGTCTCTCTGCAAGGACCAACTAACTACACTGATACATAGGTCTATTGCCATACTGTGGAACTTTCAAGGCAAAACAATAACATCAGCATGGAAACAAGCAGATGGCAGATCCTTTACCAGAAAGTTACACAGTGCACATTTAAGCAAGATGTTGTTGTCTAAAATCCAAATGTATAATATATTAAAATGTTTATAACTGAAGTACTCAAGTGAATGTAAAGCCATTTCTGCAGATAATAAGTAGATAAAGTTTAATTTGTTTTGTTGCGTTAGAGACTGAGGCACAGGGGCAGAGGAAGCAGACATAAAGGAATGCAGCATCCAGACTGTGATAAGCTGACTCATAATTTACATTCATTTACAATGAACAATCAATGGTGCTTTTGTTTGTCAAGGAGGCTTGGAGTGAAAAATGTTATCAACAAAAATGTGAATGATACTCAAATAACCAGAGCTCACAATACTCACAATACTCACAATAACCAGAGCTGACGAAGCCTCTCGGATGAGCGGCGAAAACGTTTTCAACCAAACAAACTTTGTCCAGTTGACAAATTGAACTTCTCCTTTCATCATGGATTCTACCTGGACGACTGAGGGACTCTTCACGCGGATACTCAAAAGGTTTTTATGGTCTTAAACATGTGAAATACAGAACTAGTTCATTTTAAATAGTTTGCAGTGGTCCAAAGTTACTCCTCATTTACCTTGCACATTTTGAGCTTAAATATTCACCAATGAAGTTTTTTTTTTTTTTTTTTTTTCCCTACAACTGTCAGAGAGTGCAGAGTTTTGCCATGAGGGTAAAGGTAACAACAACTAGCATGCCAACATTCACTTCCTGATTATCAGACAGTAAATGCTTCATAATTAGATTCAGACAGGACTCATTATATATTATACAATTATACTGGGGAATAACAAATTAAGGTCAAATATATGGGGGCCTTAAAGGTGCATTGTGTAACTTTTCTTGTGGAGGGTCTATCAAATACTTATCTCCATGGAGATGTCATTTCTTTGTCTGGAATGTTCAACAGTATGGCATTAAACATTTCTATCTTCATGGAGACTGAACCAGACCAAGTTTCTGGTCAGATCTGTGGAGAGAGGCAACAATACGTTCTCAAACTGACATCATGGAACCTGTAAGGGCAATATTTACTCACTGCAACCAATTAGATCAGTTTGGTGTATTTTTTTTTTTTTTTTAATGGGGAGGTTGAGATGTTAGAAAAGCATGTGGGAAGCCAAAGAGCTCAGGTGGCTGGCTGACACACTTTATTTCCGTCTCCAATCCAATAATAATAAATAAGAAAATACATTTGAAACACTGTACTTCCTTGCCAACCAAACTATTTGCACATGCACCCGGCAATAGTTTCCAACAGAATATATATAGACATTTCAAACTAATTCTAAAAGCTCTGTTCCAATGCAGTGGAACTTCAGTTTGGCCGAACCAAAGCAGAAGGTCTTGGCCTGGCAGAGTGGGCAGAGCTGCTGTCATGAATGCAGTGGGAGATTCATTTTACACTGGTACACCACACTTTTGTTTTTGTGTAGAAACTATAACCAGACAGAAAGATCAGACTGCTGCTCCCAGGCCTCGGACAGGTGTCAGAGCCACATTAGTACATGACCATAGGCTCGCTCAGGGCTGCATGTGCATGTGGGTCCATGCACATGACAACCTAGTCCCATGGTGTATCGGGTTGTCAATGTATAATAAGCTTTAGAATTGTCAACACATGGATTTACTTTAAAATGATAGTGACTGCATAGAACTAGTGGTAGTATATGCAAAAACTGTCAGAGAAAGATATCCAAGTAATAGCAGTATTTGCAGTAATAATAGCAATATGTAGAGCAGTAAGTAGTGGTATTAAAGGTGCGCTATGTAACTTTTTCAGCGAGGGATCCGTAACTATGCAGATGTTATTGCTTTGCTAGGAATGTTCAACAGTATAGCATTAAATAAAATAATTGTGCGTATTTTTGCTATTTAAATTTGAAATTAGTATTACCATTTCTATTTTTTTCCTTTTTAAAATTATATTTATTTTGATACATGAGCTACTGTGTCCACATAATTTCCCTTTGTGGATCAACAAAGCATGTCTAATTTTAACACCGCCCAGGCAAAGCAAAATGATCTCCATGGAGACAAGCAGGTAGCGTACCCTCCACCTGATCAGTTACGTAGTGCATCTTTAAGTAGAATTCATATTGTGTACAGTATAGTTGTTGTGAAATAACAGAAATATCAAGTCTGTTTTCCAAGCTGCCTGTTGGTGGATAACTTCTTTGGGGCTCCTGATGGTTCTGTGGAGTGAGTGATGAGGTGCAGAGTGACAGAGCGGGGGAGGTACTGAATGTGTTTGTGTCTGCGTGAGAGAGACCATAGATGTGTGTGTGTGTGTGTGTGTGACCATAGATGGGTGTACATGTGTATGAGAGAGAGCATAGGTGTCTGTGTGAGACAGCATAGGTGTGTGTGGAGTAGGAGGAAGACAGAAGTGCATGGAAGGATGGAGGGATGGAGCCTGTCTGAAGAATGGGGCCAGCCGCCTGAGGTCCAATCCCATCAACCGAGGCAATTGTGCGGAGCGAATACTGGGGCGAGTGTGTGTGTGTGTGTGTGTGTGTGTGTGTGTGTGTGTGTGTGTGTGGGAAGGGGCTCTCCATGAGGGATAAAGATGTACTATATGCACTTTTATCACACACACACAAAAAAAACTGGACAATTAGGTAACGTTTAGACACACAGAGTCAAGGTTAAACAATGTCTCAGGAGGCCCATGCGGTGGAAAATGGGATGTGTATGTGGGGTTTTTATGAACTACTGAGATGGGAAAGATCTGTCAATGTATGTCCTCTATGCTTGGACATCAAGGTCCATCAGGTTTAGATCTATGTATTCCAGGCATTAGGATCAAAATGTATGTCAAAATGTAAGTAAGGTCGTTTTCACACCAGGAAAGTCCGATAGTTCACTTGCTTTGGTCCGGACCAAATTTTTTTTTTTGGTGCGGTTCGCTTTCACACTGCAGTTTTTCCCCAAGCGAACTAACATCTATAAACAAAAGCACGTGTGCTGAGGTCGCTCAGCCATTGGACAGAATGAGCCCTGTCGGTGTCCAAACGCGGAAGGAGGAGAATAACGGTGTTACGTGCTGTTTTCAATCTAGCCTTAGCGATATGGCTTGCTCAGTTTATACAGTTTGCACAAATGTTTGAGCAGCATCGTGAGGTTTACACTATTTTACAATCAATTTCCAAATGACAAAGACACAGGGCAAGACGACTACAGAGGACAACGCTCATGTGCGCATCAAGTTCTGACTCTTGCTCTTCACGCAAAACGTAAGTAAGCCTCGTAAGTTTCGTTTTGTTTCGTTTCGTCAGCCTCGGTTTCCCATAATGCTCGACATACGACGGGAGCTCGTTAAGTACAAAAAGCCAACTTGTGTCGGATCGAGTCCGGTCTGCATTCTCACCTCAAACGAACCGCACCAGGATTCGTACGGAACCGGACCGAGACCGACCTTTTTAGGTGGTCTCGGTTCACTTGTTTGCTCCGGATCGAGACTTTTGGTTTTTATTCACACCAGCCCAAAAGGTCCGAATCAAAGGAGCAAACGAACTCTGGTTCGTTTTAAACGAACCAAACAAGGCAGGTGTGAAAACGACCTAAGAGTGCTATTGTGATTGTGTTAAAGGTGCACTGCGCAAATGTTCTGATTTCTCCATGGGGATTTTATTGCTTTGCCTGGAATGTCCCATGGTATGACTTTAAACATCATCGATCTAGCATTGATTCAATTAGGGGTGTTTCTATTTCTCAAAAATACACCTTCTGTGATGAATAGGGGCGACTCTCCACAGATCTGACTTGTTATGTGGCTAGGTTTAGTCTATACCAGAGGTCTTCAACAGGGGTCGCGGAGGTACTGCAGGGGGGGTCGCGAAATCTTTTGATTTCACTTTAAAATAATATAATTTTATATTTTATAGTGTAAAATACAGTATTAACCTGTGTATTATTTCCTTGTATTGCATGTACCATAACAGAGTAGCAATGTTTATACATGACACTAAGCTCAATTTAATACAAAACACAATTCTATGCCGCATATATAGTAGGGGGTCCCTGGCCCAGTTCGCCATCTGTTTGGGGGCCTGAAAAACGTTGAAGACCCCTGGTCTATACTGTGGAACATTCTAGACAAAGCAATGACATTTTCATGGAGATAATGAGGTGGCAGATTTCCACTAGAAATGCTACGCAAAAAACATACAAACACAAATAAAAAGTATAATTTCACGTACTGTAATTAATATAAAATAACTTAGAACTAATAAATGATGCAGAAAAATTGCAAACTACTGTACAGCGGCAAAGACAACAATGAAAGATTGAAAGAGTTGTTTTATGATTCATTGTACCTTGTCTTTCAAATACAACTGTTACTCTAAAAATACATTGATCAGCTGACACATGTTGCCTGATGTTTTTGTTGATGAAATTTATTTTTTGAATATAAACACACACCAATAATTAGATCAAAATCTTATATATGTTATATGTTGTAGTTATCAATATTTATTGGCCACGTATGGAAAGCCACTATTTCTACAGGGCAAAGTGAGCTATGGGTTTGCTAACACTGTTCAGATTAATTTTTACATTTTTATAAAGCACCATCAATTTAAGAAGAAGTCACCGCCCTCCCATCGCCTTTGGCCTCTGTTATTTCAGCGAGGATACAAATGTAAAGTGCAATTGAAAAATGTAATGTTTCACAGTGTAAGATTTTAAGGGCAGGTTTCTGTGTACAAAACAGAACTCTCCATTTGCTTCTCCAATCTGCATGAAATTATCATCTGATTTACTAAAGCCGACTGTGCCTCCGAGGTGTAGGCTCTAAGTGGAACAGAAATGTGCAATTTAGTTACCGAGAGGCTTAAGAACTTTAAACTGGAAGATTATTTGGGGTGAATTTAGGAATGATCTGTTCACACATTAGTTCACTAAATGACATGATGTAGTTAAGTTATTACACATGTGAATTGTATTTTAAGATCTCTCAAAGTCAACTGTAAGAAAAGTATTCAGTTGCCTTCTAAAAATGAAACATTTACTGAAAACGTGATATCAGTCAGATGTCACAGTTTTGAAATCAAAAAAATTAAATAGTTATTATTTGCAAAGTGCCATATTGATTTAAAGTAATAAAACTTTGGGAATGGCTTTGCTGCAGGCCCTGCTTCTTTTACCAAAATATATTTATATTTACATTTTTAACTGTGTGTGTATGACCAGGTAGTAATACATTATTAGCTCCTAAAAGTTAATTTTGCATACTATGTCTCCTTCAGTGATTTTTCATAAAAAGGTGGTCAAATGGCCTTGTGAGTTCTGTAGCGTGATCTACAGCGGGTGGGGCTGAGCTTCAGTCTTCTTTAGCCTGCACTGCTGCAGTGGCTCAGTCAGAACAGACTTTCCAACCATTCCCACAGCACTCAGACAGAGGAGGGTATCTTCCCCAAGGACACAGTAACATACATGTTCTCTTTAGCATGTTACTCAGTGCATTTAACTACTGTACAAAACAGTCCTCTCATACACTGGATTACATCAGTGCTTGTTCATGGCCTGGTCTTCAGTTGTCAGTATGTTTCTCTGTCACATATTGATTGTGTCCATTGCACACGCACAGTTCATAAATCTTGGAGTGCTTTCCTCTTTACAAGCCTGTGAGAGTGGGTTACATTGTTATGGAGTCATCCCGATTCACTCTTATTTCCATTAAGAATCAAACCTGCTTTGACAGAGTCTGAGTGGAGCTGAGTGTTGCATCAGGGTGACAGCTGCCACGGCAGGCACAGACGGGCACGCACGGGCACACACGGGCACAAATGGCACACAAGCTGCTTTTGGTGGCTGCTATGCTAAAAGAAATTCCCCCATCTGTATTAAGGTCCTATATAAGGTCAAAATGGACTCTTATGAGCAGTAAGTCGTTATGTCAGGACCGTCATGTCTGTAGTTGCGTTTTGTTTCCTTCACACATGTTTAAGTAACCCTTTATTCTTAGTCTCTCTACCACGCCAAAGCTCAAAATGCTCTGTTCCACCTTGTGATGTCATGGAGCGGTAGTTTTCATGTAAACAGCTACCTTTTACCATTAGTTCAGTGGAGATTGGCAAATCCAGGGCTGAAATCATCCAGATGGTTCCAGTGAAGGGGTATGGAGTTTAAAAACACAGTATGACATTAAATATGCAGGATTTGTGAGTGAAACATGTGTGAATGAAACAAAACACAATTCCAGGTAAGTTGGGTTCCAGGTATGTGATGAGGAAACATCAAGGTCCCTTTATACCCCTATAGAATGTAGTGATATCACCTTAAATCTTGCAGTGAACCAATAGAGTATCTCCTGCTCCACAGTGTCACAGAGCTCAGAGTGGGTGGGGCTTGGGGACTCCTACAGTCTGTCAGTCAAGTAGAGTGGCGGCCTCTGATTGGCCATTATCTGCGCTGTCAGAACCCCTGCTGCTCCTCCACCTCTGCACATCCGTCTGTGTCAGCCTCACACCGAGCACCAGCAGAGGAGAGGAGAGGGAGCAGCAGGTCTCCATTATCATTACATTTAGTCCATCAACTAATAGGCCATTTATCTCAGGCTTTTCACTATTACACACTCTGACATGGCCTCTGGATCCAAGCCTGCACACATCAAAACATTGTGTAACTGCGTCAATGTAATGGCAAAGCATAGGGGATTTACCAAGATGCTGAGATCTAAATATCTTTGACATTTAGTTTTATTAGTATAAGCAAGCTAATATAAGCGTATTGTACAGTTTTTGTATTGAACATTTAGGAAAAATGTTACACAGTTTCACACTTTTATTTACAGGTCTTATATTACACTAAATTGTGAGTTTTAAGCCATATTAGAAGGCTGTTATCTCAACAAAAATATGTATTTTGCTTCATTCACACATGTTTGAGTAATCCTTTATTATTAGTCTGTGTACATCTCCAAAGCTCAAAATGCTCTGTTCCGCCTTGTGATGTCATGAAGCAGTAGTTTTCAAGTAAACCCAGCATTGAACCAGACCTTTTGTTCAATAGAAATTGGCAATTCAAGTGGCTGAATTGGTCCAAATGACTGTAGTGAAGGTGTATGGACAGTATACAGTGAAAAACCTGGGTGTCATTTTTGACTCTGAGCTGACTTTTATCCCACACATCAAGAACATCACAAAAGTAGGTTTTTATCACCTAAAAAAACATAGCCAGAGTTTGCCCTATTCTCTCTCAGGCCAATATGGAGACACTGATGCATGCTTTTGTCACCAGCCGTATAGACTACTGTAATGCCCTGCTCTCTGGTCTTCCCAAAAAGAGTTTTTCAGGTTTGCAATTATTACAAAATTCAGCAGCACGTGTCCTGACTAGGACCAGAGGGTGGGTCCACATTACACCGATCTTAAAATCTCTGCATTGGCTCCCTGTTTCAGGATAGATTTTAAAGTTCTTTTACTGTTTTTTAAATGTCTTAATGGTCTTGGGCCTTCCTATCTTTCAGAACTGCTTTTTCCTTATGAACCTTCACGGACCCTGTGCTCCTCCAGCAGCAGCTCCTGGTCATTCCCAAAGTCAGGACATACACTCACGGAGAGGCGTCTTTTCAGTACTACTGCCCTCGTCTATGGAACTGCCGGAGGACCTCAGGGCTGCAGAGAACGTTCATGTTTTTAAGAGTGGGCTCAAGACTGTTTAGCTTGCCCTTTGATTGAATTTGTTTGTCTGTTTGTTTGTTCTTTCGTTTGTTTGTTTGTTTGTTCATTTGTTTGTTTGTTCTTTTTTTTTTTTCTTCCCCTGTTGGCAGCACAGTGGCTGAGTGGCTAGCACTCATGCTTCACAGCAGCAAGAAGGTTCGGGTCTTTCTGTGTGGAGTTTGCATGTTCTCCCCGTGTCTGGGTGGGTTGCCTCTGGGCACTCCGGTTTCCCCCACCAACCCAAACATGCGCCATAGGTAAAATCCTCCAGCTTAGGTCCTGACCAAACCTAAACAACAAAATCATGGGGATGGTCCCCGGATCAAATGAAGAAACAATTTCAACTGTGTGAGATCAATAAAAGTCAATCTTCTAATCCTTAATCACTGTTGGCGCTTTGTGTTACATTTTGTAGCGCTTTATAAATAATGTTTGACTGATTGATTGATTGATTGATTGATTACAGTGGAGAACTTCTTGTATTACCTCATGAAAAGTATTTCCAGTTTGAGAAAAACTGTAGCTTAAAATGCAGGTGTGTTGTTGATAAGGAAACAACTCTGTAACAGCTCAGAAAATAGCATAATAAGGGAATTAACATGTATTTATTTGTTTGCACACTGCAGTACATTTACAGTTAACTCTCCCTGAGTAGTCTATAAGATGTAGCAATCTTAACACAGCATCAGCATTAGCATATAATTCCAAATAGACATTTTATATGGAGTTAATGTGATTAACTGAAATTCAGGAGCAGGACCACGCCTCAACCACCTTCTCCTCCTCACCAGCGAATCACAGTTCACCATAACCACACCTCTAATTTCCCGGAGCTATTTATAGCCACTCATCCCTTCATTCTAGTTCGTCTCGGTTAACTTGACCCCTCCCTCCCATCCCTATCTCGTTTGTCTTTCAGCCACAAGACATCTCCTAAAAGGGGGGTCCCGTTTCGCTGGGCCAATCGAAGATTGAGACGGAGCCCCCACCCACTGTCTCAACCCAGCCATTACTGCCTATTCACTCAGACATCCACTATCATTCAATAATAAATATCTTTACTGCATTATGTTGCTGGCGTGGTCCTAGCTAGTGAAATCTTATTTTATCTCATATGGACCCTGAGCTCTGACGTCATTTCTGTTTTCAAACAGACAAATGGTTCTTATAGGGCAGGTTTTAAAGGTCCCATGGCATGAAATTTTCAGTTTCTGAGGCTTTTGAACGTTAATGTGAGCTCCCCTACCCTGTTTAGCCCCCCCCCCCCATGATTAAAAGTTGTGAAATGTCTAAACTGAGCATTTGCGATCCTTTTCTGCGTTACAAAAAATCGGAGCTCAAACGGGCGATTTTGAACAAGGCACCTTATTGACGTCAGATCGAAAAAAGAAATGCAAATGCAGTTCCACCCCCGTCTGTCTGTACTCAGCGTCTCTGTAAATCACGCCCAGAGAGTTTGGACTGCGAATGCGCTAGGCAATGCGAAATGCGTTTTAGTATTTGCCTGGAGGAACTTGCGAGTGTTTCTAGGCTCGGAAGTCCTTTATCTGAGCCTCTGGACCTTTGAACAGCAGTGGTTTAATTTTATTTTATGTGGAAATGTGTTTATTTTTCAATGGAACGCTTCAAATCTCTCCCCCCGTGCAAAAACAAGGAAATGTATCAGCTGAGTGCTCAGAGCGAGAGCGGAGCGTTTGGCCACGCTCCCACCCTCTACTATTGGCCAGCTCTTTTCTCCTCATTTGCATTCAAGCAACAAGGCCCATTATGACCTGTTCTGAGGGAGAAAAAATATTCTTTCTCATCTTATCTCTGTTTCTCATGCACTGAGTGTTGATTTTGAAGAAGGATTCATTTACAGTATTAGGGAACCATTAAGGAGCCATATAAAAGCATCAAGAAGTACCATGTCATGGGATCTTTAATATATTGCCATTGCTTGTTTTGTTTAGTTAGTTTCTAAATGTGTAAAACCACATGAGAGGAGAGCCAGCCACGATAAAACTGACAGCATAAATCTACAGGTTGCAAGGGAGGCTAAAATAATTAAAGAAACGCCAATGCATGCAAAATAAAATGGCACAGAGAAGACCTTGTGGGATTATAGTGAATTAACAGATAAACTACACTGTGAAATGTGTTACAAGTGTGGTAAATTATTAATTACACAATCTATAATTGTGTTTATTTGCTTGTTTATTACAGAATAGTGTATTATTATTATTATTATTATTATTATTATTATTATTATTATTATTATTATGATTATTATTATTATTATTATTATTATTATTATTATTATGTTATATAATAATCACTGGTATTGACATATTATAGCAAAGACAGACAAAAATATAAGTGGGGTTTTTTTCATTATTATTTTTATCTGGTTTAACACAACAGAATTCATTTACACTATGCAACTTTTAAGGAGGGATCACTACTTGCTTGTCTCCATGGATATGTTGCCTGGAATGTTCCACAGTAGGGCATTAAACATATTTCCTTTGCATTAGTTCAGTTACCAATGTTTAGGTCAGAAAGTCCTTAAAAACATGAATTCTTACCATGTGCAGGCTTGCTTCTCCATAGATCGGACCATTAACCTGTCTCCATTGTGATTACCAAGTTTATGTCCATACTGTGCGAATAGTCAAAGCAAAACTGTAATATCTCCATGGAGACAAGCAGGCGGACACTCCACCAGAAAAGTTACACATTGCACCTTTAAACTGTGACTGGAAAATCGCATATCTGACACGTCACACCATAAATCTGTGCAAAACCACTTTATTTATATTTCCAGCTAGCGAGACTTGTGCCATACAATATCTCTTGATCTTCTTGGGCCTGACTAATGTCTCTGGAACGAATGTGCTTTCTACTAAATCAACACAGTAAGCCTTTCCTTATTTTAGCCATCTCCCGCTGTGAATCATCAAATGATCAAAAAAGCATCCACTGCAGAAAACCTAGCATATGACTCAAAATATTAGCCATTTAGGATCACCACTATAATTAATTTTGTTTGTGTTGGCATATCTAAGCATGACTTGTATCCTAATGAATGCACTGAGAGGCCTGCTCCCTCCCATGCATTTTTTGTTGGAATAGTTTCCTAGTTTCCTGGTTAAAGCTGGATATCTAAAGCAAGTTAATATAGGCCTACTCTAATTGTGTAAGACTAGTTGCAAAAAAGTCACACAGTGTATTTATTAAAGGTCATTTTAGTGGTGGATGAAAGACTCAGGTTCGTTGGGAACGTATTACATGAAAAAAAAAATCCACTTTAAGGTGCACTGTGTAACTTTTCTGGTGGAGCGTTTGTCAAATGCCTTTCTCCATGGAGATTGCATTGTCTGGAATGTTCCACAATGTTTTTCTAGGTATTTTTGAGCTATAAAAATTGAATAAATGTAAGGTAGAGCTGCTTAATGTCATACCGTGGAACATTTCAGAAATAGCAATGACATCTCCATAGAAACAAGCAGGTGACAGACCCCCAATCACAAACTTACATAGTCCACCGTTAAGAGAAAGTAAAGTATTTTGCAGAGATTTTTAGAACAATTAAATGAAGAAATGTCATGATTTTGATTAAGAATTAATCTGATTTTAACTGAATCAGCTGATTTCTTATTTTTTCTAGCTGTTTTTGTATATTTGTATATTTGGGACGACGTTAATCGAATCTGAATGAGCATCCACTGCAGAAAACCTAACATACGACACAAAATATGAGTTATTTAGAATCACGAGTATAATTCATTGTGTTTGTGCTTGCATAGCTGAGCAATACTCGTATCTTAATGAATGCGCAGGAGTGGCCAGGTCCCTCCCGTGCATTTGAAAAGGATTAGCACAGATTCGTGGTGGAAGCTGAAACCATCTAATATTTATTGCCTGGATAAGTTGGTCTCCCGTGCGCTGCTGGAGCGTTTAGCGGCGTGCAGGGAGGCGAGGGGTTAAAAGGGGAACAGCGGGGCCATAAAAGGGACAATGAAATAAACATGACTCGGTGCCAAAGAGCCCTTAAAGCCAATATAATGTGGACGTGGCTGGGAAAGAGGGAGAGAGATGCGTACTATGAAAGAGAGCATAGCAACAAGGTAGACATCAATTTTGACCTTAGTTAATCACCAACTCTATAGGTGATTAACTACTTAAAAGTAATTGGTTTATTTAAAAATGATTGTCTAAATGTTATACCATATGCCAGTTGATGAGCATATACAACTTTTCATTAGCAGATGTTAATGGACCTATACATATTTTATATACGCTGTAAACAACAGAAAAGCACATTTCTCGAGGAGTGGGAAGAAGAAAATATATTATAATAACCCCCCCAACACCTTTTTTGTTTTAAATTTATCCCTTCCCCTTAATTCATACTAGTGTACTTGTGTATTGAACAGTTTTTGGATCGTGAATGGCAGTATATTTTTGTTTGCTTTATGCAAAAGCAAAGCAATGTAGAATTTAAATTAAAAAATTGAATCATTTCGAGTCGTTTCTATGGTCCTGGTAACCAACCTGATGCATTATTCTCATAGTACGTTTTTGCAATTTGAAAAGGGGAAAAAGTAAAGTTTGGTAAGTGTTGCGTCAAATAGGAAGTACAAGTGACAAGTATAATACAAGAGCCTTTTGTTTAAGAATGTATTTCACTTTGTTGATTACCGCTATACATTTCAGATGATGCTTACAGGTCAGATGACTAGTTACAGGTCAGATCTGCGGAGAGACAACTCCAATTATAGTAAAAATGCATATTTTAAAGTTTTTTTGTTTTTTTTTTTCAATTAAAATGCCAGAAATACAAGGTTTATGTGGTTAAAGTCAATCTGTGAACCCGTAGACAAAGCAATAACATCGAGATATTGACGGACCCTCCAACAGAAACATTACATAGAGCTAGGGATGTCAACAATTAATCGACTTACAATTAATTGTCGATCAAGATGTTGGCCGAACAAAATGCATTAATTGTAACTAATCGCTAGAGGGCACTACTCTGGAATGTGAACACGAGATGCGAACCCACTCGCGAGAAAGACCATAGTGTTACATCATGTAACCCTTTCCTCTCTGGATGTTGCCATACAACTCACAGTAGAGCTGGACCTAGAACCATATATTTTTGAAATGATAAAAGTATGTAACTTACATGCTTTTATAATTTCTTGATTGTTCTGGTTTGAGGCCCTGTAATGTTTTATGCTGTGTCCAGGGGCCCTGTGAAATTTATATTTTGTACTGTAACCCTTCACAGATTAAGGGAGAGAAATATTGTTGATGCCTTAGTTCAAAATAAATGTTGAGAATGTCCTAAAAATAGCCTGGATTCACTGGTTTCATCATAATATGTAGACTAAATAACATTCTGTTATTTAATTTCTTCTGTTCCTTTTAATTTCAAGATTTCCATGCTGCAAGTGCAACAACTGAGCCAGTCCTCAATTTATTTTCAATAAAAAATGTATTTTGTTATTCAGCATCAATACATTTGTCTGCTTTTTACTAAGGAATAATTAATTGAGGAATATACAATATAATAATACTATGATATATTTTTGACTCAGTGTTATGTATACTATAGCTTATATTCTTAAAGACAGTATTGAAACACTAAAATTCAGGTGAAAAACGCCGCTTATCAGTTAATCGTAAGTCGATCGATAAGGTCAATCAACTATAGATTAATGAATTAATCGATAATTTGCATCCCTACATAGAGCACCTTAAAAATATAAATTAGAAACACAAAGTGGTTTTATGATTACAGTATTTTGTTTAAAAGTCTGGTATTAACAGATTACAGCTACAGAAATAAGAGTTGAATAAGCCCCAGTGCTTAACATTTAATTCTGCTTAGAGCTCAGGAATCAAACCCAAGACCTCATTGCTGCAAGTCGAGATAAGACAACTAACTACTTTTTTTTTTCTATTATGAGCTAAAATATAATCCTATGAAATATTCAGTAAGATGTATCCTCCATAAATTCCAGAATCCTGGCAGTCTGCATAAACATCAATAAAATGAATAAATAGTTTGTTCAGCAGCATTGTCAGCGCACCAACTGTTCATTAACAGGAGCTACCATTGTGCACGGCTCATTGTAGAAATGCACCAAACACAAAACAATCTACCACCCAGAAGATGCATAAATCAATGTCTAATTAAGCAACTACTGCAAAGCCCTAAATATGTTTACTATAAGTTCCCCTAAATGAACACAGTGACTCACAGCCAAATATGCACCATTTTGTCCTATACATTTTTGAGGAGGAAAAAGAGAAAGGAACACTTAAAGGTAGTATGGATGTTTTCTAGGGGAAGGTCCACCACTTGCTTGTTCTTAGGATATGTCATTGCTCTGCCTGGAATGTTCCACAGTATGACATTAAACAGCTCTACGTTTTATTTGTTCAACTGCAGGTGGTTGTTTAGCTCAAAAACAGACTGTGAGCAGGTCGCCTCTCCACAGAGACCTTTAACTTGGTCTGGAGACAAGTATTTGATAGAACCTCCACCAGAAAAGTTACACAATGCACCTTTAAAATATAACACAAAAATTATAGAATTTAGAACAAATATAAAAGTTTTAGTTAGGGAAATATCTGTATTCAGCAACGCCATATGTCTATAAATATATCCTTCTATGTTTTTATTTTTTTCTTCAAATTTGTTGGTAAAGAAACAATTTCACTTTTGTATAGATAAAGCTCAATCCATAAAGCTTCTGTATATAGCTTAAAAAGGTCATACCATCATATAAATAAAAATAACATTTAAATAATAATAATAATAATAATAATAATAATAATAATAATATGTAATAATAATAAAAATATAATATGTAGCCTATATATTTTTAACACTATTTACTCTGTACTGTCAGAATCTTTATCTTTTAATCTCCATTGGTTTTACTCTACATTTGCGTGTCCTTAAAATTCAGTTGATGAAGACAATGCTGAGCTCTATAGTACTGATAAAAACACACAGAAATAAAAACACATACAAACACACGCTTTACACAATCATTTTTAGTGTCCAAACACAAAATCCTGATTCCAAACATGCAACACTGAGCTTAAGAGCGCATTACAAACACTGTGCGCCGTGGCTTTAAATCCAGCTGGAACCAGTTGTAGCCTGTAGCCAAAACAATATGTGACTCTCACTTTGTGTGCGTTAGTCTGTGTGCGTTAACTTGTGCCTTAGTGTGTGCGTGCGACGAGCGAGCGCGTGCTAGGTTGTGTGAGCAGCCACTTTCCACCATGTGCTTCAATAGCAGATAAGAGCCGCGATGGATTACTCTCACCTCTCCTCCGTTCTCCTTTTAACCTTTACCGCCAGGCCTGATTGCAAATGTTACACATGCAAATAAACGTGCACTGACAGCATGTTAGAACTGTACTGCATCATCAGCATGAGGACTGCACGAAGATGGAAGAAGAATCAAAAGGAAATGGGAACGACAACTTCAAAGTACAGCAACATATGCAGGTGTAACGGGAACACTTTGGATAGTGCTGTGGTTGTAGTAGTTGTGGTAATAGTATTATTGATAGTAGTAGTAGTAGTAGTAGTTTGAATAGTAGAAGTGGTAGTAATATTAGTAGTAGTAGTATAAAGGTTCTAGCTGTAGCTGTAAGAGTATTAGTGATAGTAGTACCGGTTTGTATAGTATTAGTAGTAGTAGTGGCGGTACTAGTAGTGTGAGTATAATAAAGGTTGTAGCGATAAAGGTATTAGTGGTTTGAACAGTAGTAGTAGTAGAAGTGGTAGTAATATTAGTAGTATAAAGGTTGTAGCAGTAGCTGTGATAGTAGTAGTTTGGGTAGTATTAGTAGTAGTAGTGGTGGTAATAGTAGTGGTAGTATAATAAAGGTTGTAGTGATAAAGGTATTAGTGATAGTAGTAGTAGTAGTAGTGGTTTGGACAGTGGTGGCAGTAGTAGCAGCAGCAGTAGTAGTAGTAGTAGTAGTAGTAGTAGTAGTAGTAGTGGTTTGGACAGTGGTGGCAGTAGTAGCAGCAGCAGTAGTAGTAGTAGTAGTAGTAGTAGTAGTAGTGGTTTGGACAGTGGTGGCAGTAGTAGCAGCAGCAGTAGTAGTAGTAGTAGTAGTAGTGGTTTGGACAGTGGTGGCAGTAGTAGCAGCAGTAGTAGTAGTAGTAGTAGTAGTAGTAGTAGTGGTTTGGACAGTGGTGGCAGTAGTAGCAGCAGTAGTAGTAGTAGTAGTAGTAGTAGTAGTAGTGGTTTGGACAGTGGTGGCAGTAGTAGCAGCAGCAGTAGTAGTAGTAGTAGTAGTAGTAGTAGTGGTTTGGACAGTGGTGGCAGTAGTAGCAGCAGTAGTAGTAGTAGTAGTAGTAGTAGTAGTAGTAGTAGTGGTTTGGACAGTGGTGGCAGTAGTAGCAGCAGTAGTAGTAGTAGTAGTAGTAGTAGTAGTAGTAGTAGTAGTGGTTTGGACAGTGGTGGCAGTAGTAGCAGCAGTAGTAGTAGTAGTAGTAGTAGTAGTAGTAGTAGTAGTGGTTTGGACAGTGGTGGCAGTAGTAGCAGCAGTAATAGTAGTAGTAGTAGTAGCAGCAGCAGTAGTAGTAGTAGTAGTAGTAGTAGTAGTAGTAGTATACTAACAAAATAATCAGTGGAAGTTAAGTTGTATAAAGAATATACTGTATTTTTGAAGTACTGTATCTATTTTCTCACATACTTGGGTACTATATCCCTTGAGTACTTACTTTGGTAGCGACACACATGTTACGCAGACATTTTACGATCCATAATTAAATACTTTCCACTTACACAATTCACCACTACATAAGTCCTCCACACATGTTTGCAGTATACGGCTGTTATAATACAGCTCCTACGCTAAGTGGCTGCAGAGCTCGGGGGTAAGTGAGATTTAAGTCTGGGTTAGTTTAAACTGGATTCAGCAAGCCCAGCTCTCCCGTGGCCTCAGCTTTGGCTAAAATTAGCAAAGGAACCGCAAACTCCCCCTCGAGAGATTCAGCCACATCTTATGGAGTCATCGAGCCCTTTTACAGCAAAGATAAACGCGCACAATACATTTTTTACACACAGGCCATGCTGAGTGTTGGAATAATACTGTATTTAATGTTTAAGTGTGGTAGTTTTGTGAATTAAGTGCAAGCTATGTCGTTTGGTGCTGTTTAGGGAGGGGTAGGGGGTCCCTCATTGCTCTGCCTGGAATATTCCACAGTATGACATTAAACAGATCTACCTTACATTTATTCAATTACAGGTGATTTTAAAGCTACCTAGAAAGCAGGCATTTTGGCTGTGAGTGGTGTCGCCTCTCTACAGATCTGACCTGTAACTTGTAACTTTGGTTTCCATGAAGATAGACAAGTTTAATGCTGTACTGTGAAACATTCCAGACAAAACAATGACATCTAAATGGAGGAAAGCAGGAGAAAACGTTATACAAATCACCTTTAATGTGATCCCATCTCCAGTTTGCACATGCTGTTGTTGTGTTCTCAAGCAAGACACTTAGCTCATCTCGCCAGTAAATGAGTAAATGAAGTGTGAACAGGCGATTGATGGAAGTTAGAAAAAAGTCAATTTGTGATCCGATTTCTGTGAAAAGACGCTATTTTCGTGTCAAACTGAGAACCTGCAATTCTCAGTTTGATGTGACTCTTTGTTTGAATAAATACAGTTTTTCACATCCTCCCCTCCTATTGGTCAGTCAGAGTGAGTGGCAGGTGGATCCAACCAATCACAGTGAAGTACTGTATGAACTCCAAGAACAGCACATTGATTTAGTTACAGCTCCCCGAGACCAGTGCGAAGTTTTGCCATGACAGTGAAGCTAACAACAACTAGCATGCTAATGTGCACCCTGACCTCAAAAGCTGCTTATATAATATATAGTGTACTAGGGCTAGAAATTTTGCTCATGCCTTGGGCACAAGGGCCTTTAAATACACATTTGTCTTTGAGTGTCCTATAAAGAGAGGGTTAAAGGAAAAGTAACGTTTTTTACAATTTGAGCCTTATTTCGGTAATAAAACAAGTTGTTTTACGCACCCATATCACTTTGGTGTCATATGGAGCATTTCCGGAGATGTTTTAGATTAGCGTTAGGCTAACGCCGTTAGCCTAGCGCAACTTATAGCCATAGCTCGGGGCATTCCCCGAGCATGTAATATGCCCCGTGTGGGCTCCAAATAACACAAACTTTAGCACTTTTCAAATCATAGAAGCTCGATGTCTTTAGTCTACGATTTCGTTTGAATCAAAAGTGGCCTGTAATCCGAGATTTATCCATAGTCTACAGCTATGCGTTCCATGTTTGGGTCCCGGGAGCTGAGAGCACACTCCGCGCATGCGCACTGGCGTCCTCATCTACTCGAAACTATGGCTAAATCTCGGATTACAGGCCACTTTTGACCAAACGAAATCGTAGACTAAAGACATCGAGCTTCTATGATTTGAAAAGTGCTAAAGTTTGTGTTATTTGGAGCCCGCAAGGGGCATATTACATGCTCGGGGAATGCCCGAGCTATGGCTATAAGTTGCGCTAGGCTAACGGCGTTAGCCTAACGCTAATCTAAAACATCTCCGGAAATGCTCCATATGACACCAAAGTGATATGGGTGAGTAAAACAACTTGTTTTATTACCTAAATAAGGCTCATATTGTAAAAAAAAACACGTTACTTTTCCTTTAAACTGTATTATGAGAAAAATGTGCTTTTTTTTTTTATTATTCTAATTATCTTGGTTTCACAGAGTCTGACGTTGATTGAAATGTATGCTTAACCTTACTCACAACTATAATTAAAACCACGCCGAGAGGTTGAGAACAAGTCAATAGGATTATGGGTTCTCAGGCTGAGCTGCACTTGTTTGTGTGGAGAGCCCAAACCAAAGAGTCTTCGTCTTCTCAATGACAATGTGAGAGGAGAGGCTGAATCACAGAGAAGAGTCGAGAGCAGGAGGGATGGAGATAGAAAACAAAGCCAAAGAAAAGCACACTTCTCCATATTGCATTATTTTCTCATCTCTTATAATGTTGTTTCCTCATCATAAAATTACTTGGAGTTGTGTTTTGTTTTGTTTCATCCACATTTTTTTTTTACACACAAACCCTCCATATTTAAGCTGAGTTCTTCTCTCAAACAGAAAACACTCAACCGTTTGATGCCATGTGGTAATACAGGAAGTGCTCCACTGTGTTTTTAAATTCCATAGACATTCATCAAAATAATATGCATAATTTCAGCCCTGGAATTACCCATTTCTACTGAACAAAAAGTAAAAGGTAGCTCTTTATTTGAAAACTACTGCTTCATGACATCACAAGTTGGATCACAAGGAGCATTTTCAGCTTTGGTAAACACACTAATAATAAAGAGTTACTCAAACATGTGTGAATGAAACAAAGCAACTCCAGGTATGTTTTTGAGGAGGTAGCAATGTTATAACATGGTTTAAAGCTCACAAGAGTCAATTTTGTGTAATAAAGGACCTTTAAAGATACAATATGTAACTTTTCTAGTGTTACTTGTTATGTTGTTTTGTTGCCTGGAATGTTGCACAGCCTATATGGCATGAAACATTTATCTTGCAACTGTTTCTATTGATGAAAAAACTTAGAAAAGTATACGCATTCTAGAGTAGAGTAGCTTCTTAATTGACCTGCTAACATGGCTTGATGCCGTTTCCATAGATACATATCATACTGTGGAATCTTCCAGGCAGAGCAATAACACCTCCAATAACTACGTCCAATGGAATATTTTTCTTCGAGACCGACTAATAGTGTGTGCATTTGATTCCATGGAGGACAAACTGAAGGAGAAGGAGAAATTTTATTATTATTAGACAGATTTTCGTATTTAGGAATTTGCTGTTTAATTCTCTTAATTAAAAAATATATAAAAAAAACAAAAACAAAAGAATAACAACAAAAATGGAAAGTGCCCTTGATTTTTCCTTTTTTTTTAATTTTCAATGGACCATGGAAAAGATTGATTAATCATAATAATTGTAATTAGGTTCAGCTTGATCAGATTCTCAAAATAAACTGGTACACACACGTGTTGGGGTGGTTAGTAATAATAATAAAACTATGAAAAGAGTTTTATTAAGAACATTATTAGGCACTTGGTCCATTCTCTAATCAGTATTTGAGATGAGGGACATTTTTTCAAGCACAGTTTGCAATATTAAGACAAAAAAAATCCCTTTTTAGTGTTGGTGGGTATAAACATTGATCAAAAATAGGGGCACCTGGAACATGTCTTATATTAAACTGGAACAAATCACTCTGCTCCCACTACTTTCATGACAATGTGTGACTTTTCTGTTGGAAAGTCCATCACTCATGTGTGGAGATTGTATTGCTTCACCTGTAATGTTCCACAGTGTGGCATTCAACTTCTCCATAGAGCCAAGCTGTAGAGAGGCGAGCCCACTCACAGTAAGA